>JARQOD010000004.1:246912583-247009670 GCA_033576555.1 Oophaga sylvatica | reverse complement strand
CAAAACCAGCCCCCACTAAGGTCCATTATCTTTCACTCGAACTATAGGGGTTCCTACGTTTCTGGTAGAACAAAGACTCTGGAAAAGCGACATGGCTCCTGCCCACTCAAATAAAATCCAGTGAATTCTTCGCTCCCAAATCCTCCACTCCTTCTGAGCCCCACTGTGCCTCAATCATAGTAAGCGGACACATGTTTGGCATTATTGAAGTGGGGAGAGAGCACTTAACAATTTACGGGGTGCATATCACCAGAAGCACAAGCTGGGCACGAAGTATAGGGACTCTACACTGTATGGCCGTCATATACCGACCTACAGGCCCGGCTACTGCCTTTATAGACCAATTCTCTACCTGGCTTCTTCACAGCCTCCAAACTCCTGTCCCTTACTTCATCTTTTGGACTTGCTCAGTGGTTCTGCTCAGCCACCCACACAGACGGACATAAATTAGACTTGTTCTTCACTCATCTCTGCTCTCTAACTTCACCACCTCCCCTCTCCCTCTATCCGACCACCATCTACTCACTTTCTCATCTCTGTCCTCCTCACCTGTCACCCATGTCCAGCAACATGCGCACCCCTGCAGAAACCTCGCACACCTAGATACCCACACGCTCTCTGACGCTATTCTACCACTGGCATCCATATCCTCACTCCACGACACATACAGTGCCACTGCTTTCTACAGTACCACTCTCGCATCAGCTATTGACGCGGTTGCCCCTCTCGTTCATGGCAGAGTGTGACGTATCAACATACAGCCCTGGCACAATAACACCACTAAAAAGCTTCGGCAAGTGTCCGGGATTGCAGAGCGTCGTTGGAAGAAAACAAATTCGCAAGACTACTTCACTGCATTCAAACAGGCAACGCTTGCTTTCAAATCTGCCCTGACCTCTGCTAAACAAGCCTACTTCACAACCCTTGTAAATTTCCCATCCTACAACCCCAAATAGTTACTCAAAACTTTTTACTCCCTCCTTCGCCCACTGCTGCTCCCTCCAACCTCCCTCATCTCTGCTGAGTACTTTGCCGCACACTTCAAAAATAGATCGACCGAACAAGGCAAGTCTTCATTGTTCAACCACCACAACCCCTTTGTATACCAGACTAATGCCCAAACCCCATAATCTCCCTCTCCAACATCACTGAAGGGGAGCTTAATTGTCTCCTCTCCAGACCATACCTCACCACCTGTGCACTCGACCTCACCTCCTTCCCAACCTCACCACCACTCGTATTCCATCCCTAACCCACCAATTCAACCTATCACTAACTTCTGGTACCTTCCCTTCTGCTTTCAAACATGCCACAATCACGCCTATCCTTAAAAAGCCATCTCTTGACCCAACCGCTATGTCCAGCTATCACCCAATATCGCTGCTCCCAGTCGCTTCCAAACTCCGGGAGCAGCACGTCCACGCTGAACTTTTCTCCCACCTCTCATCTAACTTGCTCTTTGACAATCTACAATTTGGTTTCCGCCCCCATCACTCCACTGAGACAGCCCTGACCAAAATTATTAACGACCTACTTCAGCCAAAGCTAACGGACAATACGCTATACTCCTCCTTCTAGACCTGTCCTCTGCTTTCGACACAGTTGACCACTGCCTCCAACTACAGTTCCTCTCCTCCTTTGGTATCAAAGACCTCGCTCTATCCTGGATCTCCTCATACCTTTGCAACCGCACATTCAGCATCTCCCACTCCCACACTACCTCCTCACCCCACCCTCTCTCTGTTGGAGTCCCCCAAGGCTCTGTTCTAGGACCCCTACTCTTCTCAATCTATACACTTGGCCTGGGGCAATTCATAAAGTCCCATGGATTCCAGTACCACCTTTATGCTGATGACACTCAGATCTACCTCTCTTGCCCAGAAGTCACCTCTCTGCTGTTCAGACTCCCAGAGTGTCTATCAGCCATATTCTCCTTCTTCTCCTCTCGCTTCCTCAAACTCAATGTGAACAAATCTGAACTCATCATCTTTCCTCCATCTCACAGATCTTCTTTACCTGACCTATCTATCACAATTAACGACATCACGCTTTCCCCCGTATCGGAAGTGCACTGCCTCGGAGTAACCCTTGACTCTGCCCTGTCCTTCAAACTGCACATCCAAGCTCTTTCCACCTCCTGTCACCTCCAGCTCAAAAATATTTCCAGAATTCCGTCCTTTCCTCAACCCTCAATCTACTAAAATGCTTGTGCATGCCCTCATCATCTCCCCCCTCGACTACTGCAATATCCTTTTCTGTGGCCTCCCTGCTAACACCCTCACACTTCTCCAGTCCATCCTTAACTCTGCTGACCGACTAATTCATCTCTGTCCTCTCTATTCCTCCGCTTCTCCCCTCTGCAGATCTCTTCACTGACTCTCATTCCCTCAGCGTATCCAGTTCAAATTACTAATACTGACCTACAAAGCCATCTATAACCTGTCTCCTCCATATATCTCTGAACTAATCTCCCGATATCTTCCCTCACGTAATCTAAGGTCCTCCCAAGACTTCTTTCTCTCCTCCACACTTATTCGCTCCTCACCCAACCGCCTCCAAGACTTCTCCCGAATATCCCCCATCCTTAGGAATTCTTTGCCCCAACACGTCCGACTATTAACCACATTCGGATCCTTCAGACGTAACCTGAAAACTCACCTCTTCAGGAAAGCTTACAGCCTGCAATGACCCCGCTGCCTCCTCACCACTAGCGGAGCTACCGCCTCACCAACACCTGAGCTGCTGCAACCCCCCAACCTACGGTCTCCTTCCCCACCATCCAGTAGAATGTAAGCCCGCAAGGGCAGGGTTATCTCCCCTCTATCAGTCTGTGATTGTTAGTTTGTTTACTGTAAGTGATATCTGTAATTTGTATGTAACCTTCTCATGTACAGCACCATCGAATCAATGGTGCTATATAAATAATAATATGAAAAAATTGCTAATTGGCACTCTGTGTTTCCGGGTGCATAAATAGGAATCCACTCCAATCAATATAATAAGAAAATTTGGCACTCCGAAAAGATTAATTGTATATAATATCCGTTATTTTGTTGCAAAAAATTATGTTAACGTTTCGGCCCAACGGCCTTCCTCTGAATAAAGAATTGAGATAAGCACAGACGTGCGGTTCTCCAGCGCTGCACACTTAGCATTCTTATCTATGGTCTTTTGGTGCCTGTCTCCAGCTGTTTATACTTACCTCAATTCTCTGTTCTGAGGAAGGCAGTTGTGCTGAAACGGCAATATAATTTTTTGCAACGAAATAACATATTACGGTGTATATAATTTTTTTGCGTGCTCCCAAACAGTGTTTTTCCTTCGCATATGGGATATCTGTGTACTCTGGAGAACTTGCACACATTTTTGGGTCCATTTTCTCTTGTTACCCTTGTGAAAATAAATTGTGGCTAAAAGTACATTTTTGTGGGTAAAATGTGATTTTGTATTTTCACTGATATACGTTATAAACTTCTGTGGAGCAACTGGGGGTTCAACATGCTTATGACACATCTAGATAAGTGCCTTGAGGGGTCTAGTTTCCGAAATGGGGACACTTGTGGAGGGTTTCCATTGTTTAGGCTCATCAGGGGCTCTCCATACGTGACATGGTGTCTCGATTCCAGCCGTTTTTGCGTTCAAAAAGTCAAACTGTGCTCCTTCCCTTCCAAGCCCTGCCTTGCCATCAAATAGTAGTTTTCTCCTATATGTGGTGTATCAGCATACTCAGGAGTAAATGGCCCCTAACATTTGTTGTGCAATTTCTCCTGTTACCCTTGTGAAAATAACAAATTTGGAGGTAAAGTAAAATTTTTGTGAAAAAAAGTTAAATGTTCATTTTTCCTTCCACATTGCTTTAGTTCCTGTGAAGCACTGGAATGGTTAATAAACTTCTTGAATGTGGTTTTTAGTACTTTGAGGGGTGCAGTTTTTAGAATATTGTCACTTTTGGGTATTTTCTGTCATGTTCGCCCTCAAGTCACTTGAAATGTGATTTGGTCCCTTAAAATTGGTTTTGTAAATTTTGTTGGAAAAATGACAAATTGTGAATCAACTTTTAACCCTTATAACTTCCTAACAAAAAAAGGTTAAAAAATGATGAAGATGTAAAGTAGACATGTGGGAAATGTTATTTATTAACAATTTTGTGTAACACAACTTTTTGACTTAAGGGGAAAAAAATGAAAAAGTTTGAAAATTTCAAAATTTTTCCCAAATTTTTGATATTTTCACAAATAAACCCAAGTCATATCGAACAAATGTTACCACAATATGTCACGAAAAAACAGTGTAAGAATCAGTGTGATCTTTTGAAGTGTTCCTGAGTTATTGCCCCATAAAGTGACACTAATCAGATCTAAAAAGTTTGAGCTGGTCATTAAGGTGAAAATTGGCTTGGTCACTAGGGGGTTAAATCATGCTTTTTTGGGGGGGCTCTAAACTGTATCAACATGCACAAGAGGCAATAAAAATGCAGCAAAAACTCCGCAAAATGCAAGCAGAGAACCGCACCAAAAACAACATGTGGACATAGCCTTACTCTTACCTTTGATCTTATTGCGCTTTTCTGCTCTCTTACCATGTTCTGTTCTCTTTGTATTAGGAATAAATGTTGACTGTAGCTTCCGGTACGGCTGGACTCCTTTGATGTATGCAGCTACTGCTGGGAATTTGGCAATGGTACGTCTCTCCTGGACAAGGGTGCTAATGCAAACTTTGAAAGAGGTATGTGCAAAGACCTATTAGCTTTCTGCTCGTTATTTTAGCCTCTTCACCACATTTGACATTCCTATACGTCATGATCGACATCTGGGTCACTAAGCTACGAAAAGCCTGTTAGACCAAGCTCAGAGCATGGTCTAAGAGGCTTCTGTCAGTGCAGCAAGGACAGGTATAATGCGTTGCAAGTGCTTAAGGGTAAAGTCCCATAGAGGACTACATTATACCCATAAATACATATTTTTATGTTAAAAAAAAAAAAAAAAACATACATTTGGTATTGCTGAGTCCCGAGCGAAATTGATCTATAAAATTTTCACACTAGTTAATCCTTTAAGTAAACACCGTGAAAAAGAATAGCATAAAACTATGCTTTTTCATCATACCATCAAACAAAACGCGACAAAGACAAATGTAAATAAAAATGTTATCTCTGGAAACGCCATCTTGGCCCCCAAAAAAAACAAGCTGCCATACAGCTCCATCAATGAAAAAATGAATGTTATAGCTCTCAGAACATAGCGATGCAAAAATATATTTTTTTCTATAAAATAGTATTTGTGTGCAAGTGGCAAAACAAAACAACAAATGACATAAATGTGATATCGCTGTAATCGTACTGAGCCGAAGAATAAAAACCACTTACCGCTTATACCACACTGTGAACGGCATAAAAAAGACAAATAACAATTCCTGAATTGCTGTATTTTGCTCTTTTTGCCTCCCAAAAATCGGAATAGAAAGTGATTAAAAAAAAAAGTGATGTGCCTGAAAATGGTACCAGTAAAGGCAATAATTTGTTTTCGAAAAAAAAAGCGCCTTTTAGTGTGTGTCAACAGCCAAACAGAGAAAAACTATATAAATCTGTTATCACTGTAATCGCACTGACCCCAAGAATAAAGTAGTCAAATCACTTATACTGCACATGGAACAGCATAAAAAATAAAAACAATTCTTTGCATACTATTAATTTGTTTTTTTTTGCTTTTCACAAATCGCAGTAATACTTGGCTCACATTTTTCCTGCACTCTACTCGGAGCACTTACATTGGGGTTTCCGTGTAAATCTCTGAAATATGTGATTCAGAAGGAACCCCCGGCGGAATATTCCCTATATTGAGGCAGATAAAGGTACTGTGGACGCCGTGAGACCTTTTGATTCAGCAGCGTCCGTCTTTTTAAGTGTGCATAAAGCGTGGTCAGCCACAGTTTTGTGCACTTCTGAAAAGGACAACGCTGAACAGAGGCCAGATTGAGTCCAGAGTAACTCTGCTGCCTCATTATAGTGAATGGATCCCTCGGGTTTCATCTGAATGACATCACTTGGAGATTTAGATGTAAACCCTGTTGTAAGTGCTCAGCATAGAGTGCAGGAGGATAAATGTGATCCAAAATGTTACGTAAAATGTTCCCAATAAAATCTTCAACTTGATCCATAAAATAAAGCCCCTTCTCAGGTCCGTTATCTGTTAATGGAATTATAGGGGCTTCCACGTTACTGGTAGTACCAAGGTTCTGGAAAAGCCCTATGGCTCCTCACCCCTCCCCCCCCCAAAAAAAAAAGAAATCCTGCAAATTCTGCACTTCCATATAGCTCCTCTCCCATCTGAGCCCCACAGTGCGCCTAAGGGGCAGATAGCATCCATGTTTGGCATTTCTGTAGTGATGAAAGTCTGCTCAATCTACGGGTGCGTGTCTCCAGAGGCACAAGCTGGGCACTACAATGTATGGGCACTATAGTTGCAGTTTTCACTCTGCAACATCCACTGCTGCTTATTTCCGGCAGACACCCATGGAGTCAAAATAGTCACTGCACAATAAATAAATTCCCAGAGAGGTGTAATTTTTAAAATAGGGTTAATTGAGGGGGGATTATGCCCTTCTGGCACTTAGGGGCTCTGTATTTGGAGTATGCAAACTGTACTATGATAATTTGTTCTCCAAGATTCAAATAGCGCTCCTTCCCTCCTGAGTCTCGCCCATGTGGTGATGCTTTACCATACAGCCACATATGGGGTATTTCCACGTTCAGCAGAAATTGTGTGACAAATTTTGTTGCTATTTTTACCCATTTCCCTGCATGACAATGTAAAACAAAATTTTGGTGGTAAAATTTAATTATTTTTCTCTTCGCCACGACAGCACCCACTGAGAGAGGGGATCCGCCCCTAGGAACAGGAAACCTACAGAGAGATAAAAGGGGCGGTCCCCCTCGTTCCCGCAGTTGGTTTCCTGTTCCTAAGGGAACCTGTGGAGAGAAGGTCGCAAGTGGATACCTGGGCTGTGATGCCGCCTGTGCGGTCTCTGCGGGAACGGCAGGGGCTCCAGCGCCGGATGCAGCGTCGGGGGACTCCTGTGTTCAGCTCCCCCCAGCTGGAAGGACACCGTGAGGCCAGGGTCCGGGAAGGGCCGCCCTGGCTCACGTGGAGAGTGTGGTACAGCAGGATGGGCCGATACTTGTTCGGGACTGCGAGGAGGAGAGCAGGGTGCAGGCATCGGCCGCCATGCTTCGCTGGTACATTGCAGCAGCACAGGAGCTGGCCGGTGGTAGGGACCGCATCCTCAGCTGCAGCCTGCTCTGGCGACAGACGGACAACGCTGGGCTGGTCTATTTCCTGTCTCCAGGCGGTGCGCAGCTGGGGGGGGGGGAACAAAGCCAGCGCACGCATGCGCAGATGCCCAAGAGAGCGCTCTCTCCTGGAAGTGCTTGTTTTAACTTCCGGGGGTACCGAGGAGGCAGGATAGTCTGTGCGCCAGTACAGAGCGGCTAGGCCAGAAGTGATGGTAGCACTTCCGAGTGAAGATTCAAAAAAAAGGATTCCGGCACTAATGGTGGAAGCCGCATAAAAACACCGGCTAGAGGCTTACTGGTGTGCAGCGATGTTGTCCCCAAATGACCCCGCTACGCACCCTCTTGAGGAAGTGGTGGTGTCTACGCACAGCAGCAGAAAAAGTGGACAAGAGTGGAAAAGACAAGAAGTCACTTCACATCTCAGCCTGTGCCTTCTCCTCCGCAATTGGTACTTCACTGGGTGAGTGTTACCAATCACACCTATTAAGCTGTCAGCCCCTTCTTTCTATATACCCTTCAGGGTAAAAGACCGGTAAAATCTAAACATAAAGAATGCGCCCTGTGCTCCCAGCCCCTTCCAGACAGTTATCCCAAAAGGCTGTGTCAAATCTGCAATGGGCATACCCTGCAGGAGGATTCCTCAGTGAGAACGGAGGACATTAGGCTTCTGATCAGGGAAGAGCTACAGGCCCTAGGGGGGTTCCGTTAGGATCAGAGAGCAGAGACCCAGCAGGGAATATGACTCCCTAGGTCCAGATCATCCCGAGAGTCATTTTCTTCAGAGGAGGAGGAGCATACTTGTTTTCCGACTAACAGATACGTTCAGAAGACTATGGGGTTGACGGATACCAAAGACCCCAAAACTCCTCAGGAAATCATGTTTGCAGGTCTCTCTCAGAGGAAGACGCGAGCATTCCCGGTAATACCAGCGATAAAAGAACTGGTGAAAAAAGAATGGGAGAAGCAGGTTCAAAGAGGTTTTCTTCCCTCAACATCTAAGTGGCGATATCCCTTTGATGATTATGATCTGGCTTCTTGGGCAAAAGCTCCTAAGGTAGATGCAGCTGTAGCCTCCACCTCGTGGCGTTCTTCCTTACCAGGGGAAGACTCAAGAATGCTATCCGACCCCCTGGATCGTAAAGCGGATACACTCCTTAAAAGGTCCTGGGAGTCATGCACGGGAGCCTTCAAGCCAGCAATATCGGCCACTTGCACCGCGAGATCCATGCTAGTATGGTTGAATCAGTTGGAGGAGAATATAAAAGGCGGTTTATCCAGAGACAAATTAAGTTCCTCCATCCCTCTAATCAGAGGCACAGCGGCCTTCTTGGCAGATGCCTCAGCCAATTCCCTACGCCTAGCGGCCAAATCGACAGGATTGACCAATGCAGCCCGTCGGGCCTTATAGTTAAAAGGCTGGAGAGGTGACGCACAAACCAAATCGAAACTCTGTGCCATGCCAGGGTGAGTACCTGTTTGGCACAGTTTTGGATGAAATTCTCACCAATGCGGGCGAAAGAAAGAAGGGGTTCCCTAATGCATATGTTCCATCCTATAGGAGAGCCTTCAGAAAGCCGTCATTCGGCAGAAAGAGTGACTATAGGAACCAAGACTTCTGGGGTAGCAAAGAAGCCAAACAAAAAGGTGCCCTGTTTGGCAGACGTCCCTTTAAGAGTAGAGATAAGTCAAGATAGCTCCGACCTGCTGGTGTTTGGCAGGAAATTACTCTTCTGCCAGCAATGGAGGGCGATAACATCTAACTCCTGGGCCATTAGCCTCGTGACATCTGGCTAAGATTAGAGTTTGCCCGGGTCCCTCCGGACGCCTTCCTATTGACTTCTCTAAAGACTCAGACTCGGCAAGAGGCTTTGGAATCGGAAATTAAGGGTCTGTTATTCAAAGGTGTTATAGTAGAGGTTCCGGCAGACCAGAGGGGGAAAGGATTTTACTCCCCCTTATTTCTGGTCTCTAAGCCAGATGGCTCTTATAGGACCATAATTAATTTGAGGAAACTGAATACCTTTCTAAAATTCCAGACCTTCAAGATGGAGTCCATTTGATCAGCCATAAAACTTTTGTTTCCCAGGTGCTTCATGGCAGTACTGGATTTCATGGATGGATATTATCTCCCAATACATGTTTTGCATCAACAATACCTCCGGGTGGCGTGTTAGAAGGTCAAGTCCGTCATCTTCAGTTCACGGCGATGCCCTTCGGGTTGTCCATGGCTCCCCGGGTCTTCACCAAATTAATGCTGGAGGTGATGTCGCACTTACAATTAAAGGACACTTTAATAGTCCCATACCTGGATGACCTTCTGGTGGTAGGAAACTCTGCCTTCCAGTGTGAGCAGCGACTGGTTGATGTGATTTCATCTTTATAGGCTTTGGGCTGGCTGATCAATTGGAACAAATCCAGGTTGCTCCCGATAACCTGCCAGACGTTCCTGGGCCTTCATCTGGACTCTAAGTCAGAAATGCCTCCTTCCGAAAGCAAAGAGATTATTAATTATTGATGAAGTGTGTTCAGCCGTCAACAACCCTAGAATGTCCCTGAGGGAGGGTATGTCTCTTCATGGCTCCCTTACATCATGTATTCCTACAGTACAGTGGGCCCAGTTCCATACTAGACAGTTACAGCGGCCCATCCTACAGTAGGAGGAAAGGCTACAGGTACAGTTGGAGGCCATAATATCCCTGTCGACTGAGGTAGTTGAATCCCTGGCATGGTGGCTAGACCCAAACCACCTCTCGGGAGGAGTTCAGTGGGTAGTAAGACCCTGAAAAATAATTTTTACAGACGCTAGTACCTTCAGGTGGGGAGCGCTTTTAGTGAAAAACATAGTTCAGGAACAGTGGTCCATGAGTGAAGCAGGTGACTCCTCAAATTTCAGGGAGTTAAAAGCTATTTATCACGCCATACGTAAATTTCTTCCACAGCTGCAAGGAACTCATACAAGAGTTCTATCGGACAACATCACCTCGGTAGCATATTTAAATCATCAAGGAGGAACACTATCAGGAACTCTGATGTCTACTGCAGACAAAATCCTAAGAATGGCCGAGAAACATCTCTTGTCCCTATCAGCTCTGCACGTCAGGGGAGTAGACAACTCCAGAGCAGACTTCCTCAGTCGCCATACCCTCCATCAAGGGGAATGGGTGCTCAGCCGTCGCATTTTCAAGATAACAGACATGTGGGGCATGCCGGAAATAGACCTATTTGCTACAAGAAACAACAGACAGGTTGAAAGGTTCGCTTCGCTATACAGAGCGGACCATCCGGATATACTCGACTCCCTTCAATCCCCATGGGTCTTTCAGCGGGCATATGCCTTTTCCCTGATAATTCTGCCGATAGTTATCAGAAAAATAGGGGAGGAAGGAGCGAGAGTGATTCTGATAGCCCCGTTTTGGCCCAAGAGGCCTTGGTTTTCATTGCTCAGAGCTATGTCAAACTCCGACCCGTGGATCCTCCCTTGAGATCGGGACCTGCTCTCTCAAGGGCCCTTCTATCATCCTCAGGCGAAGAACTTACACCTGACGGCTTGGAACTTGAGAGGCAGTTACTGAGACTAAGGGGATTCTCTGAAAATTTAATTGATACCCTCCTGCACAGTAGGAAAGAGGCCACAACCAGAATTAACACCAAAGTATGGAGAAAATTTCTTTGTTTTCATTCAGCTGCCCTTTCTAATGAGGTACCTATCCCTGCTGTCTTAGAATTCCTGCAGAGAGGTCGTGAGTTAGGACTATCAGTAAACACCTTGAAAGTTCAAATATCGGCTCTGGGAGCCTTGTATAGTTACAATGTTGCTGGGGACAGATGGGTAGCTCGCTTTGTTTCAGCGTGTCAGAGAGCAGACCCAGTACATATTGCTCAGATACCACCTTGGGATCTCAACTTAGTTCTAGATTCATTGACAGGGGCCCCATTTGAACCATTACACTCAAACTCGATAAAGTACGTTTCATTGAAGACATCCTTATTAGTAGCTTTAGTATTAGCAAGAAGGGTGAGTGATATCCAGGCCTTGTCAGTAGACCCCCCCCTTTCTGTCAGTATTCCAAGATAGGATAGTGTTGAAAACAGACCCTTCCTACCTGCCTAAGGTGTCTACTAAATTCCATAGATCTCAAGAGATTTATCTTCCCTCCTTTTATGATAACCCAACAACTCCGGAAGAGGAAAGATTTCACACCTTAGATGTGAAATGAACTTGATACCAGGCTGTTTGCGCTCCCGTAGTAGTAGAGTCCAGAAATTCTTAAAATCCAGATAATCCAAAGAAAAGATTAGATGTGAACAGATGTGTTTTAGCCTATTTAGAGAAGACTAGACCCTGGAGGCAGAGCAGGGCTCTCTTTGTGTCCTTTCAGGGCCACAGGAAGGGGTCTGGAATCACGAAGGGCACGCTGTCTTGATGGATTAGAGACGCGATTAGTCTGGCATACTCTGCAAAAGGGGAGAACCCCCACAGGGCGTGAAGGAACATTCCGCACGAGCTGTAGCATCCTCCTGGGTTGAAAGAGCGGATGTCCCAATTGACCTTATATGTAAGGCCGCAACCTAGTCCTCACCTTCTACTTTCTACAGTCACTACAGGCTAGACTTTTCTTCCTCTGCTGACTGTCTTTGGTAGATCAATTCTTGACACGGTGGTCCCTCCCAGGTGATTGTCTCTGAAAATCTCTCAGTGGCTGCTGTTGTGGCGAAGAGAAAAAATTGGATTGCTTACGGGTAATGCTCTTTTATAGAGTCCACGACAGCACCCACTCACTTTCCTCCCTAACGGTGGATAAACATAGTTCACTGGTAGTGGTGAGGGGTTGATAGACTTAATGTACATTAGTTTAACTGAACTTTTAGATTTGTACAGATGTAAATACATTGATAGCCTGTGAAACGTTTAACTAAAGTTGTGGTTGGCAGTTCCTCTCATTCTTTGTAATCCAGCTGCGGGAGCGAGGGGGACCGCCCCTTTTATCTCTCCGTAGGTTTCCTATTCCTAGAGGCGGATCCCCTCTCTCAGTGGGTGCTGTCGTGGACTCTATAAAAGAGCATTACTGGTAAGTAATCCGGTTTTTCTTCACCGCCCAATGGTATAAAAATTCTGTGACACAGCTGTGGTGTCAATATTCTCACTGCACCCCTACATAAATTGAGAGTTGTAGTTTCTAAAATGAGGTAATTTATGGGGGTGTTCTGCTTCTCTGGCACCTCAGGGCCTATACCAATGTGACATGGCACCCGCAAACCATAACAGTAAAATCTACACTATAACATGGCACTTCTTGCCTACTGAGCTTTGCACTGTGCCTCTAAAGTAGTTTTCGACCACATATGAGAGATTGCCCGTGCATTGAGTACAATTTTATACAATTCTATGAATCGCTTGAGAGTTAAAAATGCTCACTACACTCCTCGTTGAATTCCTCAAGAGGTGTTTCCAAAATGGGATCACTTGTGGGGTCTTTCTGCTATTTAGGCATGTCAGGGGCTCTTCAAATATGACCTGGCATCCGCAATCTGTTCCAGCCAAAATTGCGCTCCAGAATTCAATTGGCGCTCCTTCCATTCCAAGGTCTACCGTGCAACATTAGTGTTCCACCAAATATGGCGTAAGTGAATGCACAACAAATTGTACTGTCCATTGATCAATTTGGGGCAAAAGGAACATGTTAGTGGGAAAAATGTATTTTTTCATTTTCGCAGCTAAACATTCTAAAATTCTGTGAAACACCTGTGGGTACACGCTGCTCACTACACCTCGAGAAGTTCCTTGAGGGGTGTAACTTCCAAAATAGGGTAACTTTTGGGGAGTTTTCCCTATTTAGGCACATTAGGCGCTCTGCAAATGCGACTAGGCGTCCACTGTCTATTGCAGACATTTTTGCACTCCAAAAGTCTAATTGTACTCCCTTCCGAGCCCTGCCATGCGCCCAAACAGTAGTTTTCCTCCACATATCAGGAAATGTAAAATTTGGGACTAAATGAAAATTTTTGTGGGAAAAATTAAAATGTTCATTTTTTTCCTTTCACGTTGCTTTAATTCCTGTGAAGCACCTAAACTTCTTGAATGTGATTTTCATGGGTGCAGCTTTTAGAATGCTTTCACTTGGGTATTCTCTGTTACATAGGCCCCTCAAAGTCAATTCGAACATGATGTGGTCCATAAAAAAAAAAATGGCTTTGTAAATTTTACTGGAAAAATGAGAAATTGCTGATAAACTTTTAATCCTTCTAACTTCCTAACATGGCTATAGAGTCAGAGACGTGGAGTCGGTGTAAAGTGCACTGACTCCGACTCCTAAAATATATAATACATTGGGTTCAATAGTTCAGTTCAGGAGTGTACTGTGAATGTTTTCAGAATTTGGGAAAGTTATGAAATGTCCTGTAAATGTCTGTTCTATTCCTCATCTAAGTATCTCGGCTTTTAGTTGAGATGAATCTGTGCTGCACTTTATGTACATGCTCAGTAGTGAGGTCGTGCTGAGTCGTAAGTCAGTGAAATTGAAAAGTCATAGTCAAGATTTGGCTTATTGACTCCACAGTCCTGCGATCCTAAGCAAACAAATAAAAAACAGTTTAAAAATTATGCTGATGTAAAGAATACATATGAGAAATGTTACTTATAAATTATTTTGTACAGCATGACTAACTGGTTTAAGGATATGAAAATTGTAAAGTGCGAAATATTAACGTAAAAGTACATTGTGTCACAAAAAAAATAATCTCAGAATCACTGGGAACCGACTCTGGTCAGAATTGTAAAATTTGGCCTGATCAGGAAGATGAAAACCGGCTCGGGGGAGAAGTGGTTACTGAGAATTGTTTAACGGGTCGGGTTGTGTGCACTCATCCACTGATAACGCTTAAGTCTGCTGCAGATTCACAAGAAGATTAAAGTGCAGATAATGGAGAAGCAAATGGGTGATTTCTGTGTTGCCCTGTGGGAAGGAAAAAGGATGCCGATCCAAGAATAAGTGGTTTATTTGTCAACGCATTTCGAAGTATACAAACTTCTTCAGGAACGTTGTCCTCAAGAAGACGTTTGTATACTTCGAAATGCGTTGACGAATAAACCACTTGTACTCAGATTGGCATAATTTTTCCTTCAAACACTGCAGTGCAGATTTGACCTATTCATTTCTCCACTACCTGAAATAGCTCTAAGAATAGCTCCCTGCCTGACAAAAAAAAAAGGGGGAAGAATGGATCGGTCAGGCACCATCACTTCAGCCAGGAACATTTCACTTTATACTGTGGTATTTCAGAGAGACTGCATTTAAAAGCTGTCCAGAGACTAGTCCAAGAGGCCGATCCTCAGCAGCCTCTCCCAGCTTCACATCCTTTGAGTCAGTCCTCCCTTCATTTGTGTGTATTGGGAGAGACCTGTCGGTCAGGGTAGATGGAAGCCACTGAGTACCATTGTGCCCGGCCAGCTTTTAAACCTTTTAAACATATTTTTCTCTAAATACACAGTGTAAAGTAAAATATTGAGATGCAAAGAGAAAACCAGCTCACCCTCCACCAGCTGCAGCAGGTCTGGGAGTCTGTGATCAGCGCTACTGCGAGCGCTCAGCTCATTGAAAAGAGAAAAATAATCCAGCTTCTGGGGCGTTGCAGATAAAATCAATTTACTTTATTCGTTCAATTAAAAAGGAAAAATATCCAAGAATATTCACTAAGAATTCATAAGAGAAGACGGAGGGAACATAGGAAAAGACATATAATCACCAGACGCATTTCGAACAGCGCATGTTCTTAAACTAGGTGTGAATAATTTCCATGTGATGGGAGGAACATTATATCAGATTAGTCTAAGAACTGTTGGGTAAAACCGAAGAAAAACTGTGATAAGTCAAACCAAAAGCACATACTAAAACATTATAGAAGGTAGCAAAAACATGTAAATTAAAAACAAAAAATCACAATAAAATTAATAATGTAACATGATCTCTTTTTTTTCTGAGGTTTAATCCTGAAGGGACCCGCGTGTCCAGGGCAAAGATCCAGAATGCCTCTCTGTTATGTAGCATTTATTACCACAGCGGCCTTTATTTTACATGCGTTCAATCACTTAAATTGAAGAACTAAGTTGTTTGTCTGCTGTGAACATTAACAAAATGTTTAGAGGCATTTGACATGGGACAATTGGAAGGATGCTCAATATCATAGAAGTGTTCTCTTATCCGTGTTTTAAGTTTTCTAGTTGTGGAACCAACATATTTTAAATTACAGATGGTACATTCTACTATATAGACAGCGTGATTTGTATTGCGATTCAAGAAGGTTTTGATGGAATATGCATGGCTATTTTACTATTATGAAAAGTAGACGTTTTAGTATGAATTCTTACTGAATATTCTTAAAATAAAATATACTTGTCTGCTTGTTCAGCTTTCTGGTTCACTTTAAGGCCAAATGGTTGTGGTCAATAAGGGGGTTAAAGTGAATTAAATTATTTAACCAATTATAACTTACCACTTTGGAGACTGGTATAAAATGCTGTTCTTGCTCCCTTCTTTTTCTGCTAGATACATTTACTGTCCTAATGGCTGCATGTACTGCAAATGCATCTGAGGAACACATCGTGAAATGCGTTGAATTGCTGCTTTCAAGGAATGTAAGCCCAAACGTGTGCTGCAGGTATGGACTTCCAGGCACTCTGTTTATAGAATTGTTTGCATGAGATCCTGCTACGTGGACATTTTCATGACTGTAGATATCGCAGGGAGGCGGGAAGTCGGCACGGACAGGAGACAGATCAAGAGTTAAAGTATTTAATAAACAGGGAATGTACTCCATGCAGTGAGTGAGGGATTGTAGGGTGATGGTAAGGAATGGGGCAGAACTGGAAGAGTGGCAGTGTAGGTCAGGGACGAACAAAAGTTCAGTAATAAAGAGGTGAAACTTATCAGTCTGTAGTCTTCTTGGGTGCAGCTCCTCGGGGTTCCAACGGTGGCATCGACAACAGCGGCACATGACGTCTCGGCGAGGTCTGCAACAGGCGGGGATCCAACGGTGGCATCGGCAGCAGCGGCGCAGGAAGCCTCAGCGAAGTCTCTGGGAGGCAGGAAGATTTCCCGTGCTCAAACGTATCTAGCATGGTACTGAGTCTAGTGTGGGGAACCGCTGGAACGGGACTTCGCTCCGCTTAGTAGTCAGGCACTGGCCTATAGTCACCTGCTCCTCACTATGCTGCGCGTGCGTTATAGTCTCTTCCAAGTTGAGTCACCTCCTAGTATGATGGGTGGCGGTACGCTGTCAGTCTGTTGTCCACCTCCAGTGGACCTATATGCAAGGGATCTGTCAAGTATGCGGTCACTCTTGGGCAACGAGTGTGCGGTACTCACTGTCTCATAGTGTACGGCACCTAGCTTAGCTCCGCACGGCTCTGCTCTGCTGGTTCGGCTCTTCACTGTTGGCACGGCTCCGTTGGCACAGCTAATCCCCCCGGCACAGCTAATCCCCCGGCACTACAGCTCCTATTATTGACAGCAGCAGCACGGCCTGTCACAGGCCCAGCACTCTCAGATGGGGGAAGCAGAGCACACTGCTCACCACTCTGCGCACTGCACTTACTTGGCGCCAACCCCTCCTGCAGCGCGCGTTTCCTTCTTACACTCCTGTGGCTGTGCGTTCTTTCTAGGCTCTCCCGCCCCCTCCTCTCAGCAGGAAGCTCCGTCTCTCTCAGGCCTCCCTCTGGCAGCAGGGGAAGGTCCGCCTCTATCAAGCTTCCCCAAGAAACAGAGGATGCAGCCTCACAAGTTCCGGACCCGGCATGCAGGTACTCGCGGTCCGGTCAGCCTCCTTACATGACTATAAGGAGAATGATCATGCTTGAGTACACTAGGTGGCTAAAACTGCCAATTTGTCAAAGTGTTCATCCGTTTGCATACAGACTGGATAACTTACCAGAAGCCTACAATATTGGCAGCAATAAGTGCGATATGGTGGAATTTGTGGGGAAAAAATAGGGAAACGGGAGCAGATGTAAAATGCCTTGTGACACTCGTCTGGGAGCTAATGAGTCCCCTTTAACTGTTAAAGTATATTTAAATGTGGCAGATTTCCTGCTGAAATTTCTGCGTATGGCCTATAAAAAACTGACCTTCATTCATTCATTCATTGAGTTTGAGCAAGAAACTTGCCTCTTATGAATGTATCTGTGCAGCTGGCTTGGATTTGTCCAGAAGTGTGTGTCTTTCTGTAGATTTCACACTTATGTTTAATTTTCTCCTTCTACTGCTCCTCTTTTCTTATAGAGAAGAAATATTTTTGGATGTATACCACTGTGAAGTATTGTCATAACGAAATGGAGCTAACTTTCCAATATTTTACCGAGTGTCCGCTCCAGTCCTACACAGACCAAATGTAATTGCTTGCATCTTGTTTGTTAACTAAACTTCCCTTGCTTATTTGTGTTGCTTTGTACATGGCTTTGGGAAGTCTACATCAAATCATGCTTTCCTCTGTTTGCACATTAGTTTTACTGTTTTTATTGGTTGTCAAAACCTGTTACAAAGTAAAATGCCTAAATACCTACCAATATGGCAGATTTGTCAAATGCTGCAGTCTGATATTTATATAGAAACTTGTTCTACGCATTGTTTTTTTTTTTTACTGTAAAATGTGTGATGTTTAGTATAATAAAAAATGAAAACTCTTCGCTAGCACTAGTAGTTGTAGTCCTGAAAAATTCTGATAAACTGCACAGATGCCACTCAGTCTGTACCTTCTGAGGCCGGCATGGAGTGCAATGTACAATGGTATAATGTGCAGTAGTTATCTGCTACCTGTGGTACTCCTGCTATTGCACAACTCATAGAATGCACATTGTGGGAGTTGTAGTCCTACAACAACTGTATGATGCATTCTACAATACATGCAGGAGAAGGTGTAGGGGATGTAGATGATGCAGCTGGTTGCTATGTGCTCAGAGAATTCCATGATCGGTGTCTTAACCCCTTCATGACCTGGTTATTTCTCCTTCGTCTCATTGGGGGACACAGGACTGTGGGTGTATGCTACTGCCGCTAGGAGGCTGACACTAAGTAAACATAAAAAAAGGTTAGCTCCTCCTCCGCCGTATACACCTCAGCACTGGCCGCAGACAAACCCAGTTCATGCTTAGTGTCTGATGGAGGCACACGTCTGGTTTCTTCCAGACCTTTTTTTTTTTTTCTTCTACTTTCCCACGAAGATTTGACAGGGGCGACGGACCCTTTTGAAGGGGTCCGATCTCCCCAAACCATCAACGGGCGAGCACGTGGAGTAAAGCCTCCACGTATCCTCTCCCGCGACGTGGGACACGAATGCCGGACTCAGCCCTGACCACCCTAAGGTATTGAAACCCTAGGCTGTACAGAGGCAGAAAATAGTCCGTGCGGCCCCCACTGCACCACCAAGGCAAGACCGCGGTGCTGCAAGGAGGCGGACGGTCCCTCTCCTCACCCCTGAAGGGGTGATGGAGTTAGGGTGCCTGCACCGTCCTCACCCTTTTTTTCTGTGAAGCCCCTCTCTAACCTGAGACTGCGGCTGAGAGACGCTGGGACCTTTTTGGGAGGAAAGAGCCTACGTATGCTCCAGTGGATCACGGCCGGGAACCCACCTTTAATCCAGGATCGTCGGTCGTGGAAGTAGTTGGAGCAAAGGGAGAAGCGGTCCTGTGTTTCAGGAGCAGCGCGTCCAAAGCAAAAGCGGGGGATTCAGCCTGGCTTCAGCCAGGAATCAGGCAAGTCCATGGCTGAGCTCCCCATACCCCTCCCCCCGTATCCGGCGGCCCGCTCTCCGACACGGGCGGCCGCCGCCAAAAATTTACCTCCCGGCTTCAGGCCGGCGCTAGGCCGCGGGCGGAAATCTAGCCCCCGGCTTTTGCCGAGGGTCAGGCAACGCGAGGGGTAATTCGGCGTTTAGAGGATGGGCGTGTTCTCGGGCTCCTCCCCCCAGCAGCGGCACTTCCGGCGGGCCCGCCCCCCTGATCCCGAGCGGCCGCCGCCGAAAATTTAGGCCGCGGCTTCGGCCAGCGCTAGGCCGCGGCCTGAAATTTAGCCCCGGCTTCGGCCGGAGACTAGGCCGCGGCTGGAAATCGGGTCCCCGGCTTCGGCCGGCGCTAGGCCGCGCCCCGCGACCCCTCCCCTAGGGCTCGGCTATTTAGGAACGCCTCCCTGAAAGGGGAGCGCGTTTTTTGGAAGTCTGGAGCTTCCGTCTTCCCTTTTACGCCACACGGTCCAGCAAGTGAGGTGGAAAATCATTAAAGGACGTTCAGGGAACAGGACTGGGGTAAGTGCTACTACCTCCAGCCTGGTTGCTCCGCTTTGCTGCGCTCCGCACCGCTACTACCCGCACCGCCACATCAAAATTATTCTGACAGGAGGAAATCTGTGACAGATCCAGTATGTCCAGAAGGGCTAAGACCCACACGGTGCTCTATACTGCATGCATTGCCTGTAGATCCCCTTTTCCGCACGCCCAGACTAATCGGGTCTGCGAAGCCTGTGACTCCGAACGGGCTCAGGAGTCCTTACCTATAACCGAGCCTAGTGCGTCAGGTCCTCCGGAATGGGCCTTGTCTCTTTCTCAATCTGTGGCGTCATTAACCAGAGCAATCGAGTCCCTTCAAGCTCCCTATAGGATCAGGGACAGTGGTTCACCCGGCTTGACTACGCCTCAGGAACCTCCGGCCTGCAGGGGCCGCGCTCTTACCAGGCAGACGCATGGGAAGCGAACCCATACTGCGTCGCCTATGCCGTCCGGGGCCTCGGCATCCTTTAGCTCAGTTTCTCGCTCTCCCTCTCCTTTGGGGGCAAGTGATCAGTATTCAGATTCCGATTCTGAAGGGTCCCTCAATCTAGAGGCACCGAATTGTCAGGAGACAATTGACAGTCTGATTGAAGCTGTCAATCAATCCCTGGGGATAGACGATGAATCCACCTTGGCCTCCGGTCATAAGGTGTCTTTCAAATGAGCCAGACAAACTCATAAGGTTTTTGGTGCTCATCCTGAGTTTGAGGAGCTGGTGCAGCGCCACCGAGAAAAACCGGACAAGCGCTTTGCAGGACAAAAGGCCCTTAATACCAGATATCCTTTTGCTCCCGAACTTCTGAAAAAGTGGGCAGAATCTCCTACAGTCGATCCTCCTGTATCGCGTTTAGCGTCTAAAACGCTTCTCTCCCTTCCTAACGGTTCCTCGATCAAGGATCCAACGGATCGTCTGGTTGAAAGCTTGGCCCGCTCAGTGTTTGAGGCATCAGGCTCTGCACTCTCTCCTTCTTTTGCAGCGACTTGGGTTGCTAAGGCCATGATATCTTGGTCGGAGTCTCTAAATAGAGCCCTTCACGGTATAGAGGTGCCTTCTGAGGTAACGGAAATCTCCAATCAGATAGCTCTTGCAGGAGATTTTTTAATTAACGCTTCTATGGATGCGGCAAATTGCGCGGCATTAGCTGCAGCTAATGCGATTGCTATCAGGAGAGCTTTGTGGTTGAGAACTTGGCGAGCGGATTCAACCTCAAAGAAATCACTTACGTCCTTACCGTATCAGAGCGGCCGATTATTTGGCGAGAAGTTGGATCAGCTCATATCTGATGTGACGGGAGGAAAGAGCAGCTTCCTTCCTCAGCAGAGGATTAGACAGCCTTTTCGCCGACAGCTTCAGCCTCGCTTTAGGGCCTTTCGTAACCCAGGTTGGGCCGCGCCAGCCACCTCCAGCGGCTCAGGTCGACCTAATCAGGCCAGAGATCGCCAGGTCTCCTACAAGACCAACCCTTTGGGAAGAATGCGATCTCAACAGCCAAGATCTAGAGGGTCTAAACCCCAAAGATATTCGGATAAATGACTGGAGGGCAGAATCCGGTCAATTTATCCAGAGTAGGCGGCCGCTTACTCTGGTTTCGCCTCACTTGGCTATCAATTACTCACGACAAGTGGGTCAGGGAGTTAGTTTCCTCGGGGTACAAAATAGAATTCATCAGTCGTCCGTCAAATCGATTTTTTTCCCTCGCGTCTTCCCAAAAAAGAATCCCGTGTTCACGCCTTATTCAAGGCGGTCGAATCTCTTCGGCGCAGCGGGGTCATTGTTCCTGTTCCAGAGGTCGAAAGGGGTCAGGGGTTTTACTCCAATCTGTTCATAGTGCCCAAGAAGGACGGCTCTGTCAGACCCATTTTGGACCTAAAACGACTAAATCAATTTGTCAGAATTCGATGGTTTCGAATGGAGTCTCTCCGATCGGTTATTGCAGCCATGGAAAAGGGGGAATTTCTAGCATCAATAGACATTCAGGATGCCTATCTCCACATCCCCATATTCCCTCCTCATCAGAGGTTTCTTCGGTTTGCCATCGGCAACCTTCACTTCCAGTTCACAGCCTTGCCGTTCGGACTAGCCACAGCCCCCAGGGTGTTCACAAAGGTTATGGCTGCCGTTGTGTCCATTCTGCACTCCCGGGGGATAGTCATTTTGCCATACTTGGACGATCTCCTCATCAAGGGTCCGTCCTATCAGGCTTGCGAGAAGAGTGTCAGCATTACGCTAGACACCCTTGCTCGCCTGGGGTGGCTGGTGAATCTAAAGAAATCGTCTCCCGTGTCATCTCAAAGGATCACCTTTTTAGGAATGATTTTCAACACTGCTCAAGGGTTGATAACTCTTCCTCAGGAGAAGGCTCTAGTTCTCCGTCAGGAGGTACGGATCCTTCGCCAACCAATACCTCACACCATCCGGTTTTGCATGAGGGTCCTAGGAAGGATGGTGGCAGCGATCGAAGCCATTCCATTTGCCCAGTTCCATCTCCGCTCCCTTCAGCATGCTCTCTTGGCAGTATGGAACGGGAGCCATTATTCGCTCAATTTTCAGTGCCGTCTGTCCCGGCAGGTCAGACAGACGCTTTCGTGGTGGACAAGGGACATCACTCTTCGCCAGGGGCGATATTTTCCTCCAGTCCATTGGCTGATAGTCACAACGGACGCCAGCCTTCTCGGATGGGGAGCAGTGTTTCGTCACTATACAGCTCAGGGGACTTGGTGTCGGCAGGAACGACCCTCCCAATCAATATTTTGAAGATCCGAGCTGTTCGGCTGGCTCTGAGGCGGTTTCACCATCATTTGGCGGGCCGCCCTGTCCGAATACAATCGGACAATGCCACAGCGGTGGCATACATAAATCATCAGGGGGGTACCCGCAGCAGGGCAGCCATGCGCGAGGTAGGACACATTCTATCCTGGGCAGAAAGAAATCACTCTGTGATATCAGCGGTCCACATTCCAGGCGAGGAGAACTGGGCAGCGGATTTTCTCAGCCGTCAGGGGATAGCGTCAGGGGAATGGTCGCTACATCCCGAGGTATTCCAGAAGATATGCCTACGCTGGGGAACCCCAGATGTGGACCTGATGGCCTCCAGGATAAACGCCAAGGTGCCCAACTTCGTCTCCCGGTACCGAGATCCGCAGGCAATTGCAGTGGACGCCCTGGTTCAACCATGGAATCAGTTTCATCTTCTATACTTGTTTCCACCAATGGCTCTGCTCCCAAGGGTGATCAGGAAGATCAGGTTAGAGGGGGTACCAGCGATATTGATCGCTCCGGATTGGCCGCGTCGCTCATGGTACGCAGAGCTGGTAAAGTTGCTCAGCGACGCACCCTGGCGTCTGCCAGAACGCGTGGATCTTCTCTCCCAGGGCCCAGTTTACCACCAGAACTCAGCGGTCCTGTGTTTGACGGCCTGGCCGTTGAATCTTGGATTCTGACTAGGGCTGGATTCTCCAAAAAGGTCGCCGCCACAATGGCTAGCGCCCGAAAACCCACCTCGGCTCGTATCTACCACGGTACTTGGAAGGTCTTTTTTACATGGTGCAGGGAACATGGTTATTCCCCACTTCACTTTTCAATCCCCAACATTCTGTCATTTCTCCAAGCAGGCTTAGATTCAGGCCTAGCACCAAGTACTCTTAGGCATCAAATTTCGGCCTTGTCGGTTCTTTTTCAGCGAAGGATCGCATCTAATTTACAGGTCAAGACCTTTATTCAGGGGGTTGTCCATATAGTGCCCCCTACAAGGCTCCCTTAAATGTTTGGGATCTCAATCTTGTTCTGGGAGTTCTGCAAGAATCTCCTTTTGAGCCTCTTCAGGAGGTTTCCCTGACATACCTTTCCTGGAAGGTGGTGTTTTTAGTGGCCATAACATCCATAAGGCGGGTTTCGGAGCTGGCAGCACTATCCTGCCGAGCTCCGTACTTACTTTTCCACCGTGATAAGGTAGTGCTTAGGCCAGCACCTCCTTTTTTGCCTAAAGTCGTGTCCTCATTTCACATCAATGAGGACATTGTTTTGCCCTCATTTTGTCCAGCTCCGACGCACCGGGTAGAAAAAGCTCTCCATACGCTGGATCTGGTGAGAGCACTCAGGAGATATGTATCTCGGACGGCATCCTTTCGGCAGACGGACACGCTGTTTATCCTCCCTGAGGGTCGCAGGAAGGGACTCGCTGCTTCTAGGTCAACTTTAGCCAGATGGATACGGGTAACCATTCAAGAGGCCTACCGCATCAGAGGCGCGGTGGTTCCCGCAGGAATCAGGGCTCACTCCACCAGAGCAGTGGGTGCCTCCTGGGCTCTTCGGCATCAGGCTTCGGCGGAACAGGTTTGTAAGGCGGTAACCTGGTCCAGTTTGCATACTTTTTCAAAACATTATAATGTCCATACTCAGGCGTCAGCGGATGCTAGCCTGGGTAGAAGGATTCTTCAGGGCGCGGAAGCGCACCTATGAGCAATGCCTATGTATAATTACACTGTGGAGTCAGTTTCCCACCCAAGTGGACTGCTTTGGGACGTCCCACAGTCCTGTGTCCCCCAATGAGACGAAGGAGAAATACGGATTTTTGTGTTACTCACCGTAAAATCCTTTTCTCCGAGACGCTCATTGGGGGACACAGCTCCCTCCCTTATAGCCGGATGGCTTTGTTTTCTAAGTTAATTTTATTTGATTGGGTCTATATCAGTAGATTTACTTCTGGATATATTGTACCTGTATTAGCACTGATTTATGTTTTAGCCTCCTACTGCTTTTTGCACTAAACTGGGTTTGTCTGCGGCCAGTGCTGAGGTGTATACGGCGGAGGAGGAGCTAACCTTTTTTTATGTTTACTTAGTGTCAGCCTCCTAGCGGCAGTAGCATACACCCACAGTCCTGTGTCCCCCAATGAGCGTCTCGGAGAAAAGGATTTTACGGTGAGTAACACAAAAATCCGTATTTTCTGCTTTTCATTTTCTTCTTTTTCTCCCCAACTTTCAAAAGACAGAACCTTTTTTTTAAATTAATTTATTTTTTTAATTATTTTTCCATCCACATAGATGTATGAGGGCTTGTTTTTTGCGGGTCAAGTTGTACTTTTGAGTGACACCATTCATTTTATCATGTGGTGCACTGGAAAGTGGGAAAAAAAATTCCAAGTGCGTTAAAATTGCAACAAAAGTGCAATTCCACAATTGTCTTGTTTTTTTATTTACCATGCTCACTATGACCGGGCAGTATGATTCTCCCAGTCAGTACGAGTACACAGATGCCAAACATCTGTAATTGTTGTTTTTTTAAGTGGTGAAAACTAATTTGGAAACTTTCTAAAAAGAGCTGCATGTTTTTTTATGCAGCCGCTTGCTCCGCTCCTGAGTGCCGGCGCTAGTGCTGAGATCTCGTCGAGATTTGAATGAGTTTGCGGCGGCCATCTTTCCGGAGACCCCTGGCGGCAATCCTTCAGCACGGCACCGCGTCGCAGCTGCGGGGGGCTTTCTGGCTAGGAAGAAATGCCGGCGGAGCCCCCCACATGGCACAGAGCCCCGCTGCTGCCCCGACACCGCCACCGCACCACAGGGAAGCTGCATTGGGACCGCCGCCAGGGCCGAGAATACACACACTGATTCTCTCTCTTGAGAGTGACACATAAGTGGCCCGAACGAGATTAAGAGTTGGAGGCAGAAGAGATTCCTGGTTTTCGGGACCTTGCTAGGTCATTGGTGGCAATGTAGGGACAGATCAGAGAGGTGTCTGGAGAATGGGTGCTGGGATGACCTCGGGATGACTGGGTGCAACTCCAGCAAGCAGATAAAGAACTTGCCCAGCTGAGACAGTGGGTGGCCCTGAAGCAACTTCCCAGCCGGCAAGAGAGAGAGATGCTCTGTCCCCATGGGCTCTGCAGATTCTAAGACAGTGGGAGAGGATTCAGTTGGAAGATTGGTTTCTATACAGAAGGGCACAGCTACTATGAGAATTGGGGGTCACTTGGCAGTAGTGCTCACAGAAAAGTTGATCCGTGTGGTGGCTACGGAGGCCCATGAGAGAGGGGCTCTCTTTGGTCCGGAGAAGATGTTCCAGTGTTTACAGAAGCTGGTGAATCATCCCCGGTAGAGGACTGCAGTAGAGGAGGCCTGTCAAAGATGTCAGGGCTGTGAGCTAGCTAAACCTCCAGAGCAGAGGGCCCCAACGTAGACCATCATGACTTTTGCTCCCTTGGAGATATTTACTACTTAGCTGTAGGCCCGGCACATCTCGGGTATGAACAATGGTGATGACCGACCTGTTGCGAACGTGTTGGAGACGACTTCAGAACTGAGGCTCCCTCTGGTGGTTGCTGAGGGTATTGAACCTATGTTGAACAGCAAAAGTCCACCACCTGCAATTGATGAATGGTTATCAGGTGGGACGGACTGGCCTGATATAAGTGAGCTGACCTCCCATGATCCTCGCCAGTGATCAATTGTTTCTTCCTGGTCTATGTTGGCATTCAGCTTTCCTTTCTGCTGTCTCCTGCTATCATTCAGATAAGTTACTTTCTGTTTTTCTTTCTGTGGTTTGATTTTCCTTGTTTTTGCTGCCTTGCTTTTTGAGTTCAGCCGGATCCCCTTTGGGGGCTTGTGCTGGTCTCTGTTCTTGTGATTTTTTACTGCTGGGTAGCTGCGTGTTCACACCAGAGATCTGATATAGGTGGTCGAGACCGTGTGGTCTCAGTATTTTTGGATTCAGAAGTGTTGGAGTTTTTCCTAGGGTTTTTCAGGGTTGCAGACAGTATTCTCTCCTGTGCTGTCCTATCTAGACAGTTTTGGGCCCCAGCGTTTGCTCATTCTATTTTCTGTCTGTGTTCGTGTTTTCATCTTGTCTAACCACCATTATATGTTTGGAGGCTTCCTATTCTTTTGGGGCTCTACTCCAGGGCAGTTAGCTTTCCTC
Source organism: Oophaga sylvatica (assembly GCA_033576555.1). Classification (NCBI taxonomy): domain Eukaryota; kingdom Metazoa; phylum Chordata; class Amphibia; order Anura; family Dendrobatidae; genus Oophaga; species Oophaga sylvatica. The sequence goes on along the minus strand of JARQOD010000004.1, from coordinate 246,983,154 downwards.
TTTCCATCTTCAGGGATAGCTTTCTCTCCGGCTGTGACGAGGCATCTAGGGCACCGTAGGAACGTCCCACAGCTGCTTCTAGTTGTGCGGTTAGTTTAGGGGTCTGCAACCTATTAGTTTCCAACCTCTCTGGTGTTTGGCTGCCTTTTCGTTTTTTTGCTCCTGCCCTCAGCTACCAAAACATAACACCGACCATTTCATCAAGTTCGCTGTAGTGACACCGACCCGGGACCAGACTGCTGAGTCAGCTGCACAGGCCACTGGCCGAGACTTCATCCGGGTGTACAGTTGCCCAAAAAGGATCCATTCTGACCAAGGCGCCTGCTTCCAAGGTCAAGTGATGGAAGAGTTACATCGTTTGTACCGGATTGAGAAGTCAAAAACTACGCCTTATCATCCTCAGGTGAATGGAGCTTGTGAACGCTTTAATCAGATGTTGATCCAGATGCTCAGAACATTGGAGGAAGATCGGAAGATACGGTGGCCTGAGTTCGCAGCTAAACTGGTGTAGTGTACAATAATCGAGTGCACAGTACAATGAGATACACACTGTATATCTTGATGTTCAGGCGAAAGGGATGAGATATCACCAAGCTGGAATTACACCCCGAAGAGGACTACCCGCGGACGGGGGTGTCTTCCTGGGTTCGGGAACACCGACATTGACTACAAACTCTTCACTGGCTGGTTCAGACAAAATTCCAAGAGCTCCAGCACTATGAAACAATGCCAACTCTAGGGACAGGTCTGAGAGCAGGAGATCGGGTGGTGATCCGGAACAAGCGGCCCCGGGAAAAACTGGAACACCGATGGGAGAATACCCCGCATCGGGTGACATGCTGAGCCGGTTCTGACGAACCAGTATATGAAGTCCAGTCTGAACGAGCAGAAGGAGCACCTACCCAGGTAGTTCATTGTAGCATGTTGCGGCCATGCCTGTCCCAGGGACCTCAGGAAGGAAAAGAAGTGCCGAACATTACTGATGCACCCACTTCGACAGTTCTTGACTTTGATGAAGAAGAGATGTCAGCCTCGCCCCCAAACCTTAATAATTCACTGTCAACTGCCCCCAGTGAGGTGAGCACTGAGGTGCCACTGCTTGAAGCGACAGAACTGGCAGACTCATCGGACCAAAATATCCCCTCGACTCCTATCAGTCAACTTGGATTACACCGATAGCAGAGGACAACAGCTTAAGTGCCCCCACCTGTTATGAACAAGATGAATTCATCTGGCAGCGAATCATTCAAGGAGTGAAAGAATGCGAACGTCTGGTGAAGGAGCTCTCGCCCATTGAATGGCGAGTTAAATGAGATCGGGGGTATAAGGAAGGAGACCGGACTGTGGGTACATATGAGACACTGGGTCCGGAACTGCAGAGGCTGCGTCCAGTGTTGCAGGGGTGAAGGAAATAGTATTCCAAAAGAACCCATGACCTGTAGTGAAGAGGCATGGTAAGCGAGGGGAAAAGAGAGAGTCTAGCGAGGGAAAAGTCACAGAGTTCCCACCGGAGGGAAGAGAGAGCAGGGACCTGCTATGCGCCGTGGAGATAGACTGCAGAGCAGAGACCCAGGACGGGCACAGTGGGGACACCCTGGTACCAGTGGGAGCACAGAGAGACGGGCGCCGAAGGAAGCATCGCGGTACAGCTATCCAGGTACCAGCAGGTGTACCGAGAGATGAGTGCCAAGTGAACCATTGTGGTGCTGGCATTCAGGTATTGGCGGGTGCACAGGGAAGCACATGCCAAGTAGAAACTTGCGCAGAGCTTCACTCTTCTGCTCTGCAGTCCAATGCACTAGGGGCTCAGCAGGCAAAACCGGTGACCGGCCGCTGACACCAGAAGCGGGACCGTATGTTGGGTGGGGAAGCCTGAAGATGCAGCACCGGCCTCCTCCAGCATCCCATCACCCATCGGACTGCAAGCGAGTAAAGGACAGCGGAGGGACGATAAGTTGAATCTGATAAAAAGACTGTTGAGTTAAATAACCATTACACTGTTTAACCTGTTTTCCCCTCCCTGTTGTCTCCTTGCCAGGAGCTCATTACTGTTAATTGAGTAAACAATACTTAACCCTTGCTCTTACTGCATCCTTTTACCTGCTTTACAGGCACACAGCTGAGTAGGTCATCTGAGGAGGTGGAGGAGGAAGACGTTGCGCCGTATTGCACAGACACGTAGTGATGTAGCCATGACGAGCCATGCACTCTCAGCCACAGCTGTGGCTGTGGCCATCAGCATTCACGGGTCTGCAGCTCGCAGGGGCGGAAAGGGTTGCCTAGCCTGGGCTTTTTTTTTTACACCGCAAAGTATGAGCCAAATCACGCAATCTGCCAACTTTGCAAGAAAAAAACTGAGTAGAGGGAAAAAGTGCAATAAGTTGACTCATGCATGAACCTTCACATGTGCAATCAACATGCATTACTCTGGGAATCCGCCTGTGCTAAAATGCGGACCTCAACAGCCATCAGCCGCCTAATCAATTGCATCTGCTGCTTCTTTTCCTCTTTAACCGTGCCAAGTATTGTGACACAGCTCCAACCGCAGAAGCTCGGGTTCTTTACCCGCTCCAGTCAGACTGAGTGAGAGCCTGTCAGCTGTAATGGAAGCGGACATGCCTTCTGTTTTTGACAGATCTGATTGTGCCTCTCCAGCTGCTGGGTGGGCTGTAGTTGCAGAGCTGTAGGAGAGATCTGCGCAACATAGGGTCTTATCCGAGCAGGTGCTAAAATCAAAATTACACTCACCTTTTATGAGTATCTATAATGCATGCAATAAAGCACATCAGCTGCAGCAGATTCACGGGTCAGTAAATGACCAAACAATATCAGGAAAGAAAGGAGAGGATTGTGGATGATTTCCGCGCTTGTTGATCAATGATGAGACGTATATCCCAGATTGTCAAATGGATAGTGTTTTATTCTATGCGTTTCAAAGTACAAAAGACTTCTTCATCAGGAAAGACCACTAGTAATAATAAGCAAGTGCGGAAATCATCCACAAACCTCTCCTTTCTTTCCTGGTTTGGCTGTAATGGAAGAGATATCGCTTCATATTATACTATTTCTACTATGGTGAAATTAATGCTACTTTGGTTGTCTGCCACTAATTTTGGGAAATGAGAACACTCCTGGTTTGGTGTCGATCTGCTGGCTTAGCTGTAGGGGAAGATGTGTCGGTCCCTATTATACTATTTCTACTGTGGTGAAATTGGTGCCACTTTGGTGGTGTCTGCCACTAATTGTTTGAAATGTGAACAATCCTGATTATGTCTCTCCATCCACTGGGTTGGCTGTAGTGGAAGAGATATTGCTCCATACTATATTATTTCCACTTTGGTGAAATTGATGCCACTTTGGTTGTGTCTGCCACTAATTGTTTGAAATGTGAACACTCCTGATTGGGTCTCTCCATCTGCTGGATTGGCTGGAGTGGAAGATGTGTTGGTCCCTAGTATAGTATTACTACACTCATGAAATTGATGCCACTTTGATGGTGTCTGCTACTAATTTTTAGACATGTGAACACTCCTGGATGGGTGTCCATCTGGTGGGTTGGCTGTCGTGGAAAAGATGTCACTCCTCATTATACTATTTCTACTCTGGTGAAATTGATGCCACTTTGGTGTTGTCTGCCAATAATTTTTGGAAATGTTAACACTCCTGGCCCCCACAGGCAGCCTCTATAGAATAATGCACCCCCATAGGCAACCTCTATAGAATAATGCACCCTCACAGGCAGCCTCTATAATATAATGCAGCCCTTAATATATTGCACCCCCATAGGTGGCCTCTATAGTATAATGCAGCCCCATAAAAAAATAAATTAAATACTCTACTTTCTTCCTGGTTCCTTCGCTGCTTTGAGCGCTGTCACATTTCCGGACAGCAGGCGCCGAGAAGTGACGTCATCGCGACCCCGTCAAAGTCGGTGACGTCAGATGCTGAGAGGGGAATGATGGGAAAGGGAGCGTAACGCTCGTTCTCTCATCAATGTGGTCAGCTGTATCGGCATCTAGATGATGCAGTTGAGCCTGCAATTACGAGTGGGGGCCACTGTTGGCACTGGGCCCCCGCCTGCTCTGAAGCTCCATAGCGGCCTGGAGGCAGAGCAGGGAGATCAATTCTCCCTGCACTGCTGCAGAATGTAACTGTATCGGAGCGCTGTGCACATCGATACATTTACAGTAGCCTAGCTCCGGGTGGGCCCCCTCAGAGCACGGGGTGAAGGCCCCCTTTACCCCCTCCTGCAGCTATGCTACTAGCTGTGACTCTGACATGGCCGCGACACATGTAGCTGCGGTACTCAACTCTAAATGTGAACACTCCTGGTTGGGTGTCCATCTGCTGGGTTGGGTGTCGTGGAAAAGATGTTGCTCCCCATTATACTATTTCTACTGTGGTGAAAATGGTGTCACTTTGTTGGTGTCTGCCACTAATTTTTGGAAATGTAAAAACTCCTGGTTGGGTATCCATCTGCTGGGTTGGCTGTAGTGGAAGATGTGTAGGTCCCTATTATACTATTTCTACTGTGGTGAATTTGATGCCACTGAGAGGGGGATGATGGGAAAGGGAGCGTAACGCTCCTTCTCTCATCAATGTGTTCAGCTGTATTAGCATCTAGATGATTCAGTTGAACCTGCAATGATGGGCGAGGGCCACTGCTGGCACCGGGCCCCCCCACCTGCTCAGGAGCCCCATAGCGGCTGAGCAGGGAGATCGATTCTCCCTACACTGCTGCAGAATGTAACTGTATCGGAGCGCTGCGCACGCTGATACATTTACAGTAGCCCAGCTCCGTGTGGGCCCCCTCAGAGCACGGGACGATGGCCCCCTTTGCCCCCTCCTGCAGCTATGCTACTAGCTGTGACTCTGACACAGCCGCGACGCATGTAGCTGCGGCACTCAACTCTAAATGTGAACACTCCTGGTTTGGTGTCCATCTGCTGGGTTGGGTGTAGTGGAAAAGATGTTGCTCCCCATTATACTATTTCTACTGTGGTAAAAATGGTGCCACTTTGTTGGTGTCTGCCACTAATTTTTGGAAATGTAAAAACTCCTGGTTGGGTATCCATCTGCTGGGTTGGCTGTAGTGGAAGATGTGTCGGCCCCTATTATACTATTTCTACTCTAGTGAAATTGATGCCACTTTGGTTGTGTCTGCCACTAATTGTTTGAAATGTGAACACTCCTGATTGGGTCTTTCCATCTTCGGGGTTGGCTGGAGTAGAAGATGTGTTGGCCCCTATCATACTATTTCTACTTTCGAGAAATTGATGCCACATCGGTGGTGTCAGAACCTCATTTTTTGAAATATAAAGACTCCTCATTGGGTCTCCATCTGCTGGATTGGCTGTAGTGGAAGACAAGTCGGTCCCTATTATACTATTTCTACTCTCGTGACATTGATGCCACTTTGGTGGTATCAGGCCCTCATTTTTTGCAATGTGAAGGCTCCTGGTTGGGTGTCTGTTTGCTGGGTTGGCTATAGTGGAAGATGTGTCAGTCCCTATTATACTATTTCTACTGTAGTGAAATTGATGCCACTTTGGTGTTGTCTGCCACTAATTTTTGGAAATGTAAACATTCCTGATCGGGTCTTCATCTGCTGAGTTGGCTGTAGTGGAAGATGTGTCAGTCCCAATTATATTATTTATACTGTGGTGAAATTGATGCCACTTTGGTTGTGTCTGCCACTAATTGTTTGAAATGTGAACACTCCTGAATGTGCCTCTCCATCTGCTGGGTTGGCTGGGGTGGAAGATGTGTCAGTCCCTATTATACACCATCTGCTGGGTTGGCAGCAATAGAAGATGTGCCGGTCCCTATTATACTATTTCTACTGTGATGAAATTGATGCCACTTTGGTTGTGTCTGCTACTAATTTTTGGAAATGTAAACACTCCTGGATTGGTGTCCATCTGCTGGGTTGGCTGTCGTGGAAAAGATGTCACTCCTCATTATACTATTTTTACTGTGGTGAAATTGATGCCACTTTGGTGTTGTCTGCCACTAATTGTTTGAAATATGAACACTCCTGATTGGGTCTCTCTATTTGCAGTTTTGGCTGGAGTGGAAGATGTGTCGGTCCCTAATAGGCTATGTGCACACGTTCGGGAATTGCCGCGGAAATTTCCGAGGCAATCCCGCACTTCCTTGCGGCGGGAAATATGCATTTTATTGGTGTGCGTATTCCCGCTAAAAACTAGCGTTTTGCAAACATAATTAGCTTGCTGAATGCTAGCATTTTCCAAGCGATATGTAGCATCGCTTAGGTTGGTCACACTAGTCAAACATAGTGTTTGATAAGTGTGACAAACTTTTTACTATTGATGCCGCCTATGCCACATCAATAGTAAAAAGATCTAGTGTTAAAAATTATAAAAAAAAATAAAAAAAGTCGTGGTGTTCTCGCCTTCCGGCGGCCCCCGCAGCCTTCCTGGTTCTCGCGATGCTCCCGGCAACTCCCAGGGATGCTTGGCGACAATGACCCCAGATGACGTAGCATCACGCGAGACCGCTGTGTCGTCTGGGGTCGTTGTCGCAGGGCATCCCTGGGAATGGGAGTTGGCGGGAGTGTCGCTGAGGGGCGGGAGGGCTGCGGGGGCCGCCGGAAGGTGAGAATATCACTATTTTTTATTTTAATTATTGTTTTAACATGGATATGGTACCCAGGGCCTGGAGGAGAGTCTGGGTACCATCCGCACATGAACCACTCACTTTGCGCATGGTGGGCATAGCCACATGCGGAAAGTAAGTGGTTCAATGCATTCCTATGGCGTCGGAATCGTCGCAATTCCGGAAAAAGAATGAACATGCTGCGTTTTTTTCCGTGTTGCTTTTTTTTGCCGGAAAAAAACGCAGCATGTGCACAAAATTGCGGAATGCATTATAACAATAGGATGCTTAATGCATGCGTTTTTTTCAGCGTTTTTGCAACGGAAAACCGCCGCAAAAACGCAAATAATCCTGAACGTGTGCACATAGCCTTATACTTTTTCTACTCTCGAGGAATTGATGCCAATTCGGTGGTGTCAGGCCCTCATTTTTTGAAACTTGAAGACTCCTGGTTGGGTGTCTATCTGCTGGGCTGGCAGTAGTGGAAGATGTGTTGCACCCTGTTATACTATTTCTACAATGGTGAAATTGATGCCACTTTGTTGGTGTCTGCCACTAATTTTTGGAAATGTGTTGACTCCTGGTTGGATCTCCTTCTTCACGTGTTGCCTGTAGCAGTAGGCTTCCGAGACTGTCAGGCCTCCACTTCCTTTAAGTTAACTCCCCGTGTTTCTATCCTTAAATTTTTCTGACAATAGTAGTCTACGAAACTGATATTTGTGCCACCTGAGTGTGGCTGAGCATCAAAGCAGGTTAAGCTGTTGCATGTTTTATCAGGGCTCCCAGCACAGCAGGCCTACACCGATCCCTCACCCACCTCGTCTTAATGTAAAGTTCAGTTGAAAGCTGTAAATGCTGTCCCATACCCTGATACCTCATACATGGCTGATTGCTGCCGTGCCATTCTAAAATTTGTACTGTGGGTGAATTGAGGCCACTTTCCTGGTGTCTGCCACTCATTTGATGTGTTTTTGCAGCTTTTGAAGGTGCTGTGTATGGGTTTGTTTTTGCCTCCTATTGACTCCAATGGCGTTCGGTTATGTTCAGTGAATGTTCGACAAATTAATCAGTGAATATTGCAAATTCGGCAATCGCAATCTGAAACAAACATTGAAATATTAGCTCATCTTTAAACATGATGTCTATTTATTCTGTAATAGGAAAAGAGTAACTAAGTAGTAGGAGGAAGAAAAACAATGATGCCGATTTATTACTGTGAGTAGGCTTTGACTTTGGCAAAAAATATGCCAAATTGCCTCTTCTAACTTGGACCTTATGGATCATATGTTTAACCCCTTAATGACCGCCGATACTCCTTTTAATGGCGGTGGTTAAGGGTACTTAAACCACAGCGCCGTTAATTCACGGCGCTGTGGAGTAACTATATAGCGCCCCCCAGAGTCGGATTTTCTCCGGGGTCTCGGGGTAGCCAAGACCCCAGAGAACATGATTCGGGTCAGTTTTTACCGACCCCGCTTTTGCGATCGCCGTTATTAATCATATAACGGCGACCGCAAAAAAAAGCTGCGATTCTGCATTTAATTTCTCTCTCCTCTGATGTGATCGCACATCAGAGGGGAGAGAAATAGGGTCCCCGGGTCCCCCGATCTGTCCCCATACCTCCCGGTGTCCCCCCGTCCTTCCACAGCTCCTGCCGCTCCCCGCGTCGTCTTCCTGGAAAGAAAATGGCGGAGTGAGCCCGCCGAATCTGCCGGCTGGCAGATTCATTCATTTAGTGCAGGTACATTTTGATCACTGTGATAAACGCTGTCACAGTGATCAAAATAAAAAAAAAAAAGTAAATAAACCCCCCCTTTTATCATCCCCTTAGTTAGGAACATATAATAAAATAAAAAAATATATATTTTATTTTAATTTTTCCATTAGGGTTAGGATTAGGGTTATAATTAGGGTTAGGGTTTGAATTAAGGTTACAATTAGGGTTACAATTAGGGTTAGGGTTACGATTATGGTTGGAATTAGGGTTAGGATTAGGGTTAGGGTTGGGATTAGGGTTAGGGGTGTATTGGGGTTAGGGTTGGAGCTAGAATTGAGGGGTTTCCACCATTTAGGCACATCAGGGGGTCTCCAAACATGACATGGCGTTCAAAAAGTCAAGTGGTGCTCCCTCCCTTCTGAGTCCTGCTTTGCGCCCAAACAGTGCTTTACCCCAACATATGGGGTATCAGCGTACTCAGGACAAATTGCACACCAATTTTGGGGTTCTAATTTCTCCTGTTACCCTTGGGAAAATAAAAAATAGCTGGCTAAAATATCATTTTTGAGGAAAAATATATTTTTTTTCACGGCTCTGCGTTTATAAACTTTTGTGAAGCACTTGGGGGTTCAAAGAGCTCACCACACATCTAGATAAGCTCCTTGGGGGGGGTCTAGTTTCCAAAATGTTGTCACTTGCAGGGGGCTTCTACTGTTTAGGCACATCAAGCACTCTGCAAACACAACATGACGTCCGCAGAACATTCCATCAAAGTCTGCTTTACAAAATGGCGCTCCTTCCCTTCCAAGCTCTGCCATGCGCCCAAACAGTGGTTCTTCCCCACATATGGGGTATCCGTGTACTCAGGAAAAATTGCACAACAACTTTTGTGGTCCAATTTCTCCTGTTACCCTTGGGAAAATAAAAAATAACAGGCTAAAAATCATTTTTGAGGAAAAAAATGATTTTTTATTTTCACGGCTCTACGTTATAAACTTCTGTGAAGCACTCGGAGGTTCAAAGTGCTCACCACACATCTAGATAAGTTCCTTACGGGGTCTAGTTTCCAAAACGGGGTCACTTGTGGGGAGTTTCCAATGTTTAGACACATCATATGCTCTCTAAACGAGACATTGCGTCCAAACAATTCTGCGTTGAAAAAATCAAACGGCGCTCCTTCCCTTGCGACCTCTGCCGTGCGCCCCAAAAGTGGTTTACCTCCACATATGGGGTATCGGCATATTCAGGAGAAATTGTAAAACAAATGTTATGGTTCATTTTCTCTTTTAACCTTTGTGAAATAAAAAATTGGTTCTGAAATAAATTTCTTGCAAAAAAAGTTGAATGTTAATTTTTTCCTTCCACATTGCTTCAGTTCCTGTGAAGCACGTAAAGGGTTAATAAACTTCTTGAATGTGGTTTTGAGCACCTTGAGGGGTGCAGTTTTTGGAATGGTGTCACTATTGGGTATTTTCTATCATATAGACCCCTCAAAGTGACTTCAAATGTGATGTGGTCCCTAAAAAAAAATGGTGTTGTAGAAATGAGATATTGTTGGTCAACTTTTAACCCTTAACTTCGTAACAAAAAAATTTTGTTTCCAAAATTGTGCTGATGTAAAGTAGACAAGTAGGAAATGTTATTAATTAAGAAATTTGTGTGACATATCTCTCTGATTTAAGGGCATAAAAATTTAAAGTTTGAAAATTGCGAAATTTTCGCCATATTTCTGTTTTTTTCATAAACTCAAGTCATATCAAAATTTTTTGACCACTAACGTGAATTACAATATGTCACGAAAAAACAAACTCAGAATCAGCGGGATTTATTAACCCTTTTCTGTCATCGGACGTACTATCCCGTCCATGTGACCTGGGACAATCTGACCATGGACGGGATAGTACGTCTCAGCGATCGGACACGCTCCCGGGGGGAGTGAGGCCGATTGCGGCCGGGTGTCAGCTGATTATCACAGCTGACACCCGGCACTATGTGCCAGGAGTGGTCACGGACCGCTCCCGGCACCTTAACCCCTGGCACATCGCGATCAAACATGATCGCGGTGTACCGGGGCACAGGGGAGCATCGCGCAGGGAGGGGGTGTGTTTCTTGAGACCCTCAGAACAGCACGATGTGATCTGAGGCCTTTCTCCCTGCAAGACCCCGGATCCAAGATGGCCGCCGGTCCTGCAGGGAGGCTGCTTCCTCAGTGCCTGCTGAGAGCATGCGCTGAGAAAGCCTGCAGCAGTGCCTGTGAGATCGCTGGTCTCACAGAGTGCTGTGCACACTGTCAGACCAGCGATTTGCCTTTATACAGTGATGTCACACCCTGGGACAAAGTAAAAAAGTTAAAAAAATGAAAATCACATGTGTAAAAAAAAATTCCAAAATAAAGGTAAAAAAAAAATGTTCCCCAATAAATTCATTTCTTCATGTAAATAAAAAAAAAAAAAACAATAAAAGTACACATATTTGGTATCGCCGCGTCCGTAATGACCTGCCCTATAGAACTGTCCCACTAGTTAACCCCTTTAGTGAACCCCTTAAAAAAAACAAAGAAAAAAATCAATGCTTTATCATCATACCGCCAAACAAAAAGTGGAATAACACGCGATGAAAAAGACCGATATAAATAAACATAGTACCGCTGAAAACATCATCTTGTCCCGCAAAAAACGAGCCACCATACAGCATCATCAGCGAAAAAATTAAAAAGTTATAGCTCGCAGAATAAAGCGATGCAAAAATAATTATTTGGACAAAACAGAATTCATCATCTTTCCTCCACCTCATTCTTCCCCTCCACCAGACCTATCCATCAATGTCAATGGCTGCTCGCTTTCCCCAGTCCCGCATGCTCGGTGCCTTGGGGTGATCCTCGACTCTTCCCTCTCTTTCAAACCACACATCCAAGCCCTCGCCACCTCCTGCCACCTCAAAATCAAAAATATTTCCCGGATCCGCTCATTCCTCAACCATGAAACCACAAAAACACTAGTGCAAGCCCTTATCTCCCGCCTCGACTACTGCAACCTCCTACTGTCTGGCCTCCCCTCTAGCACTCTGGCACCACTCCAGTCCATCCTACACTCTGCTGCCCGACTAATCCACCTGTCTCCCCGATATTCCCCAGCCTCCCCCTATGCCAGGCCCTTCACTGGCTTCCTATTGCCCAGAGGCTTCAGTTCAAAATCCTAACCATGACATACAAAGCCATCCACAACCTTTCTCCTCCATACATATGTGACTTGGTCTCCCGCTACCTACCCACACGCAACCTTCGATCCTCTCAAGATCTCCTTCTCGACTCCCCCCTCATCTCTTCTTCCCACAACTGCATACAAGACTTCTCCCGGGCTTCCCCCATACTCTGGAACTCCCTGCCGCAAAACATCAGACTTTCACCAACAACGGAAACCTTCAAGAGGAACCTGAAGACCCACCTGTTCCGACAAGCCTACAGCCTACAATGATCCTCAGTCTACTGAACCATCGCACGACCAGCTCTACCCTTTCCTAGTGTATCCTCACCCATCCCTGTAGACTGTGAGCCCTCGCGGGCAGGGTCCTCTCTCCTTCTGTGCTTGTGTGTCCCTTGTCTAGCACACGTTTATTGTACCTGTATATATTTTCCCTTTTCATATGTAAAGCGCCATGGAATAAATGGCGCTATATAAATGTGTAATAATAATAATAATAAAGAGTGCTTGTGTGCTGTCTGTGTGTGATGATGGGCAGGCATTGCTGATAATGGGGAGGCATTGATGATGATGATGGGGAGAAGATGATAATGGGCAGGCATTGCTGATAATGGGGAGGCATTGATGATGATGATGATGGGGAGAAGATGATAATGGGCAGGCATTGCTGATAATGGGGAGGCATTGGTGATGATGGGGAGAAGATGATGATAATGGGCAGGCATTGCTGATAATGGGGAGGCATTGATGATGATGATGGGGAGAAGATGATAATGGGCAGGCATTGCTGATAATGGGGAGGCATTGATGATGATGGGGAGGAGATGATGATGATGGGCAGGCATTGATGATAATGGGGAGGCCATGATGATGATGGGGAGGCAATGATGATGATAATGGGGAGTCTTTCCACAGCGCCCTTTCCGGAGCTGTAACAGTGCAGAACGCAGTACAGCGCAGAGGAGAGCTCCATATTTTGTATGGAGCATTATATGGGGACCAGTATCCTGTATGGAGCATTATATGGGGACCAGTATCCTGTATGGAGCATTATATTGGGTCCAGTATCCTGTATGGAGCATTATATTGGGTCCAGTATTCTGTATGGAGCATTATATGGGGGGTGACATCCTGCATGGGGTATTATATGGGTGATGAGGAGGAGACTGTGGTGCCCATAATATTGTATGGAGGACTGTACTGTCCAGTCTGTACTGTGTGCTGTGAGGATTTGGCGGTTTTTGAGCTATTGTACAATTTACAATAGATATCACTCATGTAATGGAAGAAGAGAAGTATTTGGCATTGTACTGTACCCATATTTCTCTGCTGTATCTGTGCATCATGAATCGTGGTCTGTGTTAAAGGGGCCCACTGAGGCTCTTTCGCCCGGGGCCCATAAAAACCTGGAGCCGGCCCTGCTGCCCATCATCTTCTCCCCATCATCAATGCCTGCCCATTATCATCATCTTCTCCCATCATCATCAATGCCTCCCCATTATCAGCAATGCCTGCCCATTATCATCTTCTCCCCATCATCATCATCAATGCCTCCCCATTATCAGCAATGCCTGCCCATTATCATCATCTTCTCCCATCATCACCAATGCCTCCCCATTATCAGCAATGCCTGCCCATTATCTTCTCCCCATCATCATCAATGCCTCCCCATTATCAGCAATGCCTGCCCATTATCATCTTCTCCCCATCATCATCATCAATGCCTCACCATTATCAGCAATGCCTGCCCATCATCACACACAGACAGCACACAAGCACTCTCTCACATACTTATATACACACACACACACACACAAAGCACCGCGCTACATACACACAGACAGCACAGAGACATACACACACACGTCTTACCTGTCCGACGTCCGCGCGCTCTGTGCCACAGCCGGCCGCTGAATGATGACGTCATTCAGCGGCCTGCTGTGAGAGGAAGCACCGGCGCCCCCTGGAGCCCGGAGTTGCGGCAGCGGAGGCACGGGAGAGGTAAGTATTGTGCCAGCTGATGCCGGGGCCCTGAGCAAGCGGGGGGGGGGGGGGCCCAGTGGCGGCGCTGACACCGCTCTCCTCCGCTAACGGGCGGGGGGGTGCCAGACTGCGAGTGGGCCCCCCCGCCTGCTCAGGGCCCCGGCACTTGCCCGGGTGTGCCGGGTGCTGACGCCGGCCCTGGTTGGTGCGTGCAAAACACCAGCAGGCGGCTGTGGCCTGCGGGCCGGATCTAATAGTAATTAAATATCATCCAGGGGGCCATAGATAATCAATTCGCGGGCCGGATCTGGCCCGCGGGCCTTGACTTTGACATATGGGTCCTAGAGGCACGGCTCAAGTCATGTAAAGCTAGAAAAAAGCCTTTCATCAATGAGAAGCAAAGGAGAGCCAGGCTGAAGTTTGCCAAAGACCATAAGGTTATGTGCTCACGTTGCGGATTGGACTCAGGAATTTCCTTGCGGATTCTCCATCTCTTGCCAGAAAATGCAAATAAAAATCTGCACGTTTGCGGATTTTGTGCGGAATTTTTGCAGATTGGCATGCGTTTTTACCCGTGTGGATTTCATTAATTCAATGGGTGTAAGAACGCAGCGGATCCGCAAAAAGAATTGACATGCGGAAAATAAACCGCTGCGGATTCTGTGCGTAATTTTCTGCAGCATGTGCACAGCATTTGTTTTTCTATTGAATAACAGTTACTCAAACACTTGCGGATCTGCTGCAATTCCGCACGGAAAATCCGCTGCGGATATGCAACATATCCCGCAACGTGTGCACACAGCCTAAGGATTGGACCATAGAGGACTGGAGTAAGGTAATCTTCTCTGATGAGATAGGTCAATCAATGTGTGGATGAAGGACCACCACATCAAATCCCTGTCATGGCCAGCCCAATCTCCAGACATGAACCCCATTGAAAACCTCTGGAATGTAATCAAGAGGAAGATGAATAGTCATAAGCCATCAAAGAACTGCTTAAATTTTTGTACCAGGAATGGCATAAGGTCACCCAAAAGCAGTGTGAAAGACTGGTAGAAAATATTGCAAGACGCATGAAAGCTGTGATTAAAAATCATGGTTATTCCACAAAATATTGATTTCTGAACTCTTCCTGAGTTAAAACATTAGTATTGTTGTTTCTAAATGATTCTGAACTTGTTTTCTTTTCATTATTTGAGATATGCAAGCACTGCATTTTTTTGTTAATTTGACCATTTCTCATTTTCTGAAAATAAAAACAAAATTTATTGCTTGGAAATTCGGAGACATGTTGTCAGCAGTTTATAGAATAAAAGAGCAATTTACATTTTACTCAAAAATATACCTATAAAGAGAAAAATCAGACAAACTGAACATTTTACAGTGGTCTCTTTTTGCCAGAGCTGTATGTATGTATGTGTGTGTATATATGTATATGTGTGTATAATACACACTATATATATATATATATATGAATTAGATGTGGACAATAAGCTTTCCACCCAATAGATTTCACGATTAGCATGATGGAAGCTCGTGAAATTCCCAATTCTAAAGAGAATCTTCTGGTGGACTTTTTTGGACTTTGAACAAATGTTTCAGCAACAAGTTGTTTATTATTTTCTGTACAGGCTGTTTTTGGTCGACCAGTTTTTGGAGCATTAAGGATTGAGCCAGTGGCATCGAATTTGTTACGAATGCGGTAAATGGTTTGTCTCTTTATGGCTTGAGTACCAAATGTTTCAACCCAATTTTCTCTTAACTGATTCAGCATTTTGAGATTTCCAATACTCTTTTAAAATCCATTTTCTTTGATCTGTATTTAAATTATTTGCCATTTTGGGGGAGATTTATCTGTGAAAACTAGATCTGTGAAACTGACTCAGTTGCCCTTAGCTACCAATCAGATTCCACCTTTCATTTTCCAAAGAGTCTGTGAAGAATGAAAAGTGGAATCTGATGGGTTGCTAAGGGCAACTGAGTCAGTTTCACTTTACACCATGTTTGATAAATCTTTGCTTTGCACACTCTTGGCATTCTCTTGATAGAAAATGAGCTTCAAGAGGTAGTCACCGGAAATAGTCTTCCAACAGTCTTGAAGGAGTTCCCAGAGATGCTTAGAACTTGTTGGCCCTTTTGCCTTCACTCTGCGGTCCAGCTCAACCCAAACCATCTCGATTGGGTTCAGGTCTGGTGACTGTGGAGGCCAGGTCATCTGGCGTAGCACCCCATCACTCTCCCTCTTGGTCAAATAGCCCTTACACAGCCTGGAGGTGTGTATGGGGTCATTGTCCTGTTGAAAAATAAATGATAGTCCAACTAAACGCAAACCTGATGGAATAGCATGCCACTGCAAGGTGCTGTGGTAGCCATGCTGGTTCATTATGCCTTCTATTTTGAATAAATCCCCAACAGTGTCACCAGCAAAGCACCCCCACACCATCACACCTTCTCCTCCATGCTTCACGGTGGGAACCAGGCATGTAGAGTCCATCCGTTCACCTTTTCTGCGTCGCACAAAGACACTGTGGTTGGAACCAAAGATCTCAAATTTGGACTCATCAGACCAAAGCACAGATTAGATGGTCTAATGTCCATTCCTTGTGTTGTTTAGCCCAAACAAGTCTCTTCTGCTTGTTGCCTGTCCTTAGCAGTGGTTTCCTAGCAGCTATTTTACCATGAAGGCCTACTGCACAAAGTCTCCTCTTAAAGGGAATCTGTCACCCCAAAATTGCTATATCAGATAAAGATATGGCTGAATAGTGCGTCCCATAACAAAGCTAACTGTAGGTATCATATATCCTGATACCCCCGTTTTCATATCAAAATACCTTTGTAAAGTTGGTTATTTTCGGTGTCAATCACAGCAGTCAGGTCAGGAGGGCGGCGGTTTTCATGTCCTCCCCCACCCCTCCCCCGCTCCTCGTCAGTTGCATATCGCCGTCTGTGAATCCCACAGACGGCGTTCGGCTTCTCGCAATTGCGCAATTCAAAATTCGGCGCATGCGCAGTGTGCTTTGCCCAACAGTGTGCAAAGCATAAAATCAGTACAGCGCATGCGCTACTCTTTCCTTGCCCCGGAAGTCGTCCAAGGCAAGCAGTCATTTCCAGGGCAAGGAAAGAGTAGCGCATGCGCTGTACTGATTTCATGCTTTGCCCACTGTTGGGCAAAGCACACTGCGCATGCGCCGGGCCGGATTTTGAATTGCGCAATTGCGGGAAGCCGAACGCCGTCTGTGCGATTCACAGACGGCGATACGCAACTGATGACGAGGAGCGGGGGGGGAGGACATGAAAACAGCCGCCCTCCTGACCTGACTGCCGTGATTGACACCGAAAATAACCAACTTTACAAAGGTATTTTGATATGGAACGGGGGTTCCACGATCCGGAACCACAGCGTTTTGGACGGAGCGGAAAGTCCGCCCCGCCCCCTAGTGAACGCACGGTCAATCAGGATGTGTTCATGGAACACATCCGAAACACATCCGGAATGACCGCAGGGCTACACAGCCCTGTGTTATTTCCCTTGCGGCGACGCAGCGTCGCCGCAAGGGAATAGGACATGCTGTGGTCTAAAAAGACGCGCCGCATGTCCGTTGACGCAGTTCTGCTGCCTACGTGTTTTTAAGCATAATGGAGACGGGATTTCTTAAAATCCCCTCCACTATGCTGTAACATCTGGACGCTGCGTATTTGACGCTGCGCCAGCGCACATTGTCAAACACGCAGCATTTACTGAAGAAATCCGGATCGTGGAAACACACCTTAAGACTTCTGCACAACACAACTGATGGTCCCAAACTCATTTATAAGGCAAGAAATCCCACTTATTAAACCTGACAGGGCACACCTGTGAAGTGAAAGCCATTTCCGGTGACTACCTCTTGAAGCTCATCAAGAGAATGCCAAGATTGTGCAAAGCAGTCATCAAAGCAAAAGGTGGCTACTTTGAAGAACCTAGAAAATAAGACATATTTTCAGTTGTTTCACACTTTATTGTTAAGTATATAATTCCACAATTTATTGAAAAAAGATTAAAAGATCATAAAGGTTGGGGATACATCTCAACGCGTTTCTGGCAGAAGCCCTTATTCACTGAGATACAGATTCCTTATGATACATGGTATAAAAACAAATAGTGATCTCAATGTCCCTGGGGAATTGTATAAGGAGGAGGATAATTGTGAAACCCTGACACAATTGATGTTTGATGAACAATGTGCACGGCTTGCTTTGGAGGATTTACAAGGTGAATCAAGTGAAGTCGATCATTATAATACATGTTGATACTAAGGATTTTCGTATTTTGAACCCATCTTTCTATTCAAAAGATTCTAAGACTGAATGCATTTCTACTTTTCAGTCTTTAATTGAAAGAGACTTGATAGAACTTTCTAAAAAAATTAAACCGAATGTATCAAATAAAAAAAATAATCTAACTATAGAGGAGAAAAAGCAATCACCAGCTTATCTAAGAGAGATGACCTGGTGATTAAGAAATCCGACAAAGCAGGCTGTATTTTTGTTATGGATAAAAAACTCTATGAAAAATGTGTTTATGATATCCTGGATGATAATGAGACGTATAAAAGGATACAATTTAATCCTACAGAATCATGCAGGAAAATCTTGAGTAAATTGGTTGAAGATGGAAAAAAAATGGGGGTTTTTACTGAAAAAATGAGTTATAATATAATACCTGATAGTCCGATGACACCAATTTTTCATGGGCTCCCTAAAACCCACAAATTAGAATTTCCTACACCTTTGCGCCCTATTATATCTAGTATTTCTTATTTGAACGAAAATTTAAGTCGATGGGTAGATTTTCATCTACAGCCATTAATTCCCAGAACAGCGGGTTATTTAACCCCTCTCTGACATTAGACGTACTATCCCGTCCATAAAACCCGTGCCATTCTGCCCATGGACGGGATAGTACGTCATAGGCGATCAGCTGCGCTCCTGAGGGGAGCGCAGCTAATCGCCGCTGGGTGTCAGCTGATTATCACAGCTGACACCCGTGACTGTGTGTCAGGAGCGGTCACGGACCGCTCCCGGCACATTAACCCCTAGCACACCGCGATCAAACATGATCGCGGTGTACTGGGGGCACAGGGGGAATCGCGCAGAGTGGGGGCTCCCTGCGCGCGCCCCTGAGACCCTCAGACCAGCGCGATGTGATTGCGCTGTTCTGAGGGCTTCCTCCCTCCCAGGACCCGGATCCAAGATGGCGCCGGGGTCCTGGAGGGAGGCGGCTTCCTCAGTGCCTGCTGAGAGCAGGCACTGAGAAGCCTGCTGCACTGCCTGAGCGATCGCTGGTGTGACAGAGTGCTGTGTACACTGTCACACCACGATTTGATAAAATACAGTGATGTCCCACCCTGGGACAAAGTAAAAAAGTTAAAAAAATAAAAATAAACATGTTATAAAAAAAAATCCAAAATAAAAAAAAAATAAAACTATTCCCCAATAAATTCATTTCTTCCTGTAAATAAAAGAAACAAAACAATAAAAGTACACATATTTGGTATCGCCGTGTCCGTAACGACCCCCCCTATACAACTGTCCCACTAGTTAACCCCTTTAGTGAACCCCTTAAAAAAAAAAAAAAACGAAGCAAAAAATCAATGCTTTATCATCATACCGCCGAACAAAAAGTGGAATAACGCGCGATCAAAAAGACCGATATAAATAAACATAGTACCGCTTAAAACGTCATCTTGTCCCGCAAAAAACGAGCCGCCATACAGCATCATCAGCGAAAAAATAAATTCTTCGTACTGACCCGAAGAATAAAACTGCTTTATCAATTTTACCACACGCGGAACAATAAAAACGCCTCCCCAAAAGAAATTCATGAATTGCTGATTTTTGTTCATTCTAACCTCCCAAAAATCGAAATAAAAAGCGATCAAAAAATGTCACCTGCTCAAAAATGGTACAAATAAAAACGTCAACTCGTACCGCAAAAAATAAGACCTCACATGACTCTGTGGGCCAAAATATGCAAAAATTATAGCTCTCAAAATGTGGCGATGCAAAAAACTATTTTTGCAATAAAAAGCGTCTTTTAGCGTGACAGCTGCCAATCATAAAAACCCGCTATAAATAGTAAATCAAACCCCCCTTTATCACCCCGTTAGTTAGGGAAAAATAATAAAATTAAAAAAATGTATTTATTTCCATTTTCCCATTAGGGTTAGGGTTGCGGCTAAAGTTAGGGTTAGGGTTGGCACTAAAGTTAGGATTAGGGTTAGGGTTGGGATTAGGGGTGTGTTAGGGTTTGGTTTGTGGTTAGGGTTGGGACTAGGGTTAGGGGTGTGTTGGGGTTAGGGTTGGAGTTAGAATTGGGGGTTTCCGCTGTTTAGGCACATCAGGGGCTCTCCAAATGTGACATGGCGTCTGATCTCAATTCCAGCCAATTCTGCGTTGAAAAAGTCAAACGGTGCTCCTTCACTTCTGAGCTCTGCCATGCGTCCAAACAGTAGTTTATCCCCACATATGGGGTATCAGCGTACTCTGGACCCCAAGAGATATTGTGCAATTTATCCTATTTCTTCTGTTACCCTTGGGAAAATAAAAAACTGGGGGCGAAAATATCATTTTTGTTCAAAAAAAATTATTTTTTTTGTTTTTACGGCTGTACATTATAAACATCTGTGAAGCACTTGGGGCTTCATAGCGCTCACCACACACCTAGATAAGTTCCTTGTGGGGTCTATTTTCCAAAATGGGGTCACTTGTTGGGGATTTCCACTGTTTAGGCGCATCAGGGGTTCTCCAAATGCGACATGATGCCCCCAGACCATTCCATCAAAGTCTCCAATCCAAAACGTCACTACTTCCCTTCCGAGCCCCAACGTGTACCCATACAGTAGTTTTCTCCCACATATTGGGTATCAGCGTACTCAGGACAAATTGGGCAACAACTTTTGGGGTCCATTTTCTCCTGTTACCCTTGTAAAAATAAAATATTGGGGCGAAAAAATCATTTTTGCAAAAAAAAAAAAAAAAAAAAGATTTTTTATTTTTACGGCTGTGCGTTATAAACTTCTGTGAAGCACTTCGGGGTTCAAAGTGCTCACCACACATCTAGATAAGTTCCTTGTGGGGTCTATTTGCCAAAATGGGGTCACTTGTGGGGGGTTTCCACTGTTTAGGTGCATCAGGGGCTCTCCAAATGTGACATGACGCCCCCAGACCATTCCATCAAAGTCTGCAATCCAAAACGTCACTACTTCCCTTCCGAGCCCCGACGTGTGCCCATACAGTAGTTTTCGCCCACATATTGGGTATCAGTGTACTCAGGACAAATTGGACAACAACTTTTGGGTTCCAATTTCTTCTGTTACCCTTGTGAAAATAAAATATTGGGGGCGAAAAAAATCATTTTTGTAAAAAAAAAAAAAGATTTTTTATTTTACGGCTGTACGTTATAAACTTTAGTGAAACACCTGGGGGTTCAAAGTTCTCACCACACATCTAGATAAGTTCCTTGAGGGGTCTAGTTTCCAAAATGGTGTCATTTATGGGGGTTTCCACTGTTTAGGCAGATCAGGAGCTCTCCAAACACGACATGGCGTCCAGCCAATTCTTCATTGAAAAAGTCAGACGGCGCTCCTTCCCTTCCAAACTCTGCCATGCACCCAAACAGTGGTTTACCCCCACATATGTGGTATCAGCGCACTCAGGACAAATTGCACAATAACTTTTGGAGTCTTGTTACCCTTGGAAAAATAAAAATTGGGGTGAAAAGATCATTTTTGTGGAAAAAATATGATTTTTAAATTTTACGGCTCTACTTTATAAACTTGTGTGAAGCACTTGGGGGTTAAAATTGCTCATCAAAAATCTAGATAAGTTCCTTAGGGGGTCTAGTTTCCCAAATGGGGTCATTTGTTGGGGGTTTCCACTGTTTAGGCACATCAGGGGCTCTCCAAATGCAACATGGCATCCAAGCTCAATTCCAGCCAATTTTGGTTGGAAAAAGTCAAATGGTGCTCCTTCCATTCCGAGCTCTGCCGTGCGCCCAAACAGTGGTTCCCCCCCACATATGGGGTATCAGCGTACTCAGGACAAATTGTACAACAACTTATGTGGTCCAATTTCTCCTGTTACCCTTGGGAAAATAAAAAATTAGTGACTAAAAGATAATTTTTGTGGGAAAAAAATAGGATTTTTTATTTTCATGCCCGGGCATTATAAACTTGTGTGAAGCACTTGGGGGTTCAAAGTGCTCACCAAAGATCTAGATAAGTTCCTTAGGGGGTCTAGTTTCCAAAATGGGGTCACTTGTGGGGGGTTTCCACTGTTTAGGCTCATCTGGGGCACTGCAAACGGAACATGACCCCATTAACGTCTGCATTCCAAAACGTTACTACTTCCTTTCCAAGCCCTGCCGTGCGCCCAAACAGTTCCCCCTCCCCACATATGGGGTATCAGCGTACTCAGGACAAATTGGACAACAACTTTTGGGGTCCAATTTCCTTGGGAAAATTCAAAAATTTGGGACTAAAAAATCATTTTTGTGGAAAATTGATTTTTTTTTTTTTTCACACCCAGGCTTTATAAACTTTTGTGAAACACTTGAGGGTTCAAAGTGCTCACAACAGATCTAGATAAGTACCTTAGGGGGTCTAGTTTCCAAAATGGTGTCACTTGTGGGGGGTTTCCACTGTTTAGGCGCATCAGGGGCTCTCCAAACGCGACATGGCATCCAATCTAAATTCCAGCCAATTTTAGTTTGAAAAAGTCAAACGTCGCTCCTTCCCTTACGAGCTCTGCCGTGTGCCCAAACAGTGGTTTTCCCCCACATATGGAGTATTGGCGTACTCAGGAGAAATTGCATAACAACCTTATCTGTCCATTTTCTCCTTTTACCCTTGTGAAAATAAAAAAAAGTTTGTAAAAGATAATTTTTGTGGCTAAAAAGTTAAATATTCATTTTTTCCTTCCACGTTGCTTTAGTTACTGTGAAGCACCTGAAGGGTTAATAATCTTCTTGAATGTGGTTTTGAGTACCTTGAGGGGTGCAGTTTTTAGAATGGTGTCACTTTTGGGTATTTTCTGCCATATAGACCCCTCAAAGTGACTTCAAATGTGAGGTGGTCCCTAAAAAAAAATGGCTTTGTAAATTTTGCTGTAAAAATGAGAAATCGCTGGTCAACTTTTAACCCTTATAACTTCCTAACAAAAAAAAATTTTGGTTCCAAAATTGTGCTGATGTAAAGTAGACATGTGGGAAATGTTATTTCTTAACTATTTTGTGTGATATATTTCTCTGTTTTAAGGGAATAAAAATTGAAAGTTTGAAAATTGCAAAATTTTAAAAATTTTCGCCATATTTGCGTTTTTTCAAAAATAAACGCAAGTTATATCGAATAAATTTTACCACTAACATGAAGTACAATATGTCACGAGAAAACAATCTCAGAATCGCGAAGATCCGTTGAAGCGTTCCAGAGTTATAACCTCATAAAGAGACAGTGGTCAGAATTGTAAAAATTGGCCCGGTCATTAACGTGCAAGCCACCCTTGGGGGTGAAGGGGTTAAAAGATACGTCATCAGTGATTGATTATGTGAAAAATGTAAAATGGTCTGAAAAATCTAAATTTCTGTCATGTGATGTGGTAAATCTGTTCTCATCTATTCCACATAATCTAGCATTAACAGCATTAACTGCTGTGTTCCACCATTTACAAAAATATAGTGGCTATACGGATGAAACAAAAGAAATGATTATCCGGAGTATTGAATATCTTCTTGAGCATAATTTTTTTATGTTCAATGAACAATATTATTTTCAAATCAAAGGTTGCCCAATGGGCTCATGTTTCTCCCCATCCTTAGCCATACTTTTTGTATCATGGTGGGAAGAAAGCATTATTTTTACAGATAAAAATCCTTTCAAAAATGACATTGAACTATATGTTACCATATTTTTCGGACTATAAGACGCACCGGACTATAAGACGCACCCAGGTTTTAGAGGTGAAAAATATATTTGAAGCAAAAAATGTGGTAAAATATTTATTAACATAAATAACATACTATTATATGTGGTGTTATTATATATAATAGTATGTTATTATGTTGGAAGCTACGGGTAGGAGATGGTGCTGCGGGACCAGTGTGGTGTCTGTAAACTACTATGTGAAGACGCTGGAGGGTGAGTATAAAGCCGGGGTCACACATGCGAGAAACTCGCACGATTTCGTGTGAGTCTCTCGCATGAACACCCGGCACTGCCGCCGGCACTCAGACTGGAGCGTGCGGCTGCATAGAGACAGAGATGATAGAGACAGAGATGATAGAGACAGAGATGATAGAGACAGAGATGATAGAGACAGAGATGATAGAGACAGAGATGATAGAGACAGAGATGATAGAGACAGAGATGATAGAGACAGAGATGATAGAGACAGAGATGATAGAGACAGAGATGATAGAGACAGAGATGATAGAGACAGTTGATAGAAATGTGACACGTATGCGTTTCATGTGCGCACGATGCGCTGCTCAAAAAAACGCAGGTGTGAAAGTAGCCTAACCTTTTAATTAATTCTCTGTTGTACAGTGTGTCTGAAGGAGCGGTGATGACATCATGAAGAGGCAGGGCTTTGGTCATGTGATGCTCCAGCCCGCCCTCTTCATGACCTCATCACTGGTCCTCCACATGAGCATTCAGCATCGCATCAGCACAGCCCCTGTGCTGTCAGGTATGCGATGCCTCCTGCTGCACTCTGCTTCTGCCGCCTCCTTCTCCTTCAGACACCGATCTGCCCAGCTGCTGCAGGAATCCAGCGCTGGAGAACCATGTGGCTCTGTCATTAGCTGCTTCCCGCTCACTGCTCAGCTGATAGGTGGGCGGGGAAGCGGCTAATTAATATTCACTGCACTTAAGTATCGGGACCAGTGGTTTCCCCAGCGCTGGATTCCTGCAGCAGAGGGGATATTTTCCTGCCTCCTGCGATCTCCACCGCTGCCCCCTGCCCCCCTCCCCACATGTTACATTCCGACCATAAGACTCACCCACACTTTTCTCCCAAATTTGGAGGAAAAAAAGTGCGTCTTATGGTCCGAAAAATACGGTAGATATTTGGACGATGTTTTGTTAATATGGGTAGGAGAAGTGGAAAATATCCCATATTTTTTATTTTATATCAACGCTAATTATGTAATCTTAAGATCCACTTATACTGAACCGCAGGATAAAATTAGTTTTTTTGATTTGTATCTCATGGGGAGATGTAAAACAACAAAGGGTTAAATATCGCAACTATAGAAAACCTGTCAGTGGGAATACTACACTTAGAGTAGACAGTTGCCACCCCGCCCATACTGTGAACTCAATCCCGTATGGGGAATTAAATAGAATCTACAGAAACAGCTCTGATATCACACTATTGAATGAACAAGCAAAGGCAGCAACATCTAGACTAATGGAAAGGGGGTATAGGAAAAAACATATTGATTCAGCGTTAAAAAAAAGTTCTTGTGAAAAATACTGATTTAAATAATAGAGATGATGGTATTAATAACAGCCAGAAATTAATAACAAAAA
Source organism: Oophaga sylvatica (assembly GCA_033576555.1). Lineage (NCBI taxonomy): Eukaryota > Metazoa > Chordata > Amphibia > Anura > Dendrobatidae > Oophaga > Oophaga sylvatica. The sequence continues at coordinate 246,958,066 of JARQOD010000004.1, read as the reverse complement.
AAATCAAACAATATGGATAAAAAAAACCATCTTCATTACCCCATATAGCTGCCAATATCAGGAAATAAAAAATATTGTAAACAGATATGTCCCTATATTATTTCAAGATCAAGACTTAAATAAAATCCTGGAAAATGGATTAGTATGTGTGCCGAGAAAAGGGAGATCTATAGGTGCTACTCTTTCCCCAAGTCTATACATGCCACAAAAAAGTGATAAAAAAATCTGGCTTAGTTGCAAAGGTTTTTTTAAATGTGCATGTTCTAAATGTACGATGTGCCAGTATACATTGCAAACTCAAAAATTTGATGCAGCCAATGATATAAAAAGATTTATTAATTGCAATACTAATTATGTTGTGTATTGCATATTTTGCAAAGAATGTAAAATAAAATACATTGGCTGCACAATACGTAAATTAACCCCTCTCTGACATTAGACGTACTATCCCGTCCATAAAACCCGTGACAATCTGACCATGGACGGGACAGTACGTCATAGGCGATCAGCTGCGCTCCCGGAGGGAGCGCAGCTAATCGCCGCCGGGTGTCAGCTGATTATCACAGCTGACACCCGTGACTGTGTGTTAGGAGCGGTCACGGACCGCTCCCGGCACATTAACCCCTAGCACACCGCGATCAAACATGATTGCGGTGTACTGGGGGCACAGGGAAGCATCGCGCAGGGAGTGGGCTACCTGCGCGCCCCCCTGAGACCCTCAGACCAGCGCGATGTGATCGCGCTGTTCTGAGGGCTTCCTCCCTCCCAGGACCCGGATCCAAGATGGCGCCGGGGTCCTGGAGGGAGGCGGCTTCCTCAGTGCCTGCTGAGAGCAGGCACTGAGAATCCTGCTGCACTGCCTGAGCGATCGCTGGTGTGACACTGTGCTGTGCACACTGTCTCACCAGCGATCTGATAAAATACAGTGATGTCCCACCCTGGGACAAAGTAAAAAAGTTAAAAAAATAAAAATAAACATGTTTTAAAAAAAAATCCAAAATAAATTAAAAAAAAAAAAAATATTCCCCAATAAATAATAATAATAATAATAATAATCTTTATTTATATAGCGCCAACATATTCCGCAGCGCTTTACAGTTTAACAGTTTCAAAACACAAGTCATAGGTAACAACGTTAACAATACAATAATTAAAGCAAAATAAGCGACCCTGCTTGTGAGAGCTTACAATCTACAATGAGGTGGGGGAGATACAAAGTACAGGTGTGTATATACAATGGTGCATTTACAATGATGGTCCAGCCATCTTGAGGGAGTGAGGCATGGATGGAGATAGTGAATGGGCTACACATACACACTTAAACATAGAACGACTTTGGTTAGGGAATGTGATAGGCCACTCTGAACAAATGTGTTTTGAGGGAGCGCCTGAAACCATGCAAATTGTGGATAGTCCTAATTTCTTGGGGTAGAGCATTCCAGAGGATTGGCGCAGCGCGGGAAAAGTCTTGGAGTCGGGAGTGGGAGGTACGGATTAGTGCAGAGGTTAGTCGAAAGTCATTTGCAGAGCGCAGCAGTCGGTTAGGCCAATAGATAGAAATGAGGGAGGAGATGTAGGGGGGTGCTGCACTGTGGAGAGCTTTGTGGGTGAGAACCAGTACTTTGAATTGGATCCTATAATGAATGGGCAGCCAGTGTAAGGACTGGCGAAGAGCGGACGCGTCCGAGTACCGATTAGCCAGATGGATGACCCTGGCTGCTGCATTAAGGATGGACTGGAGAGGGGATAGTCGAATAATGGGGAGGCCAAGTAATAGAGCGTTGCAGTAGTCCAGGCGGGAGTGGATCAAAGCTACAGTGAGGGTTTTTGTTGTTTCCATGGTGAGAAAAGGGCGGATTCTAGAGATGTTCTTTAGGTGTAGACGGCAAGAGCGGGCAAGAGATTGTATATGGGAGGTGAAGGAGAGATTGGTGTCAAACATAACACCCAGACAGCGAGCCTGCTGCCGGGGTGTTATTATGGTGCCGCCCACAGAGAGGGAAATGTCAGATTTAGGGAGGTTAGTAGACGGCGGGAGCAGAAGGAGTTCAGTCTTGGAGAGGTTAAGTTTCAGATAGAGAGCGGACATGATGTTGGAGACTGCGGACAGACAGTCGGTGGTGTTCTGTAGGACAGCGGGGGTAAGGTCGGGGGATGACGTGTATAGTTGTGTGTCATCGGCATAAAGATGGTACTGAAAGCCAAATCTGCTGATAGTCTGTCCAATTGGGGCCGTGTAGAGAGAGAAGAGAAGGGGGCCAAGGACTGAGCCCTGGGGTACACCGACAGTGAGAGGAAGAGGAGATGACGTGGAGCCAGAGAACAAAACACTGAAGGAGCGGTCAGAAAGATAGGAGGAGAACCAGGAGAGAACAGTGTCCTTAATACCTAGTGACTGGAGCCTAGACAGTAGGAGACAGTGGTCAACAGTGTCGAAAGCTGCAGAAAGGTCGAGTAGAATGAGCAGAGAGTGGTCGCCGTTACATTTTGCTGTAAGAAGGTCATTGGTCACTTTGATGAGTGCAGTTTCAGTCGAATGTAGGGGGCGGAAGCCGGACTGTGAAGGGTCTAGGAGGGAGTAAGTGGAGAGGTAACGGATGAGGCGGGAGTAGACTAGGCGCTCCAAGAGTTTAGAGATGAAGGGGAGATTGGAGACCGGTCTGTAGTTGTTTGTGCAGGAAGGGTCGAGAGCGGGTTTCTTTAGTAATGGAGTAATGATGGAGTGTTTGAAGGAGGATGGGAAAATGCCAGAGGAGAGTGAGAGATTAAAGATTGTAGTTAGGTGAGTTGTGACAACTGGAGAGAGAGACTGGAGGAGATGTGAGGGAATGGGGTCGGTAGTGCATGTAGTCGGACGAGAGGAAGAGAGGAGTCTGGAGACTTCTTCTGTGATGGGATCAAATGTGGAAAGTGAGCCAGGGGAAATGCAGGGAGGGATGGGAGTCACAGCACTTGGTGGTTGAGAGCAGATTTCCTGACGGATAGTATCTATTTTTTCTATAAAGTGGGAGGCCAGGTCGTCAGCACAAATGTCTGTGATAGGGGCTTGTGCTTTTGGCCTGAGGAGGGAGTGAAAAGTGTCAAAAAGTTTCTTGGGGTTGTTTGCTAGTGAGGAGATCAGGGTGGTGAAGTAGGTCTGTTTGGCGAGGTGAAGGGCAGCATTATAAGTTCTTAACATGAATTTAAAGTGGATGAAGTCTTCTGGTGTGCGGGTTTTTCTCCAGAGGCGTTCAGCACTCCTAGAGCATCGCTGAAGAAGTCGAGTTTGCAATGTGAGCCAGGGCTGTTTTACTGTGTGTTTGGAGGTTCTGAGGGTGAGCGGTGCTACTTGGTCAAGGGTGCTTCTAAGAATGTCATTGTAGTGATGAACAGCCAGATCAGGACAGGAAAAAGAGGAGATTGGGGACAGCGATGAGTGTAGGGAGTCTGAAAGTGTCTGAGGGTTAATGGCTTGTAGATTTCTGAATGTGTGGTAGGTAGGAGTGCGCTGGGGTGGTGGAGGATTTGTGAGCGTGAAGGAGAGAATGTTGTGGTCAGAGAGTGGAAGCGGTGAGTTATTTAGGTGGGAGATTGAACAGAGGCGGACAAAGACCAGGTCAAGGGTGTTGCCATCCTTGTGTGTCTCAGAGGTTGAAAGCTGTGAGAGGCCTAGAGAAGTGGTTAGTGATAGAAGCTGAGATGCAGATGTGGAAGTAGGGCTGTTAATGGGGATGTTGAAGTCTCCAAGGATAAGGGTTGGCAGTTCTGAGGACATGAAGTGCGGCAGCCAGGCTGAGAAGTGGTCGAGGAACTGGGTGGGTGAGCCTGGGGGCCGATATATGACCGCTACTCTGAGGGAGAGGGGATGGAAGAGCCTGATGGTGTGGACCTCAAAAGAAGGGAATGAGAGTGATGGAATTGGGGGATGACCTGGAAAGTGCATTGTGGGGACAGGAGTATGCCAACTCCACCACCATGTCTGTTTGTGGGTCTCGGGGAATGGGAGAACTGTAAACCACCATAGGAAATGGCAGCAGGGGAGACAGTGTCAGAATCCTGAATCCAGGTTTCAGTGAGGGCCAACAGATTAAGAGAGTTGTTCAGAAAGTAGTTGTGCAGGAAGGATAGCTTGTTGCATGCAGACCGTGGATTCCAGAGGGCACAATTGAAAGAAGGAGATGAGGGAGTGCAAGTAATATTAATAAGATTATTATGGTTTCGGTATGAGGTAGGGTAGGGATTGAGGTTGGGGGATGGTGGACCAGGGTTGGGGGAGATGTCCCCTGAAATCAGTAGGAGTAGGAAGATAAAGAGCAGGTAGTTGTTTGAATTGTAAGTAGGTTTTTTCTGTGATGTGTTTGGGCAAGATGGGCTGAGGTTTTTCAGGAAGGTGAGGAGTGCATGGGAGCTGTACATGGGAGAGGGAAGGATAGAGGGGCTGATGTGTATGAGTCGTGATGGAGGGGGGATGGGGCGGTGAATGTGGATGGCAAGGGAACACAGGAGGAAATAGATAAAGTACATAATGAAAAATAAGGCAAAGTGTGGGGTACCTGATTCCAGCCCTGATTAACTGCCATGAATAACTGCCGTTTTCAAGATGCTTTTCTTCTGTGATGCTTAACTTCTGGGATGCATGCGCCCCCTCAATGCATGCGCCCCTTAGACTACTCCTTAATATATAGTCCACACTACAGGGTCAGGAAAGTGGGATTGTGGGAAATGCTTTGGGATAATTTGCCAGCTGGGGCCAGCACACCAGAGGGTGGTTAGATCATCAAAGGCACTAGACCTGGCAACATCTATATGTTATAGCACTTTCCACCTGATAGCATCTACAGAGGCCCCAGTCCCAGGAATACACAGCAGTAAGTATTAAGCACAGTGCAAAAATGAATTATACTAAAGTTTTACCAGGCACATTAAATTATGTTGCAAGATGGTACAGCAGTGGTTGGCAGCAATCAGAAGTATGGAGTGCATACTATTGCTATATATTTCCACATGCAAGACAGAAGGGGCTTGTGTCATTCAGCTGCTTGCTGACAATGAATGGAGTGCATACATGCAGAGACTATCAATTCAGAGGATGAATGATTTGGTTACCATTGCTATATATTTCCACATGCAAGACAGAAGGGGCTTGTGTCATTCAGCTGCTTGCTGACAATGAATGGAGTGCATACATGCAGAGACTATCAATTCAGAGGATGAATGATTTGGTTACAGTAGGTCTTCCTGGTCAGCTCCTCCAACCACCTCCGGCTTCAGTTTGCTGTTGGATTTGCCCATTGTCTCCTAATTTCTTCCTGTAAATAAAAAAAACAAACCAATAAAAGTACACATATTTGGTATCGCCGCGTCCGTAACGCCCCCCCCTATAAAACTGTCCCACTAGTTAACCCCTTTAGTGAATCCCTTAAAAAAAAAAACAAAGCAAAAATCAATGCTTTATCATCATACCGCCGAACAAAAAGTGAAATAACGCGCGATCAAAAAGACCGATATAAACAAACATGGTACCGCTGAAAACGTCATCTTGTCCCGCAAAAACGAGCCGCCATACAGCATCATCAGCGAAAAAATAAATTCTTCGTACTGACCCGAAGAATAAAACTGCTTTATCAATTTTACCACACGCGGAACAATAAAAACGCCTCCCCCAAAAGAAATTCATGAATTGCTGATTTTTGTTCATTCTAACCTCCCAAAAATCGAAATAAAAAGCGATCAAAAAATGTCACCTGCTCAAAAATGGTACAAATAAAAACGTCAACTCGTACCGCAAAAAATAAGACCTCACATGACTCTGGGCCAAAATATGCAAAAATTATAGCTCTCAAAATGTGGCGAAGCAAAAAACTATTTTTGCAATACAAAGCGTCTTTTAGCGTGACAGCTGCCAATCATGAAAACCCGCTATAAATAGTAAATCAAACCCCCCTTTATCACCCCCTTAGTTAAGGAAAAGTAATAAAATAAAAAAATGCATTTATTTCCATTTTCCCATTAGGGTTAGGGTTGCGGCTAAAGTTAGGGTTAGGGTTGGCGCTAAAGTTAGGAGTAGGGTTAGGGTTGGGATTAGGTGTTTGTTAGGGTTAGGTTTGTGGTTAGGGTTGGGACTAGAGTTAGGGGTGTGTTGGGGTTAGGGTTGGAGTTAGAATTGGGGTGTTTCCGCTGTTTAGGCACATCAGGGGCTCTCCAAATGTGACATGGCGTCTGATCTCAATTCCAGCCAATTCTGCGTTGAAAAAGTCAAACGGTGCTCCTTCACTTCTGAGCTCTGCCATGCGTCCAAACAGTAGTTTATCCCCACATATGGGGTATCAGCGTACTCTGGACCCCAAGAGTTATTGTGCAATTTGTCCTATTTCTTCTGTTACCCTTGGGAAAATAAAAAAACTGGGGGCGAAAATATCATTTTTGTACAAAAAAAATTATTTTTTTGTTTTTACGGCTGTACATTATAAACTTCTGTGAAGCACTTGGGGCTTCATAGCGCTCACCACACACCTAGATAAGTTCCTTGTGGGGTCTATTTTCCAAAATGGGGTCACTTGTTGGGGATTTCCACTGTTTAGGCGTATCAGGGGCTCTCCAAATGCGACATGACGCCCCCAGACCATTCCATCAAAGTCTGCAATCCAAAACGTCACTACTTCCCTTCCGAGCCCCAACGTGTACCCATACAGTAGTTTTCTCCCACATATTGGGTATCAGCGTACTCAGGACAAATTGGACAACAACTTTTGGGGTCCAATTTCTCCTGTTACCCTTGTAAAAATAAAATATTGGGGCGAAAAAATCATTTTTGCAAAAAAAAAAAGGATTTTTTATTTTTACGGCTGTGCGTTATAAACTTCTGTGAAGCACTTCGGGGTTCAAAGTGCTCACTACACATCTAGATAAGTTCCTTGTGGGGTCTATTTTCCAAAATGGGGTCACTTGTGGGGGGTTTCCACTGTTTAGGCGCATCAGGGGCTCTCCAAATGCGACATGACGCACCCAGACCATTCCATCAAAGTTTGCAATCCAAAACGTCACTACTTCCCTTCCGAGCCCTGACGTGCGCCCATACAGTAGTTTTCTCCCACATATTGGGTATCAGCGTACTCAGGACAAATTGGACAACAACTTTTGGGGTCCAATTTCTTCTGTTACCCTTGTGAAAATAAAATATTGGGGGCGAAAAAATCATTTTTGAAAAAAAAAGGATTTTTTTTTTTACGGCTGTGCGTTATAAACTTCTGTGAAGCACCTGGGGATTCAAAGTTCTCACCACACATCTAGATAAGTTCCTTGAGGGGTCTAGTTTCCAAAATGGTGTCATTTATGGGGGTTTCCACTGTTTAGGCAGATCAGGAGCTCTCCAAACACGACATGGCGTCCAGCCAATTCTGCGTTGAAAAAGTCAGACGGCGCTCCTTCCCTTCCAAACTCTGCCATGCACCCAAACAGTGGTTTACCCCCACATATTGGGTATCAGCGCACTCAGGACAAATTGCAGAATAACTTTTGGAGTCTTGTTACCCTTGGAAAAATAAAAATTGGGGTGAAAAGATCATTTTTGTGGAAAAAATATGATTTTTAAATTTTACGGCTCTACGTTATAAACTTGTGTGAAGCACTTGGGGGTTCAAATTGCTCATCAAAAATCTAGATAAGTTCCTTAGGGGGTCTAGTTTCCCAAATGGGGTCATTTGTGGGGGGTTTCCACTGTTTAGGCACATCAGGGGCTCTCCAAATGCAACATGGCATCCAAACTCAATTCCAGCCAATTTTGGTTGGAAAAAGTCAAATGGTGCTCCTTCCATTCCGAGCTCTGCCGTGCACCCAAACAGTGGTTCCCCCCACATATGGGGTATCAGCGTGCTCAGGACAAATTGTACAACAACTTATGTGGTCCAATTTCTCCTGTTACCCTTGGGAAAATAAAAAATTAGTGACTAAAAGATAATTTTTGTGGGAAAAAAATAGGATTTTTTATTTTCATGCCCGGGCATTATAAACTTGTGTGAAGCACTTGGGGGTTCAAAGTGCTCACCAAAGATCTAGATAAGTTCCTTAGGGGGTCTAGTTTCCAAAATGGGGTCACTTGTGGGGGGTTTCCACTGTTTAGGCTCATCTGGGGCACTGCAAACGGAACATGACCCCCATCAACGTCTGCATTCCAAAACGTTACTACTTCCTTTCCAAGCCCTGCCGTGCGCCCAAACAGTTCCCCCCCCCCCCCACATATGGGGTATCAGCGTACTCAGGACAAATTGGACAACAACTTTTGGGGTCCAATTTCCTTGGGAAAATTCAAAAATTTGGGACTAAAAAATCATTTTTGTGGAAATTTTTTTTTTTTTTTTTTCACACCCAGGCATTATAAACTTTTGTGAAACACTTGGGGGTTCAAAGTGCTCACAACAGATCTAGATAAGTACCTTAGGGGGTCTAGTTTCCAAAATGGTGTCACTTGTGGGGGTTTCCACTGTTTAGGCGCATCAGAGGTTCTCCAAACGCGACATGGCATCCAATCTAAATTCCAGCAAATTTTAGTTTGAAAAAGTCAAACGGCGCTCCTTCCCTTACGAGCTCTGCCGTGTGGTCAAACAGTGGTTTTCCCCCACATATTGGGTATTGGCGTACTCAGGAGAAATTGCACAACAACTTTATCTGTCCATTTTCTCCTTTTACCCTTGTGAAAATAAAAAAAAGTTTGTAAAAATCATTTTTGTGGCTAAAAAGTTAAATATTCATTTTTTCCTTCCACGTTGCTTTAGTTCCTGTGAAGCACCTGAAGGGTTAATAAACTTCTTGAATGTGGTTTTGAGTACCTTGAGGGGTGCAGTTTTTAGAATGGTGTCACTTTTGGGTATTTTCTGCCATATAGACCCCTCAAAGTGACTTCAAATGTGAGGTGGTCCCTAAAAAGAATGGCTTTGTAAATTTTGTTGTAAAAATGAGAAATCGCTGGTCAACTTTTAACCCTTGTAACTTCCTAACAAAAAAAAATTTTGTTTCCAAAATTGTGCTGATGTAAAGTAGACATGTGGGAAATGTTATTTCTTAACTATTTTGTGTGATATATTTCTCTGTTTTAAGGGAATAAAAATTCAAAGTTTGAAAATTGCAAAATTTTAAAAATTTTCGCCATATTTGCGTTTTTTTCAAAAATAAACGCAAGTTATATCGAAGAAATTTTACCACTAACATGAAGTACAATATGTCACGAGAAAACATTCTCAGAATCGCGAAGATCCGTTGAAGCGTTCCAGAGTTATAACCTCATAAAGAGACAGTGGTCAGAATTGTAAAAATTGGCCCGGTCATTAACGTGCAAACCACCCTTGGGGGTGAAGGTGTTAAAGAAAAGGATGGCAGAACATGTTACCAACATCAAAAATAAAAATGCATCCTATTCGGGAGCTTTCAAGCACTTTGTGGAGAGACATAAAGGGGAATTAAATAATTTTTCATTCTGTGGGTTCGAAAAAGTGGATATTCCTATTGGAGGAGGGGATTGGAGGAAAAAAACTCCTCCTAAGAGAGTTATTTTGGATTATCAAACTGGATACAAAATACTTCAATGGCATGAACTATAGGAATGATACCCTTTACTTATATTAAATCTCATAAAATTGAATGTAAGGTTTTTTTTTGTTTTTTTTTCTTCTCTCTGGCTTTCTTGTATTTTAGCCTTGTGATTATGCTGATTATTCTCAAATGTGATTGATTGCTAACATATGTGTTTATTGATCAACGGTTGGTCACTATTTGTTTTTATACCATGTATCATAAGGAATCTATATCTCAGGGCTTCTGCCAGAAACGCGTTGAGATGTATCCCCAACCTGTATGATCTTTTAATCTTTTTTCAATAAATTGAGGATTTTAATTATTCTTGGGACTCACCATAACTAATTTTCTTATGTGAAGCCTTAAGTCACTGCTATTGGTTGGAGACCCACAGCATTGCAAAACGGACTGAGTTATACTAATAGGACACGGTGAGGCTGCCTTTTTTGTTTATTTACCATATAATTCCACATGTGTTAATTCATAGTTTTGATGCCTTCACTGTGAATGTACAATTTTCATAGTCCTGAAAATACAGAAAAATCTTTGAATGAGAAGGTGTGTCCAAACTTTTGGTCTGTACTGTGTGTGTATATATATATATATATATATATATATTTACACTAGATGGAGGCCCGATGCTATCGCATCGGGAGCTCGGTAATGTCACGATAGGGGCAGGCTTTGCAGCGTTGAGAATCTCTCCTCCCCATGTGCTCACCCACCTATCCACTCTCTCTTTCCCTATGTGCTGACTTCTCCCGTCTGTGCTCTCTTCTTTGACCTGTCCTACCCCATGTGCTATCCCCCTTGTCTGCTGTCTCTCTCCTTCCTGTGCTGTGTACTCCCCTCATGTGCTGTCTTGTTTGAGCTGTCTCCCCCTTGTGCTCTGTCTCTCACTTCTGTGCGCTTTCTCTCTCCCCATCTGCTGTCTTCTCTCATATCTCTTCTCTGCCTTGTGTACCCCATGTGCTCTCCCCCTTTTCTGCTCTCTCTCTCCACCACTGTGCTGTCTTCTTCCCCCATGTGTTTATACAGTGTGTGTGTGTGGTGCGTACGGCGTATACAGTGTGTGTTGTGCGTACGGCATATATAGTGTATGGTGTGTACAGTGTGTGTTGTGCATATGGCATATACAGTGTGTGGTGCGTACGGCGTATACAGTGTGTGTGGTGCGTATGGCATATTGTGTGTGATACCTACGGCGTATGCAGTGTGTGTGGTGCGTATGGCGTATACTGTGTGTGGTGCGTACGGCGTATACAGTGTGTGTGGTGCGTATGGCGTATACAGTGTGTGTGTGGTGCGTACGGCGTATACAGTGTGTGTGTGTTGTGTCGGAATGCGTGGGTCCATTCCTCCCACATGTCTGCCTTTGTTTGGGGGATGAGCACATAGGATTTGGCTTATTTTGGTTCATTAACCATATGAGGTTTGTTCTGGCTGGGCGGCTTTTACAGGTGATTTACCTTGGTTATTGCATTTGGGACTCCGGGTACATTCCTATAGAATCCCTTTACTCAAGGCCACCATTATATTACCCTATGTATGTTCTACTCTCTCCCCATTTATATACAGTGCCTACAAGTAGTATTCAACCCCCTGCAGATTTAGCTGGTTGACACATGCGGAATTAACTTGGCATTGTGACATTTGTACTGTAGATCAGCCTGGAGGTGGGAAATGCACTGCAGCAAAAATTTTTGTTTTAATTTTTTTTTTTTTTTTTTTAAAAACGTTAAAAGTTAATTCAGAGTGTCATTTATTATTCAACCCCTCAAACCACAAGAATTCTGTTTGGTCCCCCTAAAGTATTAAGAAGTAGTTCAGGCACCAAGAATAATGAGCTTCACATGTGTGGATTAATGATCTCTTTTGCCAGCCTTTTCTGACTATTTAAGACCCTCCCCAAACTTGTGAACAGCACTCATACATGGTCAACATGGGAAAGACAAAGGAGCATTCCAAGGCCATCAGAGACAAGATCGTGGAGGGTCACAAGGCTGGCAAGGGGTACAAAACCCTTTCCAAGGAGTTGGCCCTACCTGTCTCCACTGTTGGGAGCATCATCCGTAAGTGGAAGGCTTATGGAACTACTGTTAGCCTTCCACGGCCTGGACAGCCTTTGAAAGTTTCCTCCCGTGCCGAGGCCAGGCTTGTCCGAAGAGTCAAGGCTAACCCAAGGACAACAAGGAAGGAGCTCTGGGAAGATCTCATGGCAGTGGGGACATTGGTTTCAGTCAATACCATAAGTAACGTACTCCACCGCAATGGTCTCCGTTCCAGACGAGCCCGTAAGGTACCTTTACTTTCAAAGCGTCATGTCAAGGCTCGTCTACAGTTTGCTCATGATCACTTGGAGGACTCTGAGACAGACTGGTTCAAGGTTCTATGGTCTGATGAGACCAAGATCGAGATCTTTGGTGCCAACCACACACGTGACGTTTGGGGACTGGATGGCACTGCATACGACCCCAAGAATACCATCCCTACAGTCAAGCATGGTGGTGGCAGCATCATGCTGTGGGGCTGTTTCTCAGCCAAGGGGCCTGGCCATCTGGTCCGCATCCATGGGAGGATGGATAGCACGGCCTACCTGGAGATTTTGGCCAAGAACCTCCGCTCCTCCATCAAGGATCTTAAGATGGGTCGTAATTTCATCTTCCAACAAGACAACGACCCAAAGCACACAGCCAAGAAAACCAAGGCCTGGTTCAAGAGGGAAAAAGTCAAGGTGTTGGAGTGGCCTAGTCAGTCTCCTGACCTTAACCCAATTGAAAACTTGTGGAAGGAGCTCAAGATTAAAGTCCACATGAGACACCCAAAGAACCTAGATAACTTGGAGAAGATCTGCATGGAGGAGTGGGCCAAGATAACTCCACAGACCTGTGCCGGCCTGATCAGGTCTTATAAAAGACGATTATTAGCTGTAATTGCAAACAAGGGTTATTCCACGAAATATTAAACATAGGGGTTGTATAATAATTGACCCACACTTTTATGTTTAAAATTTATTAAAATTCAACTGAGCAACATAACTTTTTGTTTTGTAAGATTTATGCTTCTGTTAATAAATCCTACTCTCGTTTGCAGTTTGAAGGCTCTAACTTATTTGCATCTTATCAAACCAGCTAAATCTGCAGGGGGTTGAATACTACTTGTAGGCACTGTACATATGCATTGGGCTGCAAGTGTTATGGTGATGACAACATGGGTGTATTAAATAATTTTTTGCCGTACTCTATAACTTGTAGACATAGTGCAGCATTTATTGTTTGATTATAGACATGTGGGTGTTTTTCTTGAATATTGCATTCTTTATTATGGACTTTCTTGTATACGCAATTAGTGCTTTTAGATGTTTTTAATTGTGTTTACTTTAGCTTGTCTTTTTCAAATAAAATTGATATGTTTTGATTACTTTTGTTTCGGTGATTCCTAGTTATACATGTGTCTTTTTCTTTGCTTTGGTCTTTACTTCTTTACATGCAGGGGTGATCCCGTTCATTTGATATTTATTATTTCCAGGTGGTGCCCGCTTTATTCAATATTTTGTGTGTGGTGCGTACGGCGTATACAGCATGTGTGTGGTTCGACGGTGTTCCGCTGGTGGTACCGCGCAAGAGGCTGGTATGACCAGCAGTTTCCATATTGAGACACCCATCACTTGGATGTCCCAATATGGCGGTCGGTGTACTTACGCCGCTTGGAATTCTGGGATCTGTGGGATTAAGGTCTGGAGACTGGTTAGGCAACTCCATGATCTTAATGTGCTTCTTTTTGAGCCACTCCTTTGTTGCCTTGGCTGTATGTTTTGGGTCATTGTCTTGCTGGAAGACTTGGCCACGACCCATTTTTAATGTCCTGGCGGAGGGAAGGAGGTTGTCACTCAGGATTTTGTGGTACATGGCTCCAGTCCTGTGCTCTTAGCAGAGAAACACCCCCAAAACATATAGTTTCCACCTCCATGCTTGACAGTGGGAACGGTGTTCTTTCAGTCATAGGTAGCATTGCTCTTCCTCCAAACACGGCGAGTTGAGTTAGAATCATAGAATGGTAGAGTTGGAAGGGACCTCCTGGGTCATCTGGTCCAACCCCTGCTCAAAGCAGGATTCACTAAATCATCCCAGACAGATGTCTGTCCAGCCTCTGTTTGAAGACTTCCATTGAAGGAGAACTCGCCACCTCTCGTGGCAGCCTGTTCCACTCATTGATCACTCTAACTGTCAAAAAGTTTTTTCTAATATCTAATCTGTGTCTCCTCCCATTCAGTTTCATCCCATTGCTTCTAGTCTTTCCTTGTGCAAATGAGAATAAAGATGATTCTTCTACAGCTATTAAGTCTCCTCTTAGTCTTCTTTTTTGCAAGCTAAACATTCCCAAATCCTGTAACCGTTCCTCATAGGACATGGTTTGCAGACCGGACACCATTCTGGTCGCTCTTCTCTGAACTTGCTCCAGTTTGTTGATGTTTTTTTTAAAATTTAGTGCCCAAAACTGGACACAGTATTCCAGATGAGGTCTGACCAAAGAAGAGTAGAGGGCAATAATGACCTCATGTGATCTAGACTGTATGCTTCTGTTAATACATCCCAGAATTGTATTTGCCTTTTTTGCTGCTGCATCACACTGTTGACTCATGTTCAGTCTGTGATCTATTAGTATACCCAAGTCTTTTTCACATGTGCTGTTGCTTAGCCTTATTCCTCCCATTCTGTATACGCTTTTTTCATTTTTATTTCCCAGATGTAGTACTTTTCATTTTTCCCTGTTAAAAACCATTCTGTTAGTTGCTGCCCACTGCTCCAGTTTATATCTTTTTGAATCCTCTCTCTCTCTTCTCTAGTATTAGCTATCCCTCCTAGCTTTGTGTCATCGGCAAATTTTATCAGTTTACCCTCAATTCCTTCATCTAAATCATTGATAAAGATGTTGAACAATACGGGGCCCAAGACAGAGCCCTGTGGTACCCCACTTGATACATTCTTCCAACTGAATGTGCAGCCATTTACGACCACTCTTTGGGTCCGATCACTAAGCCAGTTATGAATCCACCTAACAGTTGCCTTGTCCATTCCATACTTAGTCATTTTTTCAATAAGGATTGTGTGAGATATTTTGTCAAATGCTTTGCAGTTAATGCCAAAGAACTCAATTTATGTCTCATCTGACCACAGCACCTTCTCCCAATCTCTCAAAGAATCATCCAGGTGTTCATTGTCAAACTTCAGAGGGGCCTGCACATGTGCCTTCTTAAGCATGGGGACCTTTTGAGCACTGCAGGATTTTAAACCTTTACGGCGTAATGTGATACCAATGGTTTTCTTGGTGACTGTGGACTGTGCCTTGAGATCATTACCATGTTCCCCTGTGTAGTTTTAGGCTGATCTCTCACCTTCCTCATGATCAAGGATACCCCACGAGGTGAGATTTTGCATGGTGCCTCAGATCGATGTCGATTGACAGTCATTTTGTATTTCTTCCATTTTCTTTCTAATGCACCAACAGTTGTCTCCTTCTCACCCAGTCTCTTACTCATGGTTTTGTAGTCCATTCCAGCCTTGTGCAGGTCTATGATCTTGTCCCTGATATCCTTATAAAGCTCTTTGGTCTTGCCCATGTTGCAGAGTTTGACTGATTAGTTTAGTCTGTGGACAGGAATCTTTTATAAAGGTGACTATGTAAGACAGCTGTCTTTAATGCAGGTAACGAGTTGATCAGGAGCGTCTAACTGGTCTGTAGGAGCCAGAACTCTGAATGGTTGGTAGCGGAGCAAATACTTATTTCTCACTTCAAAATGCAAATAAATTTATATAATTTATACAATGTGATTTTCTTGATTTTATTTTTGATATTCTCTCAACATTAAAATTAGCCTACCTTTAACCCAGACCCCATGGTGCCAAAGCAGTAATTTTTTTTTCATGGTTCCAAAGCACGGTTAAAATTATAGACTGGAGTAATGGAGTGGAATTACCAGCTGGGCACATAGCAGATGTCCAGACATGCTACAAGTACCTCGGCATCCCACAAGGATTCATTAACCGTGATGATGAGGCAAGGAAAGCAGCAACATCCAAATACCATCGAAGGGTAAGACAGGTTCTGAAGAGCCAGCTCAATGGGAAGAATAAAATCCACGCAATCAATACATATACCCTCTCAGTTATCAGATACCCTGCTGGCATAGTGTGCTGGCCAAAAGAAGAGATGGAAGCTGCAGATGTGACCACACGAAAGCTCTTCACAATGCATGGAGGGCTCCACCCTAAGTCTAAAACACAAAGATTGTATACCAACAGAAAGGAGGGTGATCGAGAAATGATAAGCATCCAAGCCACCATCACAGATAAAACAAGGAGTATCCAGGAAAAATGGCAACAAAAGATGAGATGCTGAGAGAAAACCTAAGGCAGCAACAACAAAAGATCTGGAAGGAAGAACAGGAGCATGAAGCGCCATGGCAAGACAAGCTGCTGCATGGGATGAACCATCGACAGATAGTGGAGGTGGCTGACATGGAGAAATCCTACCAATGGCTGGAGAAAGCTGGACTCCGAGACAGCACCGAGGCACTAATCATAGCAGCACAAGAGCAAGCGCTAAGTACCAGATCCATAGAAGCAGGAATATGCCACTCAAGACAAGACCCAAGGTGCAGATTATGCAAAGAAACCTCAGAAACGATCCAACACATAGTGGCAGGATGCAAAATGCAAGCAGGAACAGCGTATACTGAACGCCACAGCCAAGTAGCGGGAATTGTATACAGGAACATCTGCACAGCATATGAACTAAGTCCCCCTAAGTTCAGGTGGTAGACCCCAGAGAAAGTGGTGGAGAATAAAAGGGCAAACATCCTGTGGGACTAAGTGTTTTAATCGTAATCCTTGATAGAAGCCTAATCTTCAAATCTCACTTGGATAAGACAGCACAGAAACCTAACGCACGTAATAATATTATTCAGAAATTCTGCGGATCCTCCTGGTGTTCTTCAACACCTGTCTTGAAAACGTCTGCCCTTGCCTTGGTGTACTCTGCCGTAGAATATAGTGCTCCAGTATGGTTAAATAGTTATCATGTGAATGCAATCGACACTCAGCTGAACAACGCAATGCCCAAATATCTGGTGCTATCAGATCTATGCTTGTCCACTGGTTACCTGTCTTAAGCCATATTGCACCTGCAAACCTGAGAAGACAAAAGCTCCTACTTAAAGAATACACTAAAGTAGTGAATAATGAAAATCTCCCAATACATCAAAATATCCAAAATTGTTCAAATACAGCGACTGTAATCAAGACATCCCCCCATTCGAACTGCAATTACCCTGTATGAACATGGTTTCAATTTAGAAGAGAAATGCCGCAAACTTTGGGTCAGTGCAGTAGACGTGAGCTTCAACCGGTTTCTCACTTACAAAACCGACCACCGGGCTTCAATCTACCAAGGAAACCTGGGTTATTCTGAACTGTATCAGAACAAACTTTGGTGTCAGTGCAGATCTTATGCATAAGTGGGGAAAATCTGACTCTCCTGCCTATAATTGTGGAGCTGACCGTCAATCAATTCAGCACATTGTCGAGGAATGTCCCCTCAGATCTTACACTAGTGACAAGAATGATTTCTACACTGGAAATGACAATGTTATTGCATACATAGAAAACCTCGATGTCTGACTTTGATTTCTGTTTCTTTGTTCTTTTCAATCAATGTTTATTGTTCGCTATTTATTCTAATGTGATGTTAAAATATATGTTCATACGATTAAAGTAAAGGCAGGTAAACTGCGTTGCAGCAGTAATAAAGGGGTGAAGTATCTCTGCAATGCAAAAGGAAACTTAGCAAGGTGCTCTTGGAGTATATAATAGGCATATTTTTACACTCCTGGAAGTTTTCAATCCTATTGTTGTGCCTATGATCACTGACCGTAAAGTCAAAGTTCTGAATACTATATCTGGATACAGTGTGTGTGATGGATGAAATGGCACTGATGAAGTTAGGCTACTTTCACACATCAGTTTTTTACAATCAGGCACAATCCGTCAAAGTTGAGAAAAGACGGATCCAGCGCAGATTGTAAAAAACTGACGTGACTGATCAGTTGTTTAGATCATGAAGTTTTGAACCTTGAGAACTGCAGTCCTAGAGAGAGAGACCAAAAAAAAGCAATAGGAATAGTTCCAGGCATGCTCAGAGTGGGAAAATGGAATCCGGTGACCGGATCTGTCTTTTACCTGATCCGGCGCCCATAGACTTGCATTGGCGCTGTCCGTTTTTTTGCCGCATACAAAGAACGTTGCTAGGCAAGAAACGGGAGGCCATGCGGCGTGATCCGGCTCTAATGCAAGTCTATGAGAAAAAAACGGATCCAGCGGTTGATTTCGCCGGATCCGTTTTTTTCTAAAAATAGCCGGATCCTGCCTGACGGCAAAAAACTGATGTGTGAAAGCAGCCTTACCGTGACCAGGAGCTTAAGGGTATGTTTCCACAGTCAGGAAAGAGTCAGGAATTGCTGCGTGCTTGACGCTGTGCGCTGGCGCAGTTTCAAACACGCAGCGTCCAGATGTTACAGCATAGTGGAGGGGATTTCAAGAAATCCCTTCTCCACTATGCTTAAAAACACGCAGGTGGCAGACTTGCGTTAACGGACATGCTGCGCGTCTTTTTAGACCGCAGCATGTCCTATTCCCTTGCGGCGACGCAGCGTCGTCGCAAGGGAAATAACACAGGGCTGTGTAGCCCTGCGGTCATTCCGGATGTGTACCGGATGTGTTCCATGAGTGCGCGTTCACTTGGGGGCGGGACTTTGGGCGGAGCGGACTTTCCGCTCCGTCCAAAGCGCTGTGGTTCCGGATCGTGGAACCACAGCCTAACAGAAGCAAAATAATCTTATCTCAGATGTGTATTAACTCCTTCCCGACTAGGCAGTTTTCCTTGTTGCAACTTTTGTTTTTTCCTCCTTTTCTTCCAATAGCCATAACTCTTTTACTTTTCTTTCAACTTAGCCGTGCAAAGGCTTGTTTTTATTCCGTCATGAGTTGGACTTTTGAATTACGCCATCCATTTTGTCATGTGGTGTATTGGATAGCATGAAAAATATTTGAGCAAAGTATTCTGTCTGGATTACTTCTTTGTGCCCTTCTCATACCATTATATTTAATAATACTTTAATGCATTTTTGACATTCAACATACATGTAAGGTACATGCCTGGTGTGGGTGTATGGAGCGGGCTACAACCAGGGCCGGCGTCAGCACCCGGCACACCCGGGCAAGTGCCGGGGCCCTGAGCAGGCGGGGGGGCCCACTCGCCGTCTGGCACCCCCGCGCCCATTAGCGGAGGAGAGCGGTGTCAGCGCCGCCACTGGGCCCCCCGCTTGCTCAGGGCCCCGGCATCAGCTGGCACAATACTTACCTCTCCCGTGCCTCCGCTGCCGCAGCTCTGGGCTCCAGGGGGCGCCGGCGCTTCCTCTCACAGCAGCGCCGCTGAATGACGTCATCATTCAGCGGCCGGCTGTGGCAGAGAGCGCGGACGCTGGACAGGTGAGACGTGTGTGTGTGTGTCTCTGTGTGTGTCTGTGTGTATGTAGTGCGGTGCTTTGTGTGTGTGTATGTATGTGAGAGAGTGCTTGTGTGCTGTGGTGCTGTCTGTGTGTGATGATGGGCAGGCATTGCTGATAATGGGGAGGCATTGATGATGGGGAGAAGATGATGATAATAGGCAGGCATTGATGATAATGGGCAGGCATTGATGATGGGGAGAAGATGATGATGGGGAGGCGATAATGATGATGGGGAGGCGATGATGAAGATGGGCAGGCATTGATGATAATGGGGAGGCATTGATGATGATGGGGATTCAATAATGATGACGGGGAGGCGATGATGATGATGGGCAGGCAATGATGATAAGGAGGCAATGATGATGATGGGGAGGCAATCATGATGATAATGGGGAGTCTTTCCACAGCGCCCTTTCCTGAGCCGTAACAGTGCAGAACGCAGTACAGCGCAGAGGAGAGCTCCATATTTTGTATGGAGCATTATATGGGGACCAGTATCCTGTATGGAGCATTATATGGGGACCAGTATCCTGTATGGAGCATTATATGGGGACCAGTATCCTGTATGGAGCATTATATTGGGTCCAGTATTCTGTATGGAGCATTATTTTGGGTCCAGTATTCTGTATGGAGCATTATATGGGGGGTGACATCCTGCATGGGGTATTATATGGGTGATGAGGGGGAGACTGTGGTGCCCATAATATTGTATGGAGGACTGTACTGTCCAGTCTGTTCTGTGCGCTGTGAGGATTTGGCGGTTTTTGAGCTATTGTACAATTTACAATAGATATCACTCATGTAATGGAAGAAGTGAAGTGTTTGGCATTGTACTATACCTATATTTCTCTGCTGTATCTGTGCATCATGAATCGTGGTCTGTGTTAAAGGGGCCCACTGAGGCTCTTTCGCCCGGGTCCCATAAAAAACTGGAGCCGGCCCTGGCTACAACGTACCTGGCTGGCATTTGCCTATGACTGTATAATTCATAACTAGGCTATTATCAGTACCCTTAATGGCTTAAATGCTGCTATAAATCGGTCAGTGGCATTGAAAGCACATGGTCCCTAAGATGCGCCAGTCCAGCCATTCATAGACCCACCCCCACTGTGAGGTGTAGCTAAGTGCCATGGTGGTTGGGCCTGGTGGAGTTTCCCATTTTTGTACTCCTGCAAAGTCAAAGTTGTTACATAAAACATAAAAGTATATTAAAAAAATCATTTGGTATTGCTGCATCCGTAAAAGTCTTTTCCATCAAAATATAAAATTATTTAACATGTACGTTAAATACTCTTAATGCAAAAAATCAAAATGCCAAAATATTTTCTTTTTTGTCGCTACACCTGCAAAAATATAATGAAAAGTGATTAAAACGTTGTATGTACTCCAAAATTGTATTGCTAAACATGTCAGCTTACCACTCAAAAAAAAAAAGCCAATGCATCGATCAATTGATTAAAGAATGTCACAGTGATCAGAAAAATGCCGAAGCAAACCAATTAATTTACACATTTTAAACACATTTCTAAATTTTTTTCCTTAGTAAAATAAAACTTGACAAGTTTTGGTATTGATGCAGTTGTACTGAAGAATCGTGCTGCCAGCTAATTGTTTACCATACAATGAAAAATATTTATTAGAAATATCGTAATTGCAATATTTTTGCTATTTCACTACAGTAGGTGTTTTTCTCCCGTTTTTCATTACATTACTTCGTAAAATGAATGGTGTCATTTAAAACTACAACTCTGCTTGTAAAACTAAAGCCCTCATACGGTTAAGTTGGCGAAAAATTAACGTTATGTACTTGGAAGAAGGGATGGAAAAATGTAAGTGCAAAAATGAAAATTGGCTGTGATAGGAAGTGGTTAAATATACCTTCTAATATAGACTTAACTTGTAATGTCTTAATATCCTGTTCCGTCCAGATGTGTCCGGATCCCAGAATTCCAAGCGGCGGAAGTTCACAGACTGCAATATTGGGACACCCAAGTGATGGGTGTCTCAATATGGAAACTGCTGGTGGTACCAGCCTCAGCCTCTTGCGCGGTACCACCAAACACACACTGTATATGCCGTACGCACCACACACACACAGTATACTCCGTACACACCACACACTATATGCCATACGCACCACACACACAGTGTATACGCCGTACACAGCCTCTTGCGCAATACCACCGGTGGAACACCGTCGCAAGCATGCTGCCGCCGGGATCAGCCGAATGATTCACTGACCGTCGCCATCTTTGTACAGGAGGAGCGCATACGCAGTTTTAATGTGACCTCCGCTGTCTGTCTGCACAAAGATGGCGTTGGTCTGATTTACTGCGCCTTCGCGAATTCCGCTCAGTGAATCATTCGGCTGATCCCGGCGGCAGATGCGCGAAGTGTCTACTGGCAGAGGAAGCCGGTCACATTAAAGGGGTTTTCCCACGAACGAAAGTTCATTTTAAAAATTGTCTGTCTGACCGTGTATGGAGCATACCACATCTCCTGGGCAGGGGAGGAAGCAAAAGACAATACTAACATTACAACAGGAGATCGCAGAGGATACATTTTGTGAGGTAAAATATTGTGTGAAATATAGACAGATATTTAATATTGTAAGGTGCCCGGCACCTGAGATATTTACCTGTCACCGGACCGGTCCACCGCTGCGCTGCTCCCTCTTCCAGGTCCTCGGCAGTGAATGATCAGGCAGGGGGCGCGGCGCGCACTAACGACGTCATCGCGCCCTCTGCCTGAACATTCACAGCCAGAGGAGTCGGACGAGGGAGCAGCGCAGCGCTGGACCGGGGGACAGGTGAATATCGCTATACTCACCCTCCGCCGGCGCGTCTCTGCAGCCTCTCCTCTTCTCCCGGCGGTCTCCACAGCTCTTCCTTCCTACAGCGGTCACGTGGTACCGCTCATTAAAGTCATGAATATGTGCATATTCATGACTTTAATGAGCGGTACCATGTGACCGCTGCAGAAAGGAGCCGGAGATCGTGGGAGAAGCCGGGGGGCTGCAGAGACGCGCCGGCGGAGGGGTGAGTATGATCCGACACCCCCGCTCTTTTCCCCGCCGACCCCCGTATATGATTCGCGTATAAGCCGAGAGGGGGACTTTCATCCCTAAAAAATGGGCTGAAAATCTCGGCTTATACACGAGTATATACGGTACATCGATGATGGAGACATACATAGATGAGAGATATATAGAAATAACATACATTAAATATAGATTGAGACAGATAGACAAATAACATGATAGAGACATAGATGATAGATCAATATAAAATACATATATAATAGATACAGGGATAGATAGACATAGATTATAGAATAAAATGTGTTTTTTTTGTCCTTATGTGGATACAATGTAAATTAAAGCACCTTTGTCATAAATTTTTCAATGTTAATAAAATGTCACCTTTACCTACTTTACTTTCATTTTGACACAGGGGGAGGGGTGAGTGCATATAGGAAAGAGGACACGGGAGGGGCAGCTCAAATGAGAGAACACATGAGGGAAGAAGACAGCACGGTGGAGAGAGAGAGAGCAGACAAGGGGGAGAGCACATGGGGTACACAGGTCAAAGAAGAGATGACATGAGAGGAGAAGATAGCAAATGGGGAGAGAGACAGCACAAGGGGGAGACTACTCAAACGGGACAGCACATGAGGGGAGATCACAGCACAGGAAGGAGAGAGACAGCAGACAAGGGGGATAGCACATGGGGTAGACGGGTCAAAGAAGAGAGCACAGACGGGAGAAGTCAGCACATGGGGAAAGAGAGAGTGAATATGTGGGTGAGCACATTATTATTATTATTATACATTTTTATAGCGCCATTTATTCCATGGCGCTTTACATGTGAAGAGGGGCAAATATAGACAAGTACAGTAAACATGAGCAATACAAGGCACACACAAGTACAGAAGGAGAGAGGACCCTGCCCGCAAGGGCTCACAGTCTACAGGGATGGGTGAGGATACACTAGGAGAGGGTAGAGCTGGTCGTGCGGTGGTTCAGTAGACTGATGATCACTGCAGGTTGTAGGCTTGTCGGAAGAGGTGGGTCTTCAGGTTCTTTTTGAAGGTTTCCATGGTAGGCGCGAGTCTGATGTGTTGGGGTAGAGAGTATGGGAGAGGCACGGGAGAAGTCTTGTATGCGGTTGTGGGAAGAAGAGATAAGAGGGGAGTAGAGGAGGAGATCTTGAGAGGATCGAAGGTTGCGTGTGGGTATGTACCGGGAGACCATGTCACAGATGTATGGAGGAGACAGATTGTGGATGGCTTTGTAGGTCATGGTTAGGATTTTGAACTGGAGCCTTTGGACGATAGGAAGCCAATGAAGGGCTTGGCAGAGAGGAGAGGCTGGGGAATAACGGGGAGACAGGTGTATTAGTCGGGCAGCAGGATGGATTGGAGTGGTGCCAGAGTGCTAGAGGGAAGGCCAGAGAGTAGGAGGTTGCAATAGTCGAGGCGGGAGATGATGAGGGCATGCACTAGTGTTTTTGTAGTTTCATGGTCAAGGAATGCACGGATCCGGGAAATATTTTTGAGTTTAAGACGGCAGGAGGAGGCAAGGGTTTGGACATGTGGCTTGAAAGAGAGGGCAGAGTCGAGGATCACTCCGAGGCACCGAGCATGCGGGACTGGCAGGGTGGATTTGATTTAAATCAAACTGATTTAAATCACGATTTAAATCACGATTTAAATCACTAGTCAGTAAGGCTTGATTTAAATCAGTGATTTAAATCAAAGTTTCTACCTAAACTAGTTCTTGCTACTTTAACATGCAAGTAGATGAAGATTTTTAGAATCACTTTTTATATTACTTTTTTCTCCCTAGTTTAATGGGTTAATCATTCATATTTGGACACCACTGTTCTGTTGTACTTAGGAAGGAGAAAAATAATCCTGACCTGACTTGTCTGTCTGTGGCTATGCTGCAGTATTGTGCTCAAAGTTTCACTTTCATTTTCTTGTCTGCTTGCCCTTCCTCCTCCTCACACTTAAGGGCCCGTCTCACATAGCAATATCGCTACCGAGATCGGTGCTGAGTCACTAGTTTTGTGACGCAGCAGCGATCTCACCAGCGATATCGCTGTGTGTGACATTCAGCGACGATCAGCCCCCTGCTGGGTATCGCTGATCGTCGCTGAAATGTCAGGACATTTTTTTGATCGCTGCTCTCCCGCTGACAGGCACGCATCGCTGCGTGTGACAGGCGGGAGACCAGCGATCCGCTGGTATCCAAGGTACACAGCGGGTTTCCAGGCGCGGGGCTGTGCCTAGAAACCCGCTGTGTACCTTGGATACCAGCGCCCTGATGCAGGGGAGCTGGTATCCAAGGTACACAGCGGGTTTCCAGGCACCGCGCAGCGCTTGGAAACCCGCTGTGTACCTTGGATACCAGCTCCCTGCATCAGGGCGCTGGTATCCAATGTACACTGCGGGTAACTAAGCGATGTTACCCGCAGTGTCGCTGTCCCAGATCGCTGCCTGAGCTGCCTGTTTGGCAGCTCAGCAGCGATCATGTAGCGATACACCAGCGATCCTGACAGGTGCATATCGTTGTCGGGATCGCTGGTGTATCGCTATGTGAGACCCAGCCTTTAGATTCACATTCTTCTTGTGTTGTGCAGATCTATTCCACTCCAAACAATCAGAAACATATTGTCTAACTTCTTGGACTTGGCACTGAAGGGGTTGATTCTGTATTCATATAGGTTTGTAGAACAATAGGATTAAGGTCTTTTTCTCAACTCTGTTCATGTTGTAACATTTTTGCCGTGAAGAAGAGGCTGGGACCTCTGCGGAGTCAAATTCAGTTTTGAGAACTGCGTAAGTAAAGCGAGCGTCTGTGATAATATAGGAGAGAAACTGCCCACTGCCACTAATCCTACAGAAACCTCTGGAAGAGCATGGCATTGTGAATGTTACACATATACAGCCTTTATTCTACTGAGTTAAACAACTCAGCTTTATCTCATGATGGAAGAACCTTTGGATGGTAAAATATTTTCCTCAAAAAGCAGTTTATTGAAAAAAATCCGATTTAAATAAAAAAAATCTGATTTAAATCAAAAAAATCTGATTTAAATCAAAAAAATCAGATTTTTTTGATTTTTTTAAAAAAATCATTGATTTTTATCCACCCTGGGGACTGGGGAAAGTGAGCAGCCATTGACGTTGATGGACAGGTCTGGTGGGGGGGTAGAGTGAGATGGAGGAAAGATGATGAATTCTGTTTTGTCCATGTTCAGTTTTAGAAAGTGAGCAGAGAAGAAAGCAGAAATAGCAGACAGACATTGTGGGATTTTGGTCAGTAAGGAGGTGAGGTCAGGTCCAGATGGGTAGATATGCGTGTCGTCGGCGTAGCGATGATACTGCAAACCATGGGATTCTATGAGCTGTCCCAGGCCGAGGGTGTAGATGGAGAAGAGTAGGGGTCCTAGAACTGAGCCTTGGGGAACACCGACAGACAGGGGGCGAGGTGAGGAGGTGGTGTGGGAGAGGGAGACACTGAATGTTCGGTTTGTTAGATAGGATGAGATCCAGGATAGGGCCAAGCCTGTGATGCCAAGAGATGAGAGAATCTGTAGCAGGAGGGAATGGTCCACAGTGTCGAAGGCAGAAGACAGGTCCAGGAGAAGGAGGACAGAGTAGTGTCGCTTGCTCTTGGCGGTTAGTACGTCGTTGGTGACTTTAGTTAGGGCAGTTTCAGTTGAGTGATGCAGTCGGAAGCCTGATTGCAAGCGGTCAAAGAGGGAGCAGGAGGAGAGGTGGGAGGACAGTTCAAGATGGACATGCTGTTCCAGTAGTTTTGAGGCATAAGGGAGAAGAGATATCGGGCGATAGCTAGACACAGAGGATGGGTCAAGGGAGGTCTTTTTGAGAATGGGTGTGATCGAGGCATGTTTGAAGGATGAGGGGGAAGACACCATTTGTAAGTGAGAGGTTGAAGAGGTGTGTTAGAGTAGGGGTGAAGACGGTGGCGAGGCTAGGGATGAGGTGGGATGGGAGTGGGTCAAGCATGCAAGTGGTGAGGTGTGATCTTGATAGGAGGGTGGAAAGCTGATCTTCTGTCAAGGTGGAGAAGTTGGTTTTGGAGGAAGAGGGTTGAGCAGCTAAGAGGGGCAATGGGGGCTGTGGGCCAAAGCTTTCTCTGATCGTATCGATCTTCTGCTTAAAGAAAGAGGCAAAGTCTTCAGCAGAAATGAGAGGAGAAGGAGGAGGTGCTGGGGGACAGAGTAGAGAATTGAAAGTGTTGAAGAGCTGTTTAGGGTTGTGAGACAGGGAGGATATGAGAGATGAGAAGTAAGTTTGCTTTGCAGCAGTGAGCGTGGACTTGAAGCTGGTGAGGGACTGCTTGTATGCGGTTAGGTGCTCGGCAGAGCGGGATTTTTTCCATCTCCGCTCAGCAACCCTGGAAGCCCGTCTCAGTTCTTTGGTGAGGCTGGTCAGCCAGGGCTGCCTGTTGATTGTACAAGTTTTGCTATGTGTGAGGGGGGGCGGCCGAATCAAGTGCTGCTGTTATTGTAGTGTTATAAAAAGTGGCAGCAGAATCTGTGTCATGAAGTGAAGATATGTCTGTAAGAGGAAGGAGGGACTCAGAGAGCATTGGTAAATTGAGGTGTTTGAGATTTCTGCGAGGGTGAGTTGAGTTTGTGGAGTGGGGGTTGTGCACTAGAAGAGGAGAGAGAAGAGAACGTCAGTAGGTTGTGGTCAGACAGGGGAAGGGGTGAGTTAGTGAGATTACATGGGACATGGGAGAGATTCTCAACGCTGCGAAGCCTGCACCCATCGTGACATTACCACCCTCCCGATGCGATAGCATCGGGCCTCCATCTAGTTTTAAATAAATAATAAAAATAAGTTGTGCATTTCCAGTATGTTTGTGAACCGTGTTATCAAAATCAGGATTACAGGATTTGGGAATGTTTAGCTTGCAAAAAAGAAGACTGAGAAGAGACTTAATAGCTGTCTACAAATATCTCAAGGGTTGTCACATTGTACAAGGATCATCTTTATTCTCATTTGCGCAAGGAAAGACTAGAAGCAATGGGATGAAACTGAATGGGAGGAGACACAGATTAGATATTAGAAAAACTTTTTGACAGAGTGATCAATGAGTGGACCAGGCTGCCATGAGAGGTGGTGAGTTCTCCTTCAATGGAAGTCTTCAAACAGAGGCTGGACAGACATCTGTCTGGGATGATTTAGTGAATACTGCTTTGAGCAGGGGGGTTGGACCAGATGACCCAGGAGGTCCCTTCCAACTCTACCATTCTATGATTCTATGAAATCCTGCAGAGAAGATGAGTTAATTTTCATGTGAAGACTAGCTTGACCTGTGCGAAATTTTCGCACATTGGTCATCGTGGGCGCAGGCAATTTCAGAAAAAGCAAGCTAGTCAAATGTAAATGTATTTCATGAGATGATGAACACAGACAGGTATTTATATATGTAGCTTGGGAATACAATAAATTGGTTTGATAAGTAGAGGCCAAAATATGTCTTTGGTTGAGGTGCCACCTTCAGGTCATTGTGTCTTTATGAAAATAAATGTTTAAACTGTATTTAGTGATAAAATCGTGAATGTGTTGTTTGTTTGGCTCTTTTCTTGCTGAAGGGGGCAAGTTTACCTTTCAAATGGTGTATCATTTGTGTGTGTGGAGCGAAGTAATCAGCGAAAAAGCAGGGCATGTTTACAAATGTGTTTTTTGTTTTTTTTTTAATTCGTTTATTTGACAACAACCAACAGATATACACATTTTGTAAATAGCCAGTGCAATGTATACACAATTATCGTAATATCTGTAAAGGAAGAAAACCAACAAGCTTGCATATTGAGTTATTAGTACAGATTTCAATTTCACAGGTCCTCATTCTCTTGCGAGGCCTAGGAATAATCTAGGAGTAGTTATAAGAACCCGTTATTCATCTATACAAATGCTTGGCCATGCATAACCCAGAATAATACATTACAACCAACATATCTAACTTCCTACCCTGCTGCCAAAACAACTTCCATAGCACTAATGACATTATAAACCCATAAAGTATAAGCCAATATATATTTTCTCTACAGCTATTATGCAAATAACAAACCACTATCTACGCGCTGTTATAGTGAGGTGAGATGCATTCCAGACATCCCAGATCTTATTAAACTTCCCCAAGCAACCCCTGTTCTAGTGTAGTGTCCGCTCGTATGGTATAATTGAATTTACCAGTTCAATCAAAAGCTCTAAGAGAAGGGTGTTGATTACCCATCCAGCATAAGGCCAATATTTTCTTGGTTAAAAAAAGTGTCTCCCGCAGAAGAATTTTGATGTGGTGTCCCCATATCTCTTCCTCCAGCACACCAAACAGACATACCAATGGAGTGAGAGGAACAGGAGTGCCTATGAGGGAGGTTAACAGCGATGTCACCTCGCTCCAAAAAGATAGCTTAGTTGGGCGTCCCCACACCATATGTATGAAATCTGCATCCATTGTATGACATCTTAAACGTTTACAGATTTGTTTGCATATATGACTCACCATTTGTGTGTGTGGGGCGAAGTAATCAGCGAAAAAGCTGTGCATGTTTACAAATGTGTTTGCATATGTGACTCACCTGCAGTGAAGTGTGCAATCCTCCAATGTGCCTGAAATAGGCTGGGCAAGCTGGAAGGACCCCAAGGCAAATGTTTGGATTTGTTTGTGATGTCTGTAAGCAGCTTTGGGGTAGTGTTCTGTCACTTGCAGGTCAATTGACCTTTCAATGATGTATCATTTGTTTGTGTGGGTGGAGTATGAACGGAGCAAGTGTGCAATTCAATAGGCAGTGCATGTTTATAAATGTGTTTGCATATGTGACTCACCTGCATTGAAGTGTGCAATCCTCTAATTTGGCTAAAATAGGCTGGGCAAGCAGTTCGGCAAGCTGGAAAGCCCCCAAGGCAAATGTTTGGATTTGTTAGTGATATCTGTAAGCAGCTTTGTGGTAATGTGCTTTGGGATAGTGTGGTGCCACCTGCAGGTCATTTTTCCTTACTGCAGGTTTATGAAAATTAATGTTTAAATTGTATTTTGTGATCAAATTGTGGATGTGTGGTTTGGCTGTTTTCTTACTGGAGGGGTAAGTTTACCTTTCAAATGGTGTATCATTTGTGTGTGTGGGTACAGTATGAACAGAGATACAAAGTAATTACCGAAAAACAGGGTTTAGAAATAATAGAATAGATTGTGGCCAGTTTTGTCATACAGCAGACAGGACAATGGGGGGAGGTTTCTGCTGCTGCCAGTTGTCTTGCAGACATACAGGGCAGGGTGGAAGAGGCAAGTAAGACATGGATGATCACTTGGGAAGCACATGACATTTCTTTCTACAATTCTAAGTTTTAATTGAAATGTTAAGGATAGGATAATAGTGAATCCTGTAGATTGTGAGCCTTCGCGGGCAGGGTCCTCTCTCCTTCTGTACTTATGTGTGTCCTGTATTGCTCATATTTATTGTAATTGTCTATATTCGCCCCCTCTCACATGTAAAGTGCCATGGAATAAATGGCGCTATAAAAATGAATAACAATAATATAATTTTTTTTATATGTACCATGTTCCTTTAACACCTTGCAGACTAGCTTAGCTGCATTAATTTCTTAGCAGCAAAAATGTCTAAATAATTTTCTATACTTGACTACTTTTTTAAGTTATGTGTGACTTTAAAGTTTATTTTAATGCTTAAAGAAATCAGTCTAAAATTCTGTATATAAATATTTTATGTGTTTACTGGATGTCAGCATAGCAAATAAATGTTTTACTGTTAGGTTAACACAATTCAGACCAGATGAGTTGGCATCAATCTGTGTACAGAATTTGCAAGCAAGGGAAAAGGTGGCTTCAATGATGTTGTAGCACAGGATGTGTGGAAATTATACGGGGTTAACGGTTGGTGTGCTTCCTGCTTAGTGACGTTTTTAAGCATCTGGGCTTGCTTATTTGCCTTCACTCCTGTAGTAAACATACAGTTCTCAACGATAATATAGGAAATGCTAGTTTGTAATGGATTTGTCATTTTACTTTGAAATGGAGAAAATAAGAAGTGCTTCAGTTTAATGTTTTTATATATATATATATATATATATATATATATATATATTATATATGTATATATATATATATATATATATATATTTATATTTAATCACTTTTTTCAGATGCAGATTACTTCTCCATACCCAGGTGTGCCTGCGTAAATTTTCCAGCGCAGTGACTTGATGCACACATGGCCATATTAAAGGGAATCTATCATGAGATGATAAATTGTTTTAGTCTGTGTTAGGCTAATTTCACATGTGCGTCGTTTTGCGCAGCACATTGTGCGCTACTGATAACGTGTGCAAAAACGCATACAAGCGCTTGCAAGCGCATGTTTTTTTTTAACGCATCAATGTACGCATAACGACAAAATAACGTAGCATTTACATGAATTTACCTAGTGTTTTTTATGCGTTTGCGGTTTTTTAGGCGCATTAATCACACATTGCACAAGAGGAAAATCCTTGAAACAGACTCCACCAATGGGACACCAGTGGGTGAGTGTCATGGGGCTTCTTTATATAGACCCTGTTACAGCTGAATTCTTCAGATTTTGCTGTTGTTTCCTGTGTCACCATGGATCTGCGTTGGGAGAGTTTTTGCTTAAACTTGGATATGGACATCGCGCTGTTTCTGGCTTTTGCTTGCCAGCAACAAAGGGAGAGAGAGCGAAGACGGCAGCGGCGGCGTTTTTGGAGACATCTGATTAAGTCCGGGAGAGCCATGGAGCGTACCACACCCTCTTCAGCGAGCTCCAGGCAAACCCGGCGAAATTTTTGGACTATACACTGATGTCCCAAGAAAGTTTCAGGGATTTGCTTGCTCGTGTTGAAGGAGCCATCCGGAGACAGGACACACAGCTCCGTCGTGCAATTCCTCCCGAGGAGCGGCTCCTCGTCACATTACGGTACGTAATGTTAAAAAACCAATGCGTGCATTGTTTTTGTTCTGCCATTTACTAAAAGCCTGCAGAATGATAGTTCTGCCATGTACAGATTGATTTTTGATGTCAGTGTTTTGCCATAACCTAGACAATCACAAATTTTTGTCATCTGTTTTGCAGATTCCTGGCTTCTGGCGAGACCCTCTCTTCACTACACTTTGAGTATCGGCTTGGAATCTCCACCTTGTCCGGAATAGTTACGGACACCTGCCGGGCTTTGTGGGACGTTCTATGTCCGGAATTTATGCTCCTGTCCACCGCGGAAAAGTGGATGGATATTGCTGAAAAATTCTGGACAGTCTGCAATTTCCCCAACTGTTTGGGAGCGGTGGATGGGAAACACATCAGGATAACAAAACCCCCAGAAGATGGCTCTGAGTACTTTAATTATAAAAAGTACTTTTCTACGGTACTCATGACCATTGCCGATGCAGACTGCCTGTTTATTGCGGTGGACATTGGGGCACTTGGCCGGGCCAATGACTCCCAAACCTTTAAGAACTCGGACATGGGCCGTAGGTTGTATGGCAAACATTTTAATTTCCCCCTGCCACGGCCTCTTCCCCACACCGAAGGTCTGCCACTGTCATTTGTAATGGTTGGTGATGAGGCCTGGATTCTTGTGTCCAGATGGCACATTCTAGGCACAGCCATTAATCTGAAACTTGAAACTGTGGATGAGGTGGTGAAAGCCTGTGTGGTTCTTCACAATTTTGTGATGGCTAAAGACCACCCTACCTTTGAACTAGATGAATCACCTGTCAATCCATTGCCTGAATTCACTCAGCACCCTCTCAGGTCATCTGTTGAAGTTGGCCAAATGAGGGACCAATTTGCGGCCTACTTTCTATCTGATGTGGGACATGTGGCATGGCAAGATCAAATGGTGTAATAAAATTGTTTTCTTGTGTTTATGGTAATAAAAACCTGTTTTGATACCTGTACCGAGTGCACTCTGTTTTTATACACTCCAATACAATAATCACCTGCCCAGGTGTCCCAGTGAAGTCAGGATGCTGTGTTTTCTGCATCGTGACTTTAATAGGACTCCTACCAGGTGAGTCTACAGAGAAAAGTTGTATGACCTTCATCATCTCTCCAGTCTTCAAACATTGCAGCGCCGGTGGAGATATCTGCAGCGACGGTGGAGATACAAAAAATATTATACACCTGGCCTGATGTTAAAAATAGTGAGTTTGGGATGCAATAGCATCCTTCTCTTTATTACACCTGACCATATGAGTATAAATATTATTTGTAGTATCTCCACTGTGGCTTCATTATGCACGCACACTGGAGAGATGATAAAGTTTATACAACTTCTACAAGCCCCTGGCCTGGTGTCATGCTGAAGTGAGGATGCCATAAAAAGCATCCTGATGTCAGAATTTTATGACACCTGGGCAGGTGACTACACATATGAGTAACCACCAGCATCTCTCCAGTCTGCGTGCAATAGATAATGCAGACTGAAGCGACGCTGCAGATGACAACTCATAGGTATAGTCACCTGGCCAGGTGTGATAAATAGTTATGATACCAGGCCAGGGGATTGTAGATATGATGTGTATTTTCTCCATCATCTCATCAGTTTATTCACCACACACTGAATAGAGGATGTGGTTAATTACAAGGTATATCTACAATCCCTTGGCATTGTGTCACAAAGAGTGAAATGTGGATGGACAAAACACACCATCCTCAATTCACTCTTTATGATACCTGGCAAGGTGAGAATAGATATGCCTTGCACTCACCAACATCCTCTATTCAGTCTACTAATATTTCTAGACGGAAGAGACTGGTGGTGAAAATACAAGTCATATATTTGTGTTTTTGACAACACATAGATCCAGGACTGACACAAGAAGCGTGTGTCAGTACTGGAGCTATGTGGTGGCAAAATCACAAAGTATACGACGCAGTGTGTGTATGGCGCAGTGAGTGTAGGCGGCAAAATTACAATTAAAACAATGTTGGGTGAAAAAATAGGCACATTTATTTTTAAAAGACACCAAAAAATTAATGTGAACGACGTTTGGGTGAAGAAGGGGGTAACTTGGGGGTGTGGAGCGACGAGGATTAACTTAGGGAGGGCGACGAAGGGGTTCGAGGGGAAGGGGCGACGAAAGTGGTGGGGGAAGGCAGAGGGTCAAACCCAATGAGGGGGAGGGCAAAAATATTTTTTTGGATTCTTTGTCCCATCTTTGTTTTCTTTTTAGAGGTCCTGGTGCTTGGGGACCTCCTGGTGCTTGAGGACCTCCTGGTGCTTGAGGACCTCCTGGTGCTTGAGGACCTCCTGGTGCTTGAGGACCTCCTGGTGCTTGAGGACCTCCTGGTGCTTGAGGACCTCCTGGTGCTTGGGGACCTCCTGTGGCTTGGGGACCTCCTGTGGCTTGCGGAGCTCCTATTGCTTGCGGACCACCGTGTGTTGGGAGACTTCAGTGGGCTGCTGGACCTCCTGCCAGGGTCCGAGGCCCTGAAGACAGAATGAGGGTCCCCCAGCTACTGCTTGGTGGTGGTGGCATCCCTGGAAGTAGACGCGGTCCAAGCAGGAGTGGAGGTCCAAGCAGGGGGGGAGGACGTCCACACAGGAGCAGCGCTTGGCATGGTGGTGTCAGGGGAGTGTCCAGCTGCACTGTGATTGTGTGTGGTTAAGTGTGGTCCAGCATGGCTTGGAATGCTGGTGGCCGTGCAGTGGTATGCAGCAGAAGTCGGTAGTGCAGTGAAGCGAGTCGGTGGTGGCACGGGTGGGAAAGGCACCACTGGCTGCTACTGCTGCACGTACCGACTCTGCTGCATAGCCTGCGTATAAGCATTGTTGCAGGCATTCATCACAGTCAGCTGGAGATCAGGACTAAGGTATTCCGCCATGCCCCGTTCAATTTGTTGGAAAAAATGGTGCGCTGGTCTTTTGAGCTCGGCTTCAAGATAGTCAAGGCGACGCTCGACAGAATGGAGGCGTTGTTCCATTAGTGCAAAACCGCTATCCACTCTGTCGCCCAACGCCTTTTGGCTATTTTGGAAAACCGTGCTCAAATGTATGAACTCGGGCATGAGATTCCTGTCAGAGGCCTTCTTCCGCGGGCGGGAAGTACCCGCATAACCTGTGGCAGAGACCTGTGACAGGGGAACACCTGATGGACCAGCTTCCTGATCTCCAGCTGTCTTTGTTGCCGACCCGCAAGGTGCTTCTTGTCTGGTGAATGGCTGGGACGGGTTCAAGGCAGCTCTCTGAAGGACCGCTCCAGGACCAGGTTGCAGGGTGCTGCTCCAGGTGCTCTGAAAAAAAAAACAATAATTAGTATCATGCATTTAAAAACTCCAACTCCTGTGGAATATAAAAACACAGTAAACACAATAAAATACAACAACAAAATACTTGCGCTCTGGTGGCAAGGGCCGGTCTTAAGAAAGCCAAAGCCCGATGGTTGCAGTACTTTCTTGTGGTCTTTGCCGCAGCACCACTGGCAACCCGGTTCTCCAGCCTCAGGTCCCTGTTGAAGCAGTCCTTCATCGAGCGCCAACCGGTTCTGACCTTGTTCACTGTGGAAAATAAAAAATAAAATTTAGACAATGCACTGTAGGCTGGGATCACACAACTGTGTGGGATGCTAGAAACTCACAGGAGTTAATAGCATCCCACACAGTTGTGTGATCCCGGCCAAGGTGACTGCAGCATCACACACCATTGAAATACTTATGAAATTCCTTGCTGACTCGGGAGAGGCTTTGTCCCAGCCGTCCATCGCGCTGCGGCCACCTCATTCCAGAGCCGCCGGATCACCACGTTGTCACAGTGCATTGGATCACGGCTGTACCACAACGGGACTCGCTCCTGGACCAACTGGATCAGGGTGTCATTGTTCAGGGATAGTTCCTGGTCACGTTGCGAAGCCTAGAAAAAAAAGCAAAACATTAATCTTGTAAAGATTTGGAGATGAAAAAGATAGAAAACAAGACAGAATAGAAGCAAGATTGAGAATAGAAGCAAGATTGAATAGGAAAATATAGGCAATAAAAAGTCAGGGGCAAAAAGAGTACATATGTCAGTCTATACTTACAGGCCGCCTCCCCACCTGCACACGGACTGGCTGCTCCCATTCTTCCTCCGCTGCCGTGGACGATGTGGACTGAAAAAGAAGAAAAATAAATTGCCACATGTGTCCATGCAACAGCAAATACTTACCAATCAGTATGGAAGGAAGGTACTCACTTCACCCTCTGCTTTGGCCAGTTCACCAGGGGCTGGCACTTATTCTTCTCCTGAAGACATGCTGCAATAAAAAAGAGACATTAGTACCTAATAAATTGAGAAAAAAGGAGAGAAAGACGTTAGGTTTTATACTCACATTATCCAAGTTCCTGTGCAAGATTTTGAAATGGAGTAGCTGCTGTCTCTCTGGCTGTAATGTCTCTCTCTGTCTGGCTGGCTGTAGAGTAGTGGACAGAAGTGCCAACACCTTCTTTTATATACCCTACCACCATACAATGTTTCTTTGTTTAGTAACTTTAGTGGGTGGTTTAAACCAGTGTCTAGACATGTGTTATCTCTGACAACGCATGCATTGTAGAACGCTGACCTGTGCCTGACCCAGCGCACTTCAGCGATCACATAGACTGTGATGTGTTGTTTGGGCGCTTTACATGCGCGATGCGAGCGCATGCGCTTTAACGAGTTTGGGCGGACCCAAAAATGCAACATGTTGCGTTGTGCGCGCCAAGTCGCTCACGTCGAAATAACGCAAGCGCATGAAAACGATCGCATGCTAACGCTAAACCATGCGTCCCCCATATTAAAGATAGGGGCGCATGCGATTGGATGAGCACGATGCGCTGCGCTAAAAAACGCCAATGTGAAACCAGCCTTATATGTACTTTTTAATTTTTTTTTTAGCTATGTGTAAATATAAAAAGCTTGTGATATTTAAAAAATACAATAAGTCCTCTTTCATTGTTCACACTTGCCACTGTGGCTTTTTTAGACATGCTGATAACGCCAAATCCACCAATCAATAGATTGTGTTACATCTTACCCTGCTCCCTCTCCATTCACGATGACTCTAGTACAGAATCATTAGATGATTCAATACAAAAGAGAGAAGGTCTGGCTTTGACCATCGTGGCTATGTACTGGTGTTAATTCCTGAAGCATTAAGAAGCATGTCTCTAAAAAAGTCCTAGTAACTAGTGTATAAACCTGCAAAAGTTATATTTTTATATAAAAAATAATGGCCACAAAATGAAAGAAAACAAACAAAAATTGTTGTGAACGTGTTGGAGACGACTTCGGAGCTGAAGCTCCCTCTGGTGGTTGCTGAGGGTATTGAACAGCAAAAATCCACCACCTTCAACTGATGATTGGTTATCTGGTGGGATGGACTGGCCTGATATAAGTGAGCTGACCTTCCATGATCCTTGCCGGTGATCAGTTGTTCTTCCTGGTCTAGGTTGGAATTCAGCTTGCTTTCCTGCTGTCTCCTGCTTGCATTCAGATAAGTTCCTTTCAGTTTTTTCTTACTGTGGTTTGATTTTCCTGTTTTTTTGCTGCCTTGCTTTTTGAGTTCAGCCGGTTCCCCTTTGGGGGGCTTGGGCTGGTCTCTGTTCTCTTTTTGTATTTGTTCATTTGCTCAGTTCTTGTGATATTTTACTGCTGGGTAGCTGCGTGTTCACACCAGAGATCTGATATAGGTGGTCGAGACCATGTGGTCTCAGTATTTTTGGATTCAGAAGTGTTGGAGTTTTTCCTAGGGTTTTTCTGGGTTGCAGACAGTATTCTCTCCTGTGCTGTCCTATCTAGACAGTTTTGGGCCCCAGCGTTTGCTCAAACTATTTTCTGTCTGTGTTCGTGTTTTCATCTTGTCTAACCGCCATTATATGTTTGGGGGCTTCCTATTCTGTTGGGGCTCTACTCCGGGGCAGTTAGCTTTCCTCTTTCCATGTTCAGGGATAGCTAATCTCTCCGGCTGTGACGAGGCGTCTAGGGCACCGTAGGAACGTCCCACGGCTGCTTCTAGTTGAGCGGTTAGTTTAGAGGTCTGCAACCTATTCGTTTCCAACCTCTCTGGTGTTTGGCTGCTTATGCGGTTTTTTTGCTCCTGCCTCCTCAGCTACCAAAACATAACAGAATCACTGGCCATACTGAAAGTATATGTTACTCAACAGAAGGGAAAAAATAGTAAAAAAAAAAGTTGTCAGAATTTTTTTTTTGATATTTGTTACATTTTTTCCCTCTTTTTATCTCTGGGAGCTGAGGAGGAATTTTTTCCCCAATGGAGGTCAAGCATTTGTCCGATCGTGTGGAGCAGCTTGCTGCTGAAGTTCGGAGTATTGATATCTATCTTGCTGGGTTGCCTGCTGTGGAACCTAGGATCCCTCTGCCGGATTTATTTTTGGGGGATCGGTCTAAATTTTTGAATTTTAAAAATAACGAAGTTGTTTTTTGCTTTGAAGCCTAAGTCCTCAGGGAACGCAGCACAGCAGGTTCAAATTGTTATCTCCCTGTTGCGCTGTGACCCTCAGGATTTGGCCTTTTCCCTGACACTTGGGAATCCTGTTTTGAATGATGTTGATGTGTTTTTTCAGGCTCTGGGGTTGTTGTACGATGAACCTAATGTTACTGATCAAGCTGAAAAAACCTTGTTGGCATTGAATCAGGGTCAAGAAGCGGCAGAGCTGTATTGTCAGAAATTCCGAAAGTGGGCAGTCCTTTCTAAATGGAATGATGATTCTCTGGCAGCTCTTTTTCGGAAGGGTCTGGCAGAGGCTGTGAAGAATGTTATGGTGGGATTCCCTGTCCCCTCTGGTCTCAATGACTCTGTCATTAGCTATTCAAATTGACAGACGTTTGCGTGAGCGCAGAAATATGCGTGAGATTGTGATGCCTTGCGGGCCAGTCACGGAGCCCATGCAGTGTGATGGAGTGACTTCTGGGGCTCAGCGTCATGAGTTTCGAAAGCGTAATAAGTTGTGCTACTATTGTGACGCTTCTCATGCTATTTCCGTCTGCCCCAAGCGGGAAAGACGTTTTGCGCGCTCAGTTGTTTTGGGTGGTGTTCAGACTAAATTTCTGTTGACTGTTACCCTGATTTGCTCCATGTCCACATTTTCGGCTCAAGCTTTTGTTGATTCAGGAGCAGCTATAAACCTGATGGATTTTGATTTTGCCAAACGTTGTGGTTTTCCTATGATACCCCTGCGAAAGTCTATTCCTTTGCTGGGCATTGATTCTACCCCTTTGGCGGAGAACAAACCCCAGTTTTCTACCCAGGTGATAATGCGGGTTGACCCGGACCACCAAGAGAATTGCAAATTTTTGGTGTTGCATAATTTACATGACATTATTGTACTGGGTTTTCCTTGGTTAGACTCATAATCCTGTTTTGGATTGAAGTCTGTGTCTGTGATCAGTTGGGGTTGTCAATGTGTTCATAATGACACTCCTGTTTTTTCTGCCTCTCCCCAGTCTCAAGATGTCACTGACTATTTGACTGATTTTTCTGATGTGTTTAGTGAGAGTAAGGCCGGCGTCACACTAAGGAGGAATACGGATGAGTGAGAGGCGTGAAAACCACGCATTACACACGGACCCATATTTCTCTATGGGGTAGCTCTGATCATGCGTATTTTTCTTGGCCATATCTTACGGTGCGAGACCCCCGCAGCATGCTGCGATTGTACGCATATTACGCCCATTGTATGCCAATGAAAGTCTATGGGTGCGGGAAAACAACGGATTACACACGGACCAGGCGTGTGACTTGCGAGAAATACGGAAGACTTCTGTAGCTCACAGGAAATGGTGCAACACATGCAGGAGGAAGCTAACACATGCAAAGTAGCTCAAAAAGAGCACCAGACATCCCGAAAGAACGCCTCCACGGAGTCGGCCATGATGTCCACCCTCATCAATGTGGAGATGCTCATTGTATTGGTGCAGGAGAGGCGAGAAATATGGGACCAAAGAGATGCGCATTACGCTGACCGCGCAAGGAAAGAGGCAGCATGGAGGCGCATCTGTGGGCAAATGTTTCCCCACTTTGGCGACAGCCCACGCGAGGAGCAGCAGCGAATCAGTAAGTTACTTGATATTTTTACAAACTTCTTAACGGTCACAGCGGATTTATAGCGCAGAATTTGGCCCAAAATGGTGATTGTTAGTATAGTCACATCCTACTAGGCCCCCATGACTATATTAGGTGTATGTGCAAGAATTTGGCTTTGTGCAGCTAGCTAATTGCTTACATTATATGTCTCATTGCAGTGGATGATGTTATGAGAAGATGGAGAAGCATCCGCGACCAATACAGGCGGGAACGCCAGCAGTGGAGCAAGAGCGTGTCAGCAGCACCCAGAAAATGAAAGTACGTTAACTTTGACAGGCTGGGTTTTCTTGCACCTGTTCTGGATCTCAGACCGTAAGTACATACATCACACCACGTAACACATATGCAGTTTAGGCTCACCCCTCCTACATGTTCTAATCCCCTTTAATTTCCCCACAGAACCCAATCCAACCTCACTGAGAGGGAGACTGGCTCCGACTCAGAGGCCATTATTGACCCGGTTGGGGGAGGTGAAGAGGTGGCTGGCCCATCTTCTGAGCCTCCCTGCAGCATCCCCCAAGCTTCACAAGCACCAGGACCTGACCAAGCAGCTGGAGCGCAACCTGTACCTGACCCACCTGCTGCAGCAGCAGGGCCCAGTGTAGAGGAAGCAGCCAATAGCAGCAGCCCCACTGTACCTCTTGTGGCTTCCCCAGCCTGCTGCTATATCCCGCCGTGGGAGAAGACAGAGACATCACTGGGTCAGACACACGTAGGCATGTGGACACTGGGGTACTCAATTACCTTTCCAGGGCAGCTGTGGATAAGGGTGAGGAGGCCTATACCCGTAGCCTTGCCCGCTACCTTCGTCCGATACCCAAGAGGTCAGGCTCCGTGTGCGAGGATCAATTCAGATCCTAATTGACGCATGCACACCCCCCAATACCCCATATGAGGTGTTTGAATTCCTTGAGAAGTGGCAGCTCTCACCCCGTAACCTTATGCGCCTTGCCCCCCACCAAAATGTGCATGCTCAATTAGGATCTGATGATCCTCCTGCACGGGCACCTACACCTCAACCCATTCCCCACACAACCAACCTTGGCAACAACAGGGTCAAATGGCAGGCTATAATCCCACTTCCCAATTTGGCCACTTGTACAGATCCAGTGTTGGAGGCTGGTCCCAACCTGGATATGCTCAACATGGACATACTGGGGGATATGATTCTCGTGGCTATCATCTTCCACAAGAATATAATCTCCCTTATCTGTATGGCAATGTGCCCACACACCAAACTGACCGTGGGCAGATGTTAGCTCAGGACCCTGAAAATCAACCCCAACAGGGTGATAGTCAAGGTTCTCATCATAGCCAACCACACAGAGATGCTGGGAAACCGCCAACCCCACCACCCACATACCACCAGCTCTGATTATTTATTTGACTTACATATTACGAAGTCCAAAGTATTTATCAA
Organism: Oophaga sylvatica; assembly: GCA_033576555.1. Lineage (NCBI taxonomy): Eukaryota > Metazoa > Chordata > Amphibia > Anura > Dendrobatidae > Oophaga > Oophaga sylvatica. The sequence continues at coordinate 246,917,401 of JARQOD010000004.1, read as the reverse complement.
TTTTGTGGAAATTTACTTTACAGTCCTGTTGTGTTACAGAAATGTTCACCAATCTAGATGCATCTAAGCTACACATGGTAACAATATGCTATTGTGTAGGCCTACTCAACTTTTGGTATGTGCATTGTGTTATGCTTTAAACCAAAGGTACTTATTTGTTAAAATTTATTTATACACAATGATGTGTAAAGCATATTTGCACTCATCTGAATGGCTACAAAGAGCAAGTGGTACTTAGCTGGTGGGATGTGGCCTAGGTGACAATTTATTATTTCGTTAGATCTTATAATTTATACCAATGTTTGTTATTTTTTCCCCATCCATTTTACAAATTGTTGGCTAATGCATCATTGCATTAGTCTAGTCTTAAAACACAACCATATGGGGCAGATATGGTGCTCACTAATGATAGTGAAAGTTTGTTATTTTGCTTATTTATTATAATTTATGGCAAAGTTTGTTATTTTGTGTGTTTTCTTTTTAAACCATGTTGTCTGTTGCATATTTGCAGTAGTGTAATCTTGTGAACCAAACATATGGGTAACTTATGGTCTTCACTATACATAGTGAAGGTATGTTCCTTTGTTATATTTAATTTAACTCACAGTTGTCAAATGCATCTTTGCAATTGTCTAATGTGACCAAACACACACATGGGTCACATATCATCAGCACTAGCCATATTGACTTTTGTTTTTTGCCATTATATACTAGTATGTATAGAAAAATGTGTAATTTTGTCATGCCTTATTTTGGTACTTGTGTAAGAATGCACACTTACACTATTGTGCTGTAAATACATATGCCATATGAAGCAAATATGGTAGTCACTACCTCAAGTGGCAGTTTGCACATATAAATATCTATTTTTCTAAAAAGTTTGGAGTGTTTTTTCATAAGTTGTTTGTACTCAACCACCAACACATGTGTTATGACCCTTAACACCAGACAGAGACTGTGTACAAGAAAGAGTTTACTTAAATACACACACACAAACGATACAGCATAGATATAGCATCATCTTGCCATGTTGTAGTACCTTCAGGTGACACAAAATATTGGGTAAAGATATCACGGGTTTTGAGTCCTGAGAGTGGGCAACGTAATGGGATGACATGGGGCGTAGGCATATCCACATTGGTGACCACACTTTCACCAACATCTGATGGGCCACAATCTTGCATTCTGGTGAAATTATGTAGAACAACACATGCTTTTATGACCTCATTGATGTTGGCTTCACTCAGCTGAATAGCAGAGTGGAGGACCCACCATTTTGCACACAGAATGCCAAAGGCACACTCCACCAGGCGCCTGGCCCGTGATAGGCGCAAGTTGAAGATCCGACGACGGTGGTCAAGGTGTCGTCGTAGATATGGCCTCATCACATTCCTTGATAGCTGGAAGGCCTCATCCCCAACTACAACATATGGGACCGTTTCCAGATTGGAGCCAGGAAGTTGGCATGCTGGTGGTAGGTGCAACTCGTTATTGCGAAGCCGCCGACCCATAATGGAAGAATTGAAGACTCTAGAGTCTCCAGTTCTTTAATAGGCCCCAATGTCTACAATTATAAAACTGTAGTTACTGTCAACCAGAGCCAACAGTACAACAGAAAAATACTGTTTATAATTATAGAATTGGGACCCTGAGTTCGGCGGCTTACTCACACGGATGTGCTTCCCATCAAGGGCTCCTATACAATTTGGGAACTGGCATTGCTCCTCAAATCCCCTGGCAATCCTCTTCCAGTCTTCCATCTTTGGCTCATGCATCTCCAGTTGATGAAGGCTGTCCCAGAGTTGAGAGCAGGTATCACGCACAATGCCAGATATGGTGGACCTCCCAATCAAGAACTCCAGATGGAGTGCCGCATAGGATATGCCAGTAGTTAGGAACCTACAAGTAACCAAATGTAGAGAGAGCAATCAGTACACATGCACAAAGGTAGAACTAACGCACTATACATAACTGTTACATGATGTCAGTTACAAACAATCCTAACTTACATTTACCAAAAGTCAAAGGTTTCTGTAATTTTTACATACAGATAATAGTTGTGGTAGTTCTAGATGATATATGGGATATATTCTGAGGATATTTCAGCTACAGACAAGGCTAAAGGGACACTTGTGGGAAAACACATCATAAACAGACAGTATGTAGCTGAGGAATACATACCGTAGCGTAAGGAGAAGACGCTCCTCTGCAGAGATAGCTTTGCGCATCCTGGTATCCTGGTAGGTGATCCCAGGGCGCACAATCTCCAACAAAACATCAAATGTGGGAATGGTCATCTGACAAAACAGAAAAAACTTGTCTGGATGACTCCGCAGACATGCATACAGGCGGTGAAAATGGCCTTTAGTGAGGCGTTGCCTCAAATGCGGATGCACCCACATTCGCCTCCTCCTGCGCGGATCAACGAGCACTGGGTAAGGCTGGCCAAAGCGGCGGGACAAAACCCAGTTGTACAACACTCTATCAGTTGGGGTGAAATGAAGATTGGCAGACACGTTGGCAAGCAGCAGCCCTCAGCACAAGCAGACCACAAAAATGGCAAGATTGGGGGTTGCAACCGGATGCAGAGCCAATAAATAGCATTGCTGATGATGATTTGAATGAGTTTCAGGCCTAAAAACCGTTAAATGTCCATTTTGCAAGGCTGCGAGAAAAATACGCTATACAGATGCCATACGGATTTTATACGGATGCTTACATGCGCAAAATACGCAGCCGCACCCTGAAAACGCATGAAATACAGATTGTTGTGCCTGCAACATTTTGGCGTAATACGGCCGTACAATACGGTCCGTATTTTTCTACGGTGAGTGTGACTCCAGCCTTAGTCTGTATCCTTACCTCCTCATAGGAGTTATGATTGCGCTATTGACTTAGTACCCGGTTGTAAATTTCCTAAGGGTCGGCTCTTTAATTTATCTGTACCTGAGCATGATGCTATGCAAGCTTATATCAGAGTCTTTAGAGAAGGGTCATATCAGACCATCCTCTTCACCCTTGGGCGCCGGCTTTTTCTTTGTGGCCAAGAAGGATGGCTCATTGAGGCCGTGTATTGACTATCGTCTCCTGAATAAGATCACTATTAAATATCAATATCCGTTACCCTTGATTTCTGACCTATTTTCCACAGTGAAAGGTGCTAGTTGGTTTACCAAGCTTGACCTCAGGGGGGCGTATAATCTTATTCGCATCAAGCACGGTGATGAATGGAAGACGGCGTTTAATACCCCAGAGTGGCATTTTGAGTACCTAATGATGCCTTTTGGGCTCACTAATGCCCCTTCCTTCCGTCTTCCAAACCTTTATGAACGATATTTTCCAGGATTTCGTGGATAAATTTCTGATCGTTTATTTGGACGATATCTTGATTTTTTCCAATGACTGGGATTCTCATGTGGAACATGTTCGGACTGTATTCTGGATTTTGAGAGAAAACGCATTGTATGTGAAGGGATCAAAATGTCTTTTTGGCGTACAGAAGGTTTCATTTCTGGGATTCATTTTGTCTCCGTCTGTTATTGATATGGACCTGGTCAAAGTTCAGGCCATTTATGATTGGGTTCAGCCCACTACATTGAAGGCTCTTCAGAGATTTTTGAGTTTTGCTAATTTTTATCGTAATTTTATAGGTAACTTCTCTACTATTGTGAAACCACTGACTGATTTCACCAAAAAGGGTTCTGATGTAGTGAATTGGTCTCCTGAGGCAGTTTCTGCGTTTCAGGAGCTTAAGCGGAGATTGACTTCTGCTCCTGTTCTACGGCAACCTAATGTTTCTCTACCATTTCAGGTGGAGGTTGATGCTTCTGAGATTGGTGCAGGAGCCGATTTGTCCCAAAGGAGACTTCTAAGAGTAACCCTTGTGCCTTTTTCTCTCGAAAATTTTCCCCAGCGGAACGTAATTATGATGTGGGAAATCGGGAGTTATTGTCTATGAAGTTGTATTTTGAAGAGTGGAGACATTGGCTGGAAGGAGCCAAACATCAGGTGGTGGTCCTCACGGATCACAAAAACCTGGTTTATCTTGAATCGGCCAAGCGACTTAATCCTAGACAGGCCAGGTGGGCCTTGTTTTTCACACGTTTTAATTTTGTGGTCTCTTTTCTCCCAGGCACTAAAATTGTTAAGGCGGATGCTCTCTCGAGGAGTTTCTTTGCGGATTCTCCTGAGGTAACTGAGCCCGCTGTTATTCTGAAGGAGGGTGTGGTTCTTTCCGCTATCTCGCCCGATTTGAGACTGGCCCTGGAGCAATTTCAGGAGGATAAACCTGAACGCTGCCCTGTTGGGAAATTGTTTGTCCCAGACCAGTGGAGGAAGAATGTGATGTCTGAGATTCATTGCTCCACGTTGGCTGGCCATCCTGGTATTTTTGGTACCAGAGATTTGGTGAGTCGGTCCTTTTGGTGGCCCACTTTGTCTTGTGATGTCAGGGACTTTGTGCATCTCTGTGGAACTTGTTCTCGGTCCAAACCCTGCTCTCGCTCTAGTGGTTTGTTAATGCCATTGCCTGTGCCCAAGAGTCCATGGACCCATATCTCTATGGATTTTATTTCCGACCTCCCTGTCTCTCAGAGAATGACCGTTATTTGGGTAATCTGTGATAGGTTTTTCAAGATGATACATCTTGTGCCACTACCTAAGTTGCCATCTTCCTCCGAGTTGGTGCCCTTATTTTTTCAACAGGTGGTTCGGTTGCACGGCATTCCAGAGAACATTGTGTCTGACAGAGGAGTCCAGTTTGTTTCCAGATTTTGGAGGGCATTTTGTTCCAAACTGGGAGTTCAGCTGTCTTTTTCC
>JARQOD010000004.1:246581661-246912483 GCA_033576555.1 Oophaga sylvatica | reverse complement strand
GGGTGATAGTCAAGGTTCTCATCATAGCCAACCACACAGAGATGCTGGGAAACCGCCAACCCCACCACCCACATACCACCAGCTCTGATTATTTATTTGACTTACATATTACGAAGTCCAAAGTATTTATCAATTTTGTGGAAATTTACTTTACAGTCCTGTTGTGTTACAGAAATGTTCACCAATCTAGATGCATCTAAGCTACACATGGTAACAATATGCTATTGTGTAGGCCTACTCAACTTTTGGTATGTGCATTGTGTTATGCTTTAAACCAAAGGTACTTATTTGTTAAAATTTATTTATACACAATGATGTGTAAAGCATATTTGCACTCATCTGAATGGCTACAAAGAGCAAGTGGTACTTAGCTGGTGGGATGTGGCCTAGGTGACAATTTATTATTTCGTTAGATCTTATAATTTATACCAATGTTTGTTATTTTTTCCCCATCCATTTTACAAATTGTTGGCTAATGCATCATTGCATTAGTCTAGTCTTAAAACACAACCATATGGGGCAGATATGGTGCTCACTAATGATAGTGAAAGTTTGTTATTTTGCTTATTTATTATAATTTATGGCAAAGTTTGTTATTTTGTGTGTTTTCTTTTTAAACCATGTTGTCTGTTGCATATTTGCAGTAGTGTAATCTTGTGAACCAAACATATGGGTAACTTATGGTCTTCACTATACATAGTGAAGGTATGTTCCTTTGTTATATTTAATTTAACTCACAGTTGTCAAATGCATCTTTGCAATTGTCTAATGTGACCAAACACACACATGGGTCACATATCATCAGCACTAGCCATATTGACTTTTGTTTTTTGCCATTATATACTAGTATGTATAGAAAAATGTGTAATTTTGTCATGCCTTATTTTGGTACTTGTGTAAGAATGCACACTTACACTATTGTGCTGTAAATACATATGCCATATGAAGCAAATATGGTAGTCACTACCTCAAGTGGCAGTTTGCACATATAAATATCTATTTTTCTAAAAAGTTTGGAGTGTTTTTTCATAAGTTGTTTGTACTCAACCACCAACACATGTGTTATGACCCTTAACACCAGACAGAGACTGTGTACAAGAAAGAGTTTACTTAAATACACACACACAAACGATACAGCATAGATATAGCATCATCTTGCCATGTTGTAGTACCTTCAGGTGACACAAAATATTGGGTAAAGATATCACGGGTTTTGAGTCCTGAGAGTGGGCAACGTAATGGGATGACATGGGGCGTAGGCATATCCACATTGGTGACCACACTTTCACCAACATCTGATGGGCCACAATCTTGCATTCTGGTGAAATTATGTAGAACAACACATGCTTTTATGACCTCATTGATGTTGGCTTCACTCAGCTGAATAGCAGAGTGGAGGACCCACCATTTTGCACACAGAATGCCAAAGGCACACTCCACCAGGCGCCTGGCCCGTGATAGGCGCAAGTTGAAGATCCGACGACGGTGGTCAAGGTGTCGTCGTAGATATGGCCTCATCACATTCCTTGATAGCTGGAAGGCCTCATCCCCAACTACAACATATGGGACCGTTTCCAGATTGGAGCCAGGAAGTTGGCATGCTGGTGGTAGGTGCAACTCGTTATTGCGAAGCCGCCGACCCATAATGGAAGAATTGAAGACTCTAGAGTCTCCAGTTCTTTAATAGGCCCCAATGTCTACAATTATAAAACTGTAGTTACTGTCAACCAGAGCCAACAGTACAACAGAAAAATACTGTTTATAATTATAGAATTGGGACCCTGAGTTCGGCGGCTTACTCACACGGATGTGCTTCCCATCAAGGGCTCCTATACAATTTGGGAACTGGCATTGCTCCTCAAATCCCCTGGCAATCCTCTTCCAGTCTTCCATCTTTGGCTCATGCATCTCCAGTTGATGAAGGCTGTCCCAGAGTTGAGAGCAGGTATCACGCACAATGCCAGATATGGTGGACCTCCCAATCAAGAACTCCAGATGGAGTGCCGCATAGGATATGCCAGTAGTTAGGAACCTACAAGTAACCAAATGTAGAGAGAGCAATCAGTACACATGCACAAAGGTAGAACTAACGCACTATACATAACTGTTACATGATGTCAGTTACAAACAATCCTAACTTACATTTACCAAAAGTCAAAGGTTTCTGTAATTTTTACATACAGATAATAGTTGTGGTAGTTCTAGATGATATATGGGATATATTCTGAGGATATTTCAGCTACAGACAAGGCTAAAGGGACACTTGTGGGAAAACACATCATAAACAGACAGTATGTAGCTGAGGAATACATACCGTAGCGTAAGGAGAAGACGCTCCTCTGCAGAGATAGCTTTGCGCATCCTGGTATCCTGGTAGGTGATCCCAGGGCGCACAATCTCCAACAAAACATCAAATGTGGGAATGGTCATCTGACAAAACAGAAAAAACTTGTCTGGATGACTCCGCAGACATGCATACAGGCGGTGAAAATGGCCTTTAGTGAGGCGTTGCCTCAAATGCGGATGCACCCACATTCGCCTCCTCCTGCGCGGATCAACGAGCACTGGGTAAGGCTGGCCAAAGCGGCGGGACAAAACCCAGTTGTACAACACTCTATCAGTTGGGGTGAAATGAAGATTGGCAGACACGTTGGCAAGCAGCAGCCCTCAGCACAAGCAGACCACAAAAATGGCAAGATTGGGGGTTGCAACCGGATGCAGAGCCAATAAATAGCATTGCTGATGATGATTTGAATGAGTTTCAGGCCTAAAAACCGTTAAATGTCCATTTTGCAAGGCTGCGAGAAAAATACGCTATACAGATGCCATACGGATTTTATACGGATGCTTACATGCGCAAAATACGCAGCCGCACCCTGAAAACGCATGAAATACAGATTGTTGTGCCTGCAACATTTTGGCGTAATACGGCCGTACAATACGGTCCGTATTTTTCTACGGTGAGTGTGACTCCAGCCTTAGTCTGTATCCTTACCTCCTCATAGGAGTTATGATTGCGCTATTGACTTAGTACCCGGTTGTAAATTTCCTAAGGGTCGGCTCTTTAATTTATCTGTACCTGAGCATGATGCTATGCAAGCTTATATCAGAGTCTTTAGAGAAGGGTCATATCAGACCATCCTCTTCACCCTTGGGCGCCGGCTTTTTCTTTGTGGCCAAGAAGGATGGCTCATTGAGGCCGTGTATTGACTATCGTCTCCTGAATAAGATCACTATTAAATATCAATATCCGTTACCCTTGATTTCTGACCTATTTTCCACAGTGAAAGGTGCTAGTTGGTTTACCAAGCTTGACCTCAGGGGGGCGTATAATCTTATTCGCATCAAGCACGGTGATGAATGGAAGACGGCGTTTAATACCCCAGAGTGGCATTTTGAGTACCTAATGATGCCTTTTGGGCTCACTAATGCCCCTTCCTTCCGTCTTCCAAACCTTTATGAACGATATTTTCCAGGATTTCGTGGATAAATTTCTGATCGTTTATTTGGACGATATCTTGATTTTTTCCAATGACTGGGATTCTCATGTGGAACATGTTCGGACTGTATTCTGGATTTTGAGAGAAAACGCATTGTATGTGAAGGGATCAAAATGTCTTTTTGGCGTACAGAAGGTTTCATTTCTGGGATTCATTTTGTCTCCGTCTGTTATTGATATGGACCTGGTCAAAGTTCAGGCCATTTATGATTGGGTTCAGCCCACTACATTGAAGGCTCTTCAGAGATTTTTGAGTTTTGCTAATTTTTATCGTAATTTTAGGTAACTTCTCTACTATTGTGAAACCACTGACTGATTTCACCAAAAAGGGTTCTGATGTAGTGAATTGGTCTCCTGAGGCAGTTTCTGCGTTTCAGGAGCTTAAGCGGAGATTGACTTCTGCTCCTGTTCTACGGCAACCTAATGTTTCTCTACCATTTCAGGTGGAGGTTGATGCTTCTGAGATTGGTGCAGGAGCCGATTTGTCCCAAAGGAGACTTCTAAGAGTAACCCTTGTGCCTTTTTCTCTCGAAAATTTTCCCCAGCGGAACGTAATTATGATGTGGGAAATCGGGAGTTATTGTCTATGAAGTTGTATTTTGAAGAGTGGAGACATTGGCTGGAAGGAGCCAAACATCAGGTGGTGGTCCTCACGGATCACAAAAACCTGGTTTATCTTGAATCGGCCAAGCGACTTAATCCTAGACAGGCCAGGTGGGCCTTGTTTTTCACACGTTTTAATTTTGTGGTCTCTTTTCTCCCAGGCACTAAAATTGTTAAGGCGGATGCTCTCTCGAGGAGTTTCTTTGCGGATTCTCCTGAGGTAACTGAGCCCGCTGTTATTCTGAAGGAGGGTGTGGTTCTTTCCGCTATCTCGCCCGATTTGAGACTGGCCCTGGAGCAATTTCAGGAGGATAAACCTGAACGCTGCCCTGTTGGGAAATTGTTTGTCCCAGACCAGTGGAGGAAGAATGTGATGTCTGAGATTCATTGCTCCACGTTGGCTGGCCATCCTGGTATTTTTGGTACCAGAGATTTGGTGAGTCGGTCCTTTTGGTGGCCCACTTTGTCTTGTGATGTCAGGGACTTTGTGCATCTCTGTGGAACTTGTTCTCGGTCCAAACCCTGCTCTCGCTCTAGTGGTTTGTTAATGCCATTGCCTGTGCCCAAGAGTCCATGGACCCATATCTCTATGGATTTTATTTCCGACCTCCCTGTCTCTCAGAGAATGACCGTTATTTGGGTAATCTGTGATAGGTTTTTCAAGATGATACATCTTGTGCCACTACCTAAGTTGCCATCTTCCTCCGAGTTGGTGCCCTTATTTTTTCAACAGGTGGTTCGGTTGCACGGCATTCCAGAGAACATTGTGTCTGACAGAGGAGTCCAGTTTGTTTCCAGATTTTGGAGGGCATTTTGTTCCAAACTGGGAGTTCAGCTGTCTTTTTCCTCTGCGTTCCACCATCAGACCAATTGACAAACTGAGAGAACAAGCCAGACTTTGGAAACTTATCTGAGATGTTTTGTGTCTGCTGATCAAGATGACTGGGTCTCTTTTTTGCCTTTGGCTGAGTTTGCTTTGAATAATAGGGCTAGTTCTGCCACCTTGATGTCTCCATTTTTCTGCAATTTCGGGTTTCATCCTCGATTTTCTTCAGGGCAGGTGGAGGCTTCTGTCTGTCCTGGTGTTGACTCTATTGTGGAGAGAATGCAGCAGATTTTGGATCAAGTAGTATATAAGTTGTCTCTCTCTCAGGAGAAGGCCCAGTGGTTTGCCAACCGGCATAGGACTGATGGTCCTCGGTTTAAAGTGATTGACTTGGTTTGGTTGTCCTCAAAAAATATCCCAATGAGGGTCGCGTCTACAAAATTTAAGCCAAGGTTCATTGGACCTTATAAGATCGTGGAAATTCTTAATCCCGTTTCCTTCCGTTTGCTTCTTCCAGGAACATTCAAGATTCACAACGTATTCCACAAACTTTATTGAAGAGGTTTGTAGAGCCAGTGGTTCCTATGGCTGCGCCTCCTGATCCTGTTTTGGTTGAGGGCAATTTGGAGTATGGGGTTGAGAAGATATTGGATTCTCGTTTGGCTAGGCGGAGACTCCAGTACTTGGTGAAGTGGAAAGGCTATGGTCAGGAGGACAATTCTTGGGTGTTTGCTTCTGATATTCATGCTGAGACACTGGTCCGTGCCTAGCACCGAGCTCATCCTGATCGGCCTGGTGGTACACGTGAGGGTTCGGTGACCCCTCCTCAAGGGGGGGGGGTTCCTGTTGTGATCGTGTTGGAGACGACTTTGGAGTTGAAGCTCCCTCTGGTGCTTGCTGTGGGTATTGAATCTATGTTGAACAGCAAAAATCCACCACCTGCAACTGATAATTGGTTATTAGGTGGGACGTACTGGCCTGATATAAGTGAGCTGACCTCCCAAGATCCTTGCCGGTGATCAATTGTTCTTCCTGGTCTAGGTTGGAATTTAGCTTGCTTTTCTGCTGTCTCCTGCTTGCATTCAGATAAGTTCCTTTCAGTTTTTTTTTACTGTGGTTTGATTTTCCTGGTTTTTTGCTGCCTTGCTTTGCCGGGTCCCATATGGGGGATTTGGGCTGGTCTCTGTTCTCTTTTTGTATTTGTTCATTTGCTCAGTTCTTGTGATATTTTACTGCTGGGTAGCTGCGTGTTCACACCAGAGATCTGATATAGGTGGTCGAGACCGTTTGGTCTCAGTATTTTTGGATTCAGAAGTGTTGGAGTTTATCCTAGGGTTTTTCTGGGTTGCAGACAGTATTCTCTCCTGTGCTGTCCTATCTAGACAGTTTTGGGCCCCAGCGTTTGCTCAATCTATTTTCTGTCTGTGTTCATGTTTTCATCTTGTCTAACCGCCATTATATGTTTGGGGGCTTCCTATTCTGTTGGGGCTCTACTCCGGGGCAGTTAGCTTTCTTCTTTCCATCTTCAGGGATAGCTAATCTCTCCGTCTGTGACGAGGCGTCTAGGGCATCGTAGGAACGTCCCACGGCTGCTTCTAGTTGTGCGGTTAGTTTATGGTCTGCAACCTATTAGTTTCTAACCTCTCTGGTGTTTGGCTGTTTATGCGGTTTTTTGCTCCTGCCTCCTCAGCTACCAAAACATAACAAAAAATGCTTAGTTCCCTTCCTGAATCTAGCACTGAGTCTCTGCCGCTGCTTCCAGTGTCTGTTATTTTCTGCAGAGCCGACAATGTGTGCTATACAATTTACTCACACAGCATTAGTTTGGTCAGTGTTTTGTTGACTGTTTTTCTTGAGTATAGTCAAAGGGATAGGCGACCAGTGCTACAATTGATGAATAAAACCACTTTTTATTTAGATATTTTTTTAAATCTCAAGAATAACATACATACATAAAAAGCAAGAGGATCTCAAGGATACACACTGGGCAATGGGTTTATTCTAGCAAAATTGCAAAATATATGTATCTACGGTATGTCTTTTTGGTAGCACAGTGCCACACAAACAAATATATCCCAATTGTGGATGTTTGGAATTAATATTTTAGTTTCTGTCCATAATAGTTAAGTGCTTATAGTTGTGTAACTACCAATATACCACAGGTATAGATGGTGGCACATAATATAACAAAAAAAGCCAGCGCCTCTGATAAAATCTTAGCAGCTTTATTACATTTTCATTAAAACCTGGTCACAAACAGGACAGTGTTCTGGTGTTGGCACATTTCAACTTAAACTGTCTTAATCGTAAGACTGAGGAAGCAGAGTAAAACACACGTTGGGGCTTTGGATGGCACTGGGTAAGCTAAGTTTATTCCTCTCTAGTAGCATATTGATCCCTTGATGTTGTGAGCATATAATATGACTTCATTGTATATAGAGACTGACTGTGATGAAGTGTGATTTTTATGAGTCTGATAACTGAGCCTAATATAATTTTGGTCCCTCGTATTTAGCATAACCATATTTTATAGAGAAATATACTATTTTGGGATTTTTTTCTGGAATTTCTAGGGCTACTAAGGACTCACATTTCAGTGTAGTGTGCATTGATAGGTATAGAAAGCGAATGTTATATATGCAGCTCTGGTGACCTACACATGGGAATACCATTAAAGACACATACTCTGTATTACTACCATTGCTGACTTAAAGGGAACCGGTCATCACATTTTTGGGCTACCAGCTCAAAATATTTAATTTAGTGTCTACTATGCATTACAGAACTACTCCTGAAACCCCGGCTCCCCTTGTATCATCCCAAAATACCTTTTTTTATTCCTTGCGCGCTGTAAATTGTCCGGTCCGATGGGCGTGTATTCGTTTCCATCTCTCCACTCCTCGCTTGCTCTACGCATTCCTTGCTGTGAATTTCGGCAATGGCGTACATTTTTTGCGCGTGCGCATTTGAAAGGCATCTTGCGTGTGTTGTTGTGAATACCTTGGAGGCGACTTCTGAGCTGGGGCTCCCTCCGGTGGTTGCTGAGGGTAATGAACTAATTACTGAATGGCCTTCAGCTGGCTCTGAATGGTATGATATAAGTGACCTGAGTTCCCAGCAGCCTTGCCGGTAATCAATTGTTCCTCCTGCTCTTGCTTGGAGCACATCTTGCTTTCCTGCTCTCATTCAGATAAGTGTTTTGCTTTTTTTTCCCTCTGTTGGATTTTCACAGCTGGTTTGCTGCTTGCAGTGGACTGCAGCCTGGTCCCCTTTTGGGGTCTTGCGCTGCAATTGTGCTCATTGTGTGTTTGCATTTTTGCTTTGTTCCTTTGTCACTTTTTATTTGCTGTGTGTTACACCAGAGATCTGATTTAGGTGGTAGAGATCGTGTGATCTTTAGTTTTTTGTTAGGGTTTTTTTGGGTTGCAGTCTGAATTCTTTCCTATACTTTTCTATCTAGACAGATTGGGCCCCAGCGTTTGCTCATTCTATTTTCTGTCTGTGTCCGTGTTTTCTTCTTGTCTAACCGCCATTACATGTTCGGGGGCTTCCTATTCCTTTGGGGATTCTGCTCCGGGGCAGATAGCATTCATGTTTCTGCCTTTAGGTGTAGCTATCCGGCTGTGACGAGGCGTCTAGGATCACCGTAGGTACGCTCCACGGCTACGTCTAGTGTGGTGGTTAGTTTAGGTTACTGTAATCAAATAGTTTCCAGCCTCTCTGGTGTATTGCTACTTTGGCTATTTTTTGCAGTTTCTCCTCAGCTACCGAAACATAACAGTGTGTGCAGTATGCTTTGCCCAACTGTGGGCAAAGCCGAAAATTAGTATTGCGCATGCGCCGGCATACGTGATTGCTTTTTATGTCCCGGAAGTATTTCCCTTCCATTTCAGTGTTCCTTGACACAGGAAACCTTTCAAAAGCAGCAGGGAACATAAAAAAATTGCAGGGAATAACTTCCAGGACAGAGAAGGCAATCGCGTTTGCCAGTGCATACGCAATACTGATTTTCTGCTTTGCCCACAATTGGGCAAAGCATACTGCGCGCTCGTGAGATGCCATTTCAATACGCACAGGCAAAAAATGTGTGCAATCTGTGATATTCACAGAAAGGAATACGTACAGCAAGCCGAGGAGGGGGAAAGAGGGAAACTAAGCAATGCCCATCGGACTGGGCAGATGTACATACAGCGTAGGAGGAATAAAAAAGGTATTTCGGAATGATGCATGGGGAGTCAGGGGGTTTCAAAACTAGTTCTGTAATGCATAGGTGACTCTAAATTAAAGGATATTTTAAGCTGGTAGACCAAAAATGTGATGACAGGTTCCCTTTTAAGTCTAAATGTGGTAAAAATCCAGTTGTATGGCACTATACCTGTGGTATATTGGTAGTTAAAGCACTGTATGCACGTTAGACTATTATGCAGCTGAAACAGAAATATTAATTACAATCATCCATGATTGGAATATATTTGTATGGTACTACACTACTGAAAGAGAGAGAGATATATACACACAGTTGTGTGAAAAAGTGGTTGCCCTCTTCCTGATTTCCTATTCTTTTGCATGTTTGTCACGCGTAAATGTTTCAGATCACAAAACAAATTTCAGATCACAAAACTATCCCGTCCAGGTGACCCGGGACCCAATGACCGTGGACGGTGATAGTACGTCATAAGCGATCAGCCGTGCTTACGGGGGGGGAGCGCAGCTGATTATCACAGCTGACGCCCCATGGGACCGCTCCCGGCACTTTAACCCCCTGAACACTGCGATAAAAAAATTGCAGCGTTCCGGTGGCATAAGGGAAGCATCGCGCAGGGAGGGGGCTCCCTGCATGCTTCCCCGAGACACTCAGAACAACGCGATGTAATCGCGTTTTTACGAGGGCCTCCTCCCTGCAAGCCCCGGATCCAAGATGGCCGCAGGGTCCGGCAGGGAGGTGGCTTCTCAGTGCCTGCTGAGAGCAGGTGCCGGCAAGCCGCCTGCAGTGCAAACTGTCAGATCAGCGATCTGACACTATATAGTGATGTCCCAAACTGGGACAAAGTAAAAATGTAAAAAAATAAACGTAGAAAAATCCTGAATAAAGAAAAAAAAAATATTCCCCAAAAAATTAATTTCTTTATGTAAATAAAAAAAACAATAAAAGTACACGTGTAGTATCACCGCGTCCGTAACTACCCGCCCTATAAAACTGTCCCACTAGTTAACCCCTTTAGTGAACCCCTTAAAAAAAGGCAAAAAAAAAAAAAACTTTATCATACCGCCGAACAAAAAGTGGAATAACATGCGATCAAAAAGACGTATATAAATAAACATAGTACTGCCGAAAACATCATCTTGTTCCGCAATAAATGAGCCACCATACAGCATCATCACCAAAAAATAAAAAAGTTATAGCTCGCAGAATAAAGCGATGCAAAAGTAATTTTTTTAATATAAAATAGTTTTTATAGTATAAAAGCGCCAAAACATAAAAAGATGATACAAATGTGGTATCGCTGTAATCGTACTAACCCGAAGAATAAAACTGCTTTATCAATTTTACCACACGCGGAACGGTATAAAGGCCCCCCAAAGAAATTCATGAATTGCTGATTTTTGTTCATTATACCCCCCAATAATCATAATAAAAGTAATCAAAAAATGTCATGTGCCCAAAATTGGTACCAGTAAAAACGTCAACTCATCCCGCAAAAAATAAGACCTCACATTGCTCTGTGGGCCAAAATATGGAAAAATTATAGCTCTCAAAATGTGGTGATGCAAAAACTATTTTTTGCAATAAAAAGCGTCTTTCAGCATGTGACAGCTGCCAAACATAAAAACCCGCTGTAAATAGTAAATCAAACCCCCTTTATCACCCCCTTAGTTAGGCAAAAATAATAAAATTAAAAAAAAAGTACCGTATATACTCGTGTATAAGCCGAGTTTTTCAGCCCCTTGTTTGGGGTGAAAAAGACCCCCCTCGGCTTATACACGAGTCACGGTTCCTATTACTACTTTACCGATGCGGGGTGGAGGTCTCCGGATCTTCTGCGCGCTCCCCTGCAGCCTCTGTGTCCCGGCGGCTGCTGACAGGGCCGGCGAACGGCGTTGGCAGTGAGACAAGTGCCGATGTCCTGAGCAGGGGGGGACACCGGTGCGCTATGGGGGTCAGGTGCCGGTGTCGCCGCTGGCTCAGGTCCCGGCAAAGAATTCCAGAGGATGGGGGATATTCGGGAGAAGTCTTGGAGGCGGTTGGGTGAGGAGCGAATAAGTGTGGAGGAGAGAAGGCGGTCTTGGGAGGATCGGAGATTACGTGAGGGAAGATATCGGGAGATTAGTTCAGAGATATATGGAGGAGACAGGTTATAGATGGCCTTGTAGGTCAGTATTAGTAATTTGAACTGGATACGCTGAGGGAATGGGAGCCAGTGAAGAGATTTGCAGAGGGGAGAAGCAGAGGAGGAGAGAGGTGAATTAGTCAGGTAGCAGAGTTAAGGATGGACTGGAGAGGTGCGAGGGTGTTAGCAGGGAGGCCAGTGAAAAGGGTGTTGCAGTAGTCGAGGTGGGAGATGATGAGGGTGTCGTCGCTGTTATCTTGTTAACCCTTTCCTCCTCGGAATGTGGTACCAGAGAGAATAAGACACAGGCCAAAGTGTGCGTCAATAGACTCTACTCTTTATTGCTAATGAAGGGGCTTATATACACCCCTGAAGCAGGAAGCGGAATTACCATATATGGCAGTTAATACAACTTA
Organism: Oophaga sylvatica; assembly: GCA_033576555.1. Classification (NCBI taxonomy): domain Eukaryota; kingdom Metazoa; phylum Chordata; class Amphibia; order Anura; family Dendrobatidae; genus Oophaga; species Oophaga sylvatica. The sequence continues at coordinate 246,900,810 of JARQOD010000004.1, read as the reverse complement.
TCATTAAAGCACGTAACATACTGTTTTCTAACCAAACTTTCCATCCTTGCTTTAGCCCCTGATTTCGGCTCCTAGCACAGAGTATCTCTTTAGCTCAGGGGGAGTATTATCAAAGAAGGAACATTCTTTTCTTATCTTCCCTTCTGCTATGCCTCAGCTTCCCAAGGCCTTGAGAGAAATACTGAATTTAACTCTAACATCCCCTCCTTTTTTTCCTTCATTTGATCAATACACATCTTCATATCTCCTCTTTGTCCTAGTACATCGTCTAATACACATCAAACAAATTTTAAAAACTAAATAGATAGCAAGACATCAATAAAACCTGTAGGCCAGCTTGTATTATCCCAGTCAGCCATCCCCCCCATGCCTTTGAACCAATTTGCGGGGTTAAGAAAGGAGAAAGTATTTGCCCACCATGAATCTTGATTCTTCAGATTTGCCTCATCATATAGTTTCCTTAACTTTATGACATCCTCTAGCTTATGTTTAAGGGTTAAAACACTAGAATTATCAATATAATGGCAACATGCAGGTCCAATAATCTGGCACATCCCTCCTTGAGCTGCAGTCAGGTAATCTAACACGAGGGTATGTTGGTTAGTAACAATAATTAACTGGTTCTGTACTGCAAGGGACCCATTGATGATATCTAAAATATCCCATATTTGATCATCTAGGTAGTCTGTGGATTCTACCAACTTATCCCACGTCTGAGTTATCATAGGGTAGATAAATAATGCACTGAAAAATTTATTTGCTATCCCCATCTCCACTATGTGTGTTCTCCCATTTGGGCGAGGTCTATTATCTGCAGATCGTTTATGTAATATACAAATCCAACAGTTTGCAACAGTTTGGTTTTGTTCTTACAGTCCATCCACTAAAGCTAAGTGGTGTCTAATGAACCTGTTATCATCACCATTTACACGGCTAAGTCTGTTCGAAGCATCCGTTACTGCAAGGATGCAAGCAAATGTCAATAGTAGCATCATTCCTCTTCTGGAGGTTCTCCAAAGATCTTCTTACAATGCGATGCGTGGATCCAAGTTTCCTTGCCTTGTAGCTTGACTGCGGTACTTGTCGTCAGTAGAACTTGAAAAGGTCCATCAAATCTCGGATCCAGACTCTTTCTCACGTGTCTTTTAATGACTACCCAGTCTCTGGGCTGCAGGCTGTGACTTCCAGGATCCTGGTTCGGATCTGGAAGAGAACTGAAGACATTATCATGTACTTTCTTAAGTCTTTTATGCAAATCCCTTACATATGAGCTTAATACATGGTTACTCATTTCCAGTGCTTGGGGAAAGAAACATCCTAAGCTAGGCACTTTGCCAAATAGTACTTCATACGGAGAAAGTCCAGTTTTTCTATTTGGAGTGTACCTTACTGAGTATAGGGCTAATGGTAAACATTCAGGCCAAGATTTCCCTGTTTCAGCCATGGCCTTTTGGATTTTTAACTTCAATGTCCCATTTTGTCTTTCTACTTTTCCACTGCTTTGTGGATGATATGGGGTATGAAAAGCTTGTTGAATTCCCAGAGCTGTCAAGACTTCATTCATTATTTCACCTGTGAAATGTGTACCTCTGTCACTTTCGATCACCTCTGGTACGCCATACCTGCACACCACCTCCGCAAGCAGCTTCTTTGCGGTTGCCGCAGCCGTAGCCTTGGCAATCGGGAAAGCCTCCGGCCAACCTGAGAATAAATCAAAAACACACCAACACGTACTCCCATGACCCTGATTTTTGGCAGCTGAATATAATCAATCTGCAGTCTCTGGAAAGGATAGAGGGGCCGAGGGGTGTGTTTGGGTGGTGTCTTGACTACCCTTCCCTGATTATGTGTAGCACATACCATGCATCCCTGGATCAAACCTTCTATACAGGTGGAAAAACCTGGTGCCACCCAATGCTTCTGCATCACGCTCATTACAGCAGTTTTGGACTGGTGGGTTGGCCCATGTAACATCTGGGCGACCGCAGGGTACAATGCCCTTGGAAGGCATCGACGCATCCCTCTTCCCCATACCCCATTTGCTTCATTCAGACATGCACCTTTTTGCCACTTTTCTACTTCCTCCTGGCGCACCTGAGCCTGCATCTGGGATAAGGCATCCTCCGACACAAAGGGATTTTTGGGAGCGCTTACCTGGTGCATCATTACCCCTTGGAGTGGTCTACTGGCTGCTGTTTTTGCTGCTGCATCGGCCATTGCGTTTCCTTTTACTCACCTGATCAGTGCATCTGGTATGTGCTTTAACTTTTATGACAGCTACTTCTTTTGGTAATTGTAATGCATCAATTAACTGCTGGACTGCGTCAGCATTTTTAATGGGATGTCCTGCTGCCGTCAGGAATCCTCTAGATTTCCAAATTGGACCAAAATCATGAGCTATACCGAATGCGTATCTAGAATCTGTGTAGATGTTAACAATTCTACCTTCAGCTATCTTACAGGCCTCGGTCAGAGCCTTAAGTTCAGCCTCCTGGGCCGACTGATGTGGGAGCATTGGTTCTGCTTTGATTACTGCATTCAGGGAGACGATGGCATACCCGGTGTGGAAGGTACCTGAGTCATCTTGGTGGCGAGATCCTTCTACAAAAAATTCAAAATCAGCATTAAGTCTTTCAGTTTCAAACACTGTGGGTAGGCCTGCTGTTTCCTGTGCCATAAGCTGAACACAATCATAAGGAATCTCCTCTCTTGGATCTTCTTTGTACAATACCGTACCTGACCCCTCCTTTAGATCCGAGAGAGGTAACAACGTGGCAGGATTAAGTGTGGTACATCTCTGCAAAGAAACATTTGGAGGCATTAAAAGTGCACATTGCAATCGAAGGTGACGTGCAGCTGAAAGGTGTGCTGGTTGCACGTGGTTCAGTATAGTATATACATCATGAGGTGTAAGTACTGTCAATGGATGATGAAAAAAACAATGTCTAACGATTTGTGGAGCAATAGTCCTACAGCATGTAATGCCCGTACACAGGACGGGGCACCTCTAGCCACTGCATTTAGTCTTCCACTGAAATAGGCTACAGGCCTTTGATTGTCACCATATAATTGAGTCAATACTCCTGCCGCGTGTCCCTGCTGTTCGTGGAGATACAGGGTGAATGGTAGTTCATAGTTGGGGGTTGCCACAATCCTGTTTTTGAGAGAATAAAAACAGTCTATACCTTCAGGAGTTAGTTTAAAAGGCACAATGGTGATACAGTCATAGAGAGGCTGCATCCTGCAGTATGAAAACCAGTCCAAGAAATGTCCTAAGAGCGGCAACATTAACAGGAATAGGAAAATTCTGTACAGCTTCTTTGCGAGCGCTGGTCAGATGTCGCGCCCCCAGTGTAATGCAATGTCCCAAAAAGATAACAAGATTTACAGAATTGCAGTTTATCCTTTGACGCTTTACATCCAGCTTGGTACAAAAACAACATGAGTGATATTGTTGCAATACGACACTGTTTCCTGGAGGGGGCACAAACCAGTAAGTCATCAACATATTATAAAAATAACATTGGCAAAATCAATAACTGTGAACCAAGCAGCTTCCTGAGATATCTGGAACAAAAGTGTGTATATATATATATATATATATATATATATATATATATTGTACCAGCCGATACATAGAGAGTTAAATCTCGTAGTTGAAGGGGGAAGCTGAAGTTGGAGTTTTTACTGTCAAGGCCACCTAGCTGCAGAGATGCCGAAGGTGGGGGCTAGGTTTTAACTAAAACATCACTTGCTACCAGTTTCTGTAACCTGCTGAGCTATAGCCGACTCTTGAGCTGAACTAAGAGGATACTGTCTCTGTTGGGGCAGGATTGCACCTGGCTTTAATTTGACCATGACTGGCTGCACCCTTAATTTGCCCACATCTGTTTTATCTGAAGCCCAGAAATCATGCGGTATCACACCTTCTATACATTGAAGGAAAATCATTTATGTCCTCTATACTAGCAACGTCTAGCGACATGATTTTACAAAGAGTGCTCGGCTTCAGTCCTGGTGTCATAGTGACAGTTCCATCAGGATAATACTCAATATGTGCTTGCAATTGTGACAACACATCACTTCCTAAAAGATTACATTGACTCCGTGGTGATACCATTAACTTTGTGTACAGTGGTTCCTTGAATCTGCAGGGAATCTTTTTAGTGACGGGGAGCAGGACAGATGGAGAGTTGTAAGGAGTCGCTATAACATGGTGGGAGAAATCACTTTTCCCAAATGGCCAGTCCTCTTCTGTAATTACTGAATTGTCTGCCCCCGTGTCCACTTGGAACTCAACCTCATGTCCCCCTGGTGTTCACCTGCACTGTGCAATTAGGAGTGGGGGGTAAGGAGACAAGGGGGTTCATGTGCAAGCTACCTTTTTTTGCCTGTGCTAAATCATGTTGTGCCCCCTGTGCTTTTCTGGCTAGATCCTCTGCTTTTACTGATCTCCAATCCGGTCTACTTACTTTCAGCTTTCTGTCACTTCCTTTTTTTTTTTTTTTTTTAACCCATTCATATAAGCACTTGCTAAAACTCTCTCACTAGTCTTGTTTTCTGGGACAAAACCCATTTCCACCCAAGTTTTTCTTAGAGCCCAGAAATAATCTTTTGGCTCTTTCCCTGAACTCTGTCCTCTAGTGTAACTTCCTTTCTCTGCCTGTCTATCTTTACATGCTTTTTTCAACACTTCTGTAAACAGAACCCCTGCTTCTGTGTCATTTCCTACCAACATAACACTTGTATGTCTCATCTGTCAGTCTATCGTATCTAGCTTCATCTGCCAATTTCCCTTCTTATAAGCGCTTGCAAATCCTGTCTAGTTGCTTTATTAGAGCCAACTGCTCTGTAGGGCTCCATGGTCTGTACATTTCTGCTGTCCGGAGGGAGGCAGACAGGAGGGTAAATCAGTCATCCCTGTTTTTGTCAGTCCTTAACGTCCGTCTCCTAATTCTTCAGTCTTTTCTTCTAAGTAATCACACGCACTCATCCACAGGTTCACTGTTTTCAACAGTCCTTTGTCTCTCAACCATCCATGATGTGAGTTAAAGAACCTTTTTCAATTTATCACTGTTCAATTCTCCGTTTTCATTCATGCCTGCTTTTCACAATCTCTGCGCACAACTAAATCTTTAGCAGAAATGCCTTCCTTGGCAGTTTGGTTCCCCATTTTGTATCTCCTCACCTAGAAGAGATTCTCTTGTCACCAAGACAAGTTTGTCACCAAGATAATTGCGTCACCAAGACTCTGTCACCAAGACAATGGGCCACAAAGGTTTCTGAACCATTTCACTGCTCGCTCTCCAATATTTGTACGCCAACCAAATAAACAATCCAATCACACAGACACCAAGACAAAACCACAACACAATCATTGGATCCATACTGTCATTATTCAAAGGAGGAAAGGCAGGACTGACAATTAATCTGAGGGTCTACTGGTTCAAAGGGACCTGAGCCAGGAATACCTGTGATTTACCTGGAAAGCCGACCGCTCGGGGAAGAGGGAGTCCACTATACAGTGATATAGATTTTAGGTAGAATATAATAAGTATTCTTACCCCAGCGCTGTGTATATCACCAACAGAGACCTCCGCTCATCCCACGTCTTCCGGACCGGTCGGGCTTCCTCAGAGTAAAATAACTCAGTCCCCTGGTCGGGCGCCAGTTGTCGTCGCTGTTATCTTGTTAACCCTTTCCTCCTCGGAATGTGGTACCAGAGAGAATAAGACACAGACCAAAGTGTGCGTCAATAGACTCTACTCTTTATTGCTAATGAAGGGGCTTATATACACCCCTGAAGCAGGAAGCGGAATTACCATATATGGCAGTTAATACAACTTATCATTAAAGCACGTAACATACTGTTTTCTAACCAAACTTTCCATCCTTGCTTTAGCCCCTGATTTCGGCTCCTAGCACAGAGTATCTCTTTAGCTCAGGGGGAGTATTATCAAAGAAGGAACATTCTTTTCTTATCTTCCCTTCTGCTATGCCTCAGCTTCCCAAGGCCTTGAGAAGAAATACTGAATTTAACTCTAACAAGGGCGTGCACAATCATTTTAGTAGATTGAGGGTTGAAGAAAGGACGGATTCTTGAAATATTTTTTGAGCTGAAGGCGACAGGAGGTAGAAAGAGCTTGGATGTGCGGTTTGAAGGACAGGGCAGAGTCAAGGGTTACTATGGAGCATATGTCACTATTGAACATGTTATGGGGCTATTATTTACTGTGCAGCATTATATGGAGCATATGTCACTATTGAGCATGTTATGGGGCCATTATTTACTGTGCAGCATTATATGGAGCATATGTCACTATTGAGCATGTTATGGGGCCATTATTTACTGTGCAGCATTATATGGAGCATATGTCACTATTGAGCATGTTAGGGGCCATTATTTACTGTGCAGCATTATATGGAGCATATGTCACTATGGAGCATGTTATGGGGCCATTATTTACTGTACAGCATTATATGGAGCATATGTCACTATGGAGCATGTTATGGGCCATTATTTACTGTCCAGCATTATATGGAGCATGTGTCATGAACTTTATGGAGAATCTTATGGGGCCCATCATGAACTCTATGGAGCATCTTAATGGGGCCATCATGAACTTTATGGAGCATTATATGGGCCCATCATGAACTGTATGGAGCATTATATGGGGCTCCTGATTAAGTATGGAGCCCCCTTGCTTTGCCCAAGCATTGCTGAGTACACATACCGGTATATCTCTGGTCTTGGATATACAGTGTGTACCGTAATTTGAAAATTTACTAATCGCTATGGTACGGATTTCTTTTTTAAAGTCTTTTTTTATCCCGTTAGAAATGGATCCCAGTACTTCTAATCCTGGACCAATACAAAAACGCTGGTCGTACAAAGCTGGTTTCAAACTTAAGGTTTTGTCAAGAGCAGAAGACAGCAATAATAGTATTGCAAGTAGGAATTTTGTGTTAATGAAAAATAAATGAGGGAGTGGCGGAAAATGAAAGCGAACTTGGAAAAGATTCCAAAGGCAATAAAAGCTCAACTTGCTTTGAAGATGTCATATGAGGCTCTAGAGACTGAATTGCATCAATGGGTTATGGAGTGTCGTCAAAATGGTTACTGCGTAACACGCATGGGAATTCGCTTACGTGCCCTGCAAATGGCTGAAGAAGACAAATTGAAAGCACCAGGAATTGAAAATCAGCAGGATGGTGTACCCGCTTCATGAATAGATTTGGCCTATGTTTGCGGCAAAGAACAAAGATTTCACAGAAGTTGCCAAAAGATCTTGGTGAAAAAGTGATGTCATTCCATTCATTCATCATAAAACAAAGAAGGATCCATAACTATGACCTGGGAGATATTGGAAATATGGATGAAACACCTATGACTTTGGATCTTCCAAGCAACAGAACTGTGGCAAATATGGGGGACAAAACTATTTTACTCAGAACCACAGGAAATGAAAAAAATCATTTCACAGTCGTTCTTTCATGTTTGTCTAATGGAACGAAGCTGTGGCCTGTCAACATTTTTAAAAGAAAGACCTTGCCTAAAAAGGTCCAATTCCCACCACGAATTACAGTGCGCGCTCATATTAAAGGCTGGATGGATGAAGACGGAACAAAAAAAATGGCTGGAAGAAATTTGGAATGGACGACCAGGAACAGCCTTAAAGAAAAAAAACATCATTGCTAGTTGAGATATGTTCAGAGCCCACACATCTGATGACATAAAAAAATTGGCAAAGTCTTCTCAAGTTACTTTGGCGGTTATTCCAGTTGGACTTACATCTGTATTGCAGCCCCTAGATGTGTGTTTAAATAAACCTTTCTAAGACCGTGTGCGGAGGATGTGGCGTGAATGGATGTCGTCTGGTCAAGCCCGACTGACAAAACTTGGAAATCTGATGAAGCCGGAACTAGAATTAATAGCAAAGTGGGTTCGTGATGCATGGGAAGAGATTCCAGAGGACATGGTGCAACTGGCCTTCAGGAAATGTGGCATTAGTAATGCTATGGATGGCAGTGAAGACAGCACTTTGTATGAAGACGACAGCAGTGATGGTGATGACCAACTCAGTGATGATGACAATGTCTATGCTGATAACCTCTTACCAACTGAAGCTGAAGCTCTGTTTGCACATACAGATGATGAGGAATCCAGTGATTTTTGAAGGATTTTAACTCTTGTGTTTTAGATAGGTTGCTGATTGAGCTAAGGTTTTTATATTTTTCAAGTTATTGTTGTTACCGTATTGTTTTTGTTGACCCTCTTTTCCACTTAGTGCTTGTTTAATGTTTTTCTTTTAACCCCTTAAGGACCAAGCCATTTTGTAGGTTAATGACCAGGCCAATTTTTACAATTCTGACCACTGTCACTTTATGTGCTTATAACTCTGGAACGCTTCAACGGATCTTGGCGAATCTGAGATTGTTTTCTCTTGACATATTGTACTTCATGTTAGTGGTAAAATTTCTTCGATATAACTTGCGTTTATGAAAAAAACGGAAATATGGCAGGGGAGTATAATCTAACTTGTTTTTCTTTCAGGTTACATCGGGGACTTATCTACAGCATTACAGAATGCTGTAGATAAGCCCATAATGGTGGTGGCTGCAGCTTATAGGTGAAAAATGAGCTGACAGGTTCCCTTTAAATGAAGATCTTTTTATCAAGGGAAAAAGAAATTCAAACCTACAAGGCTCAGTGTGAAAAACTGATTGCCCCCTAAAAGTAATAACTAGTTGGGCCACCCTTGGCCGCAACAAATGCTATCAAGCATTTGCGATAACTGGCAATGAGTCTTTTACAATGCTCTGGAGGAATTTTGACCCACTCCTCTTTGCATAATTGTTGTAATTCAGCCACATTGGAGGATTTCAGAGCATGAACTGCATTTTAAGGTCATATCACAGCATATCAATCGGATTAAGGTCAGGACTTTGACTAGACCACTCCAAAGACTTGTGTTTTTCTTAAGTAATTCAGACATGGACTTGGTGTGTTTCGGATCATTGTCCTGCTGCATAACCCAAGCGCGTTTCTGCTTAAGGTCATGAACAGTTGGCCGGACATTCTCCTTCAGGATTTTGTAATAGCAGAATTCATGGTTCCAATTACCACAGCAAGTCTTCCAGGTCCTGAAGCAGCAAAACTGCCCCAGACCATCACACTACCATCACCATCATATGTTACTGTTAGTATGATGTTCCTTTTCTGAAATGCTGTTACTTCTACACCATATATAATGGGACATACACCTTCCAAAAAGTTAAACTTTTGTCTTGTCAATTCACAGAGTATTCTCCCAAAAGTCTTGAGGATCATCAAGATGTTTTCTGGCAAAATTGAGAGGAGCCTTTACATTCTTATTTCTCAGCTGTGGTTTTCATCTTGGAACTCTGCCATGCAGGCCATTTTTTGCCCAGTCTTTGTTATGTTAATGGTGGAGTCATGAACAATGACCTTAACTGAGACAAGTGAGGCCTGCAGTTTTTGGATGTTGTGGGGTCTTTTGTGACCTATTGGATGTGCCGTCACTCTGCTCTTGGGGTAATTTTAGTCGGTCAGCCACTCCTAGGAAGGTTCACCACTGTTCCATGTTTTCGCCATTTGTGCATAATGGCTCTCTGTTGTTCACTGGAGTCCCAAAGTTTCAGAAATGGCTTTATAACCTTTCCCAGACTGATAGATCTCAATAATTTTGTTTCCCTTTGTTCCAGAATTTCTTTGGATTGCGGCATGGTATCTAGCTTTTGAGGAACTTTCAGTTTACTTCACTTTGTCAGGCAGGTCCTGTCTAAGTGATATCTTGATTGAGAACAGGTGTGGCAGTAATCAGGCCTAGGAATTCCTTGCCTGTGGAGGTGGTGATGGCGAACTGTCGTGGGGTTTGAGAGGCCTGGATGTCTTCCTGGAGCGTAACAATATTGTATCTTACAGTTATTAGGTTCTATAGAAGGACGCAGATCTGGGGATTTATTCTGACGGAATGTAGGCTGAACTGGATGGCCAAATGTTTTTTTTGGCCTTGCTAACTATGTTACTATGTGTGGCTAGGGAATTTCAACTCCGCTTCCAAAAGATGTGATAAATTGCAGTTAATTTGTTTTAAGTGGGGGAATCACTTTTTCACACAGGGCCCTGTAGGTTTGGATTTCTTTTTCCCTATATATATTTTTTTTTTCTTCGCTAGAATAGACCCATTGCCAAGTGTGTATCCTTGAGGTACTCTAGTTTTCATGTATGTACGGTATGTTATTCTTGTGATTTGAGAAAATATCTAAATAAAAGGTGATTCTAGTCATCAATTGTGACATGGTATTTGCACCAATCTCATATCTATTTCATCTGTGAGAGACAGAATCTAAAAATGGTATGATTTTTAAATTAATTTGCATTTTATTGCATGAAATAAGTATTTGGTCACCTACCAACCAGCAAGAATTCTGGCTCTCACAGTCCTGTTAGTTTTTCTTTAAAAAGCCCTCCTACTCTGCACTCATTACCTGTATTAATTGCACCTGTTTGAACTCGTTACCTGTATAAAAGACATCTGTCCACACACTCAATCACTCCAACCTCTCCACCATGGACAAGACCAAACAGCTGTCTTGGGACACCAGGGACAAAATTGTAGACGTGGACAAGGCTGAGATGGACTACAGGACAATAGGCAAGCATCTTGGTGAGAAGGCAACGACAGTTGGCACAAATATTTGAAAATGGAAGAAGCTCAAAATGACTGACAATCTTCTTCAGCTTGGGGCTCCAAGGAAAATCTTGCCTTGTGGAGAAAGGATGATTCTGAGAAAAGTCAGTATTCAGCCCAGAACTACACAGTCTTAAGTATCAACTCAGAGAACAACCAGTATTGAGGTTCACAGACTACACATAATGCCGTTCAGGAATATGGTGAGGAGGAGTGGTTCAGGTAAAGAGCGTTATTTGTGCAAATGAAAGAGATATACATACCCCTGTTTAAATACATCAGTCACATGTGGACACTAAAGGTGGAACTCACTATAGAGCTGTATGAGGCAAAGAGGGAGGTGTACATAAATAGCTTATCTTACATACAGACCCGACGTTTGGAGGTACTGAAACCTACCCTTGGTTAGTATAACCTTGTGCTATAAGTGATGGTAGACGTGAAGGTATATAACCTATGAGAAAGTAGACCAACATGCTCAGTAAAGAACAAAATGATGCACTATAACGAATGTACTGTGACTTAAAGAAGCGCCATATAAGCAAACCTTGTGGGAAAGGAGAATCGTCCAGGGCTGCAGCTGAGACGCGGAATCCACCGCTTGTCTGTGTCAGCGTGGACGTTACACTTCCTATGTGATAAGGGAAGGAGGAACAACATGTGACCGCTTTCAGCCAATAGAACAGCAGGAGGTGCGGTGTGTGAGTGGTGACGTAAGCGGAAGCTTATGGCTGTGCGTTTCATTACTCTCACTAATGCGTTCCAAGGTATTGTAGGCGGCGCTGAGAAGAAAGAGAGCCGTGAAAACAGCAATGTGAAGGCTGAGAAGAACTGTGGATAGCATGATGCTACGGAGAATCGTCCCCACAAGTGCTTGTGCCCATACAGTGCCAATTTTCAGTATAGTCGCCTCTAAAGTGGATAAAGAAAAGTGTTAGCACAGGAAGCACCAATAACAGGGGGTACATCATAAATAGCATAAATAGAATGACAGTACATATGATGGAAACGCAATAAAATTAGCATCACTAATTCATGTCAACCTGGAAATAGGGGTGACAAGTTTCATGTGTCTATAATGATTTACAGATTGCAAACATGTATAATGTGAAAATTATATCATAATAAGAATAATAACACGTATATGAAAAACTCAAATGTACATCAAATAAAGGCAAGTAGATCATAATCCTTATTGAGACCTTTTGGGGACAGAGTGTCCCGGGTATGAATCCAAAAGGCTTCTCGCCTTTTTAATTGCTTGATACGATCCCCTCCTCTCCTAGGATGGGGCACATGTTCAAGGACTTGAAATTTAAGCTGTGATATATTATGGCCCTGTGTGACAAAATGGTATGGGATCGGGAGAAGCAAATTTCTACACCGGATGGTAGATTTATGCTTTGATATTCTGTCTTTGACCGATTGTGTAGTCTCACCCACATATAATAGTCCATAGGGACATTTAATAACATACACCGCAAATGAGGTCTCACAAGTGAAAAAGCCCTTTATATTATAAGACCTGCCTGTATATGGATGTATGGTGTTGCCCTTCTGTACGTTGTTGCACTCTGTGCAACTTAGGCAAGGAAAACTGCCGTTTTTTGGATTTTGCAAAAACCGTTGTTTCATTCATGATTTAGTAGGTCCTATGTCTGCTCTGACAAGAGAGTCTCTAAAGTTAGGTGCCCTACGAAAGCAGGGTAAAAAGGGTTTGTTAAATTCAGGAACAAGTGGATGTGCCCGGGAAAGAAGGGGCCAGTGTCGGCGGATGGTTTTGTGTATTAGGAACGCAAAAGGGTGAAAAGAATGCACAAACACCATTCTATTGCCTGGTTTGGAGGAGGAAGACGAGCTTGATAGGGACCTGTTGTCAGGAGTCGAACCCAGTACCTCTTGTCCACTGGCCAGCAGCTCTACCATCTGAGCTATTCTGCTGGCTGCAAAGTTCCTTGCTGAACCCAGATACCATTGACTGTTCTTCCTGATTGGCTACACCTAGTGCTCTCTTGATTGGGCCTCTGATTGCCAATTACACACCCTATATAAACCTGGCCCTGTGGGTGTGTCATTGCGAGATTATTGAGCTCCAAGCCTTTAGTCAAGCGTTTCCTGCTGATCCATTGCTACAAACACTGCTCTCCTGTGAACCGACCTCGGCCTGCCTTCTGACTACGCTTTCCGTCTGATCCATTGCTACAAACACTGCTCTCCTGTGAACCAACCTCGGCCTGCCTTCTGACTACGCTCTCCGCCTGATCCATTGCTACAAACACTGCTTTCCTGTGTACCGACCTCCGGCTGCCACCTGACTACGTTATCTGCCTGCTCCTCTGTTACCGAACTGCCTTTCCTGTGTACCGACCTCCGGCTGCCACCTGACTACGTTATCCGCCTGATCCATTGCTACAAACACTGCTCTCCTGTGTACCGACCTCCGGCTGCCACCTGACTACGTTATCCGCCTGATCCATTACTACAAACACTGCTCTCCTGTGTACCGACCTCCGGCTGCCACCTGACTACGCTACCTGCCTCTGCTTCCCCTAGTGTTTGCAGTAACATCGGCTCCAACCCAGACGGGATCTTGACAGAATAATCTCGCGCCAAAATGGAGTCCGCTGTGAACACCCTGAGGCGGCAAGTTACGGAACTTCAAAGTTTTTGTACTGACTCTCAAGGAAAATATGCTAAGTTACAAACTGATTTCACGGCGATACAACAGGAAGTAATTGAGCTACAAAAACAACTTCTGGACGTGCGCAATTCAGGGTCCGAATCAAACGCGCGGCTGCCGCTGCCTGCAAAGTTCAGTGGGGATCGCAAGCAGTACCGAGGATTCCTCAATCAATGCCGCATATACTTCCAGATGCAACCTGCTCCCTTTACCAGTGAGAGGAAGAAAGTTTTTTTCATGATAAATCTCCTGACGGATGAAGCTCTTGCTTGGGCTTCACCTTATGTAGAAAAGGACTATGCCCTCCTTAATGACCTGGAAGCTTTCATCGTAGCTATGAATCAAGTTTTTGATGACCCAAACCGCTGTGTCACAGCAGAAACCAAATTACATAATTTGCGCCAAGGACGTCGCTCTGTTGCGGAATATACATCGGAGTTCCGTCACTGGGTGGCCGACACCACCTGGAATCCAGCGGCCCAGAGAAGTCAATTTCGACGAGGGTTATCAGAACCAGTGAAAGACGAGCTTGCCAGGGTTGAGACCCCTGACCAGTTGGAGGACTTTATTCAACTATGTATCCGGATTGACCAGAGACTTACTGAAAGGAGAAAGGAGAGACTGTGAGCACTTGGGAATAGCCCTGGCTTCTCATTTTCAGCATCGGACCACCAAGAAAAGACGCAAGGCGTATCTGAACCGATGCAGATCGACGTCATCCGAAGACCACTCTCTGCACGTGCAGAACATCTCTGCCTCTATTGTGGGGACCCTGGACACTATGCCATCAACTGTCCTAACAAAAGGACTATAGCCTTTACCAACAACAGGTCTGCCAGCAATATGGACCTTTCTCAGCAGTCGGATTCCATCTTGCAGACTATCTCATCAGTAACGCCAGAAATAGACAAAATACATACTACATCATCTCATTTTGTAATCCCCATTCAGGTTGTAATGGGCACCCAAAAAATACAATGCTCTGCCCTGTTTTATTCGGGAGCAGGAGGAAATTTTATGGACTTAAAATTTACACGTGATAATAATATTTCCAGTAGGACCAAATCCACACCAATTGAAATGGAAACTGTGGATGGATCACCCTTGTCTTCTGGACCTGTCACGCATGAGACAATCGAACTGGAGATTTGTATCGAACCGGATCATCATGAAGCTGTCAGTTTCCACCTTATTTCATCTCCGAAATTTCCGGTTATTCTAGGGATCCCCTGGTTTTCAGTCCATAACCCTTCTATCAACTGGGCATCAAGGACCATCACCTTTCCATCTGACTACTGTAAGAATAATTGTCATAAGGAACCCCCTGTTCTCCAACAAGTCCAAATCTCTGAGATTTCGCATGAGAAGGAAGAGAAACTACCACGTCAATATCAGCAGTTCTCTGATGTCTGCAGTAAGAAGAAAGCAGATCAATTACCTCCTCATCGTCCTTACGACTGTCCCATTGAATTGCTGCCAGGAGCACCCATTCCATTTGGACGGATTTACAATCTTTCCGAACCTGAATTGAAGGTATTAAGAAAGTTCCTGGATGAAAATTTAGAGAAAGGCTTTATTCGACCTTCCACATCTCCAGCTGGGGCACCCCTGTTCTTTGTTGAAAAGAAAGACTCCACTCTGCGGCCATGTATTGACTACAGAGAGATGAATAATATCACTGTCAAGAATCGCTACCCGCTACCCTTGATTCCTGAACTATTTGAGAGACTCCGTTCTGCGAAAATCTTTACGAAGCTGGATCTTAGAGGGGCTTACAACCTCATACGGATTCGCCCAGGAGATGAGTGGAAGACCGCCTTCAGAACGAGATATGGACATTTTGAATCTCTGGTTATGACCTTTGGTCTTAGCAATGCCCCAGCTACCTTTCAACATTTTATTAATGATGTATTTCGAGATTTCTTGGACCAATTCGTTGTGGCTTATCTCGATGACATTCTTATATTTTCAGACACCTTGGAAGAGCATCGCAGGCACGTCCAGTTAGTCTTGGAACGACTACAGGAGAACCATCTTTACATTAAACTTGAAAAATGTGAGTTTGAACAAACCAGTATCCAATTTCTGGGATATATCATCTCCCCAGAAGGTCTGAGCATGGATCCCGGCAAAATCAATGCTGTAGTGGACTGGCCTGTTCCAAGAAATTTAAAAGACGTCCAGCGTTTCATAGGATTTGCAAATTTTTACCGAAAATTTATAAAGAACTTTTCACGGATCATACTACCAATTACTACACTAACAAAAAAGACCAAAGCATTTTTCTGGTCTCCGGAGGCACAGGAGGCTTTTGACAAATTGAAAACTCTTTTTACGTCTGCTCCATTGTTAGTACACCCAAATCCTGAATTGCCATTTACTGTCGAAGTGGACGCCTCGGACTCTGCAGTGGGAGCCATTCTGTCTCAGCGAGTTGGGGACAAAATGCAACTTCACCCATGTGCGTTTCTTTCCCACACCATGTCATCTGCAGAAAAGAACTACGACATCGGTAATAAAGAACTGTTAGCCATTAAAGTTGCCTTCTCCGAATGGAGACATCTTTTGGAAGGTGCCAATCACCCTGTGACTGTCCTCACGGACCACAAGAATCTTGAATTCCTCCGTACAGCAAAAAGATTGTCTGCAAGACAAGCACGATGGGCCTTATTTTTCTCAAGATTCAATTTTATAATTTCTTACCAGCCTGGTTCAAGAAATGGCAAGGCTGACGCCCTGTCCAGGATGTGTTCGGAACCTCAGGAGAGGTCTAGTAATGACGATACAATTCTAGGCCCTAAAAATTTTTTGGGAATATTGCACTCTAGAGGACTATGTAATAGAATTAAAGATGGATATCAAGAGGACTCTTTCCTTAACCATCCTTCGGAAGACGTCGATCTTTCATTCAAAGAGGGGTTTTGGATGCAGAAACACAAAATATATGTACCTGAATCTTCTCGCCTTGAAGTCCTCAAAAGTGTCCATGATTCTAAACTGGCAGGACATCCTGGAGTTGCAAAAACACAAGACTTACTACTTCGTTTCTTTTGGTGGCCTAATTGTAGGAAGGACGTGAGGAAATATGTTTCAACCTGTTTAACATGCGCACGAAACAAGACCCCACGATCGTCTCCTCTAGGACTCTAGCAACCACTTCCAGTTCCATCCAGGCCTTGGGGATCTATTTCCATGGATTTTATTGTGGAACTACCCCCTTCCAAACAGATGACCGTCATCCTTGTCATAGTGGACCGACTCACAAAAATGGCCCACTTTATTCCAACTGAAGGAATTCCTACTGCTGAAAAAACTGCAGAACTGATAATCAAAGAGGTATTCAGGTTACATGGAATTCCTGACAGCGTGGTGTCTGACAGAGGCGTTCAGTTTACGTCAAAATTTTGGAAGAGTTTCTGTACAGCCTTGGGAGTCATGGTGAATCTTTCTACCGCTTTCCATCCTCAGTCCAATGGCCAGACGGAGAGAACGAACCAGACTTTGGAGCAATACCTCCGTTGCTTCATTTCCTATCTTTAGGATGACTGGGTGGACTATTTACCAACAGCAGAGTTTGCCTACAACTCCATACATAGCGCTACATCTCAAACCCCATTTTTTGCTAATTATGGAGCACATCCAGTATTTATCCCTAATCTGCCAGTGAACACTCCCATTCCTGCTGTAAATGACAGGCTTGCAAAATTACAGGAATCCCAGAAGGAATTATCAGAGATATTACTCAAGACCCAGGAAGTATATAAGGAAGCAGCAGATAAACATCGGAGAGTGCCCCTGCTCTTCAGGTTGGAGACAAAGTTTGGCTGTCCACTAAAAACCTTAAGACACATGTGCCATCCTCCAAATTGGGTCAGAAATTCATTGGACCTTTTCAAATTTCTGCAAAAATTAACCAGGTTGCTTTTCGTTTAAAACTTCCCAACAATCTAAAGATTCATCCAGTGTTTCACATATCCTTGCTCAAACCCTTCTGTGAAAACCCGTTTCGAGGAAGAATTCAGCCACCTCTTCCACCAGAAAGGATCCGTGGTGAAGAAGAATACATTGTGGATAAGATTCTGGACTCCAAAAATTCAGAGGTAAACTGCAGTATCTGGTGCAGTGGAAGGGTTACGGACCAGAGGAAAATTCATGGGAACCAAGGGACAACGTCCATGCTCCTAGACTAACAAGAGCCTTTCATCAGAGGTACCCGGATAAGCCAGCTCCTGAGATGTCCAGAGGCCATCCTGGAAGGAGGGGAGTTCTGTCAGGAGTCGAACCCAGTACATCTTGTCCACTGGCCAGCAGCTCTACCATCTGAGCTATTCTGCTGGCTGCAAAGTTCCTTGCTGAACCCAGATACCATTGACTGTTCTTCCTGATTGGCTACACCTAGTGCTCTCTTGATTGGGCCTCTGATTGCCAATTACACACCCTATATAAACCTGGCCCTGTGGGTGTGTCATTGCGAGATTATTGAGCTCCAAGCCTTTAGTCAAGCGTTTCCTGCTGATCCATTGCTACAAACACTGCTCTCCTGTGAACCGACCTCGGCCTGCCTTCTGACTACGCTTTCCGTCTGATCCATTGCTACAAACACTGCTCTCCTGTGAACCAACCTCGGCCTGCCTTCTGACTACGCTCTCCGCCTGATCCATTGCTACAAACACTGCTTTCCTGTGTACCGACCTCCGGCTGCCACCTGACTACGTTATCTGCCTGCTCCTCTGTTACCGAACTGCCTTTCCTGTGTACCGACCTCCGGCTGCCACCTGACTACGTTATCCGCCTGATCCATTGCTACAAACACTGCTCTCCTGTGTACCGACCTCCGGCTGCCACCTGACTACGTTATCCGCCTGATCCATTGCTACAAACACTGCTCTCCTGTGTACCGACCTCCGGCTGCCACCTGACTACGTTATCCGCCTGATCCATTGCTACAAACACTGCTCTCCTGTGTACCGACCTCCAGCTGCCACCTGACTACGCTACCTGCCTCTGCTTCCCCTAGTGTTTGCAGTAACATCGGCTCCAACCCAGACGGGATCTTGACACCTGTTGAGGACTTGTTGTGGGTAGCCCCGATCCCTGAATTTAGAATTCATCTCACTCAATCTGATATTGTAAGTATCTTGATCCGATACAATACGTTTTACTCTTTGGAATTGGGACTTTGGGATAGAACATTTCATGGGTGTGGGGTGGAAGCTGTCAAAATGTAACAGACTGTTACGGTCCGTGGGTTTTGTGTAAAGATCCGTATACAGTGTGCCACCTTCACCTTTAAGGACCATAGTGTCCAAAAAGTTAATTTTGCATGGATCATATGAGACTGTAAATTGGAGACCTGGCCAAGACTGATTTAATATCTGGTGAAAGTCAGATAAGGACTCAAACGTGCCGCCACATACGCAAAACATATAATCTATATAGCGTTTCCACATAATAGCATTTTCTTGAAAAAGAGGATGAAGATAGATGATAGATTCCTCAAAGTCCGCCATGTAGCAATTAGCGTACCGGGGCGCCATGTTCGAGCCCATAGCGGTCCCGTGTATCTGCAAGAAGAAATCGTCCTGAAACATAAAGAAGTTATGGGTGAGAACCAATGTCAAAAGATAAATACATAGATCTGTCTGTGATGGCGTATAGTTGGGTTTCAAAAGTAATTTTTTAACGGATGATATGCCATGATCATGGGGAATTGAGGTGTGTAGCTCTTTGACATCAAATGTAACTAATATAGATGTTTCAGGGATCAGATGTATGTCCTTGATGATTTTGAGGAAGGCATTAGTATCAAGAAGAAAGGATCTAGAGGACTTAATCAACGGAGTGAGAATTTTTTCTAAGTAGATGGAGAGGGGAGAGAGGATGGACTCGGTAGAGGCCACAATGGGTCTACCTGGAGGATGTTGGAGATCCTTGTGGATTTTAGGTAGTGTGTAAAAAAACGGCGTGACTGGATTGGTTTTCACTAGGAAGTCATAAGTTTTTTTGTTCAAAGTGCCTTTTTCTAGATGTCGGTTTAAAGTGTCAGAGATGATAGACTTAGTGTGGCTAGTTGGATCGTGTGATAATTTCACATAAATGGATGTGTCCTCAAGTTGTCTGAGGGCCTCAGATATGTAATCAGACCGATTCATGACAACAATCGCTCCCCCCTTTATCAGCCGGTTTTATAATTAGATTATGGTCCTCCTTGAGAGACCTAAGTGCCTGAAATTCTGAAGTCTCAGGGATCGGTAAAAACGTTGTAGGTCCATTTCCAGATCGAAAGTCTTGTATCTATATGATGGGCAAAAGGAAAGGCCCCTTTGTAGGACATTAAGTTCTGCAATGCCCAATGTCCTAGTAGAGATATTTACTACCAGTGGGCACATACCTGAGACCTGGTAGTCCGTGTCAGGGATAGGTTACTTTGATCCATGCCCCCGTCTGGTCCTCTTCGTCTTGGTTGCCTTCTTCGTTGACCTAAAAAAGGAACAGTGGAAGTGCCCCGATGTTCTGGTTCTGAACCCGAAGTAGACGGATCCGATGTGGAGCGATAACCAGGTCTTTGAGGTGCCCGCCACGATGTAGATTTGCCTCGCTCAGGTATGTGCCCACTGGTAGTAAATATCTCTACTAGGACATTGGGCATTGCAGAACTTAATGTCCTGCAAAGGGGCCTTTCCTTTTGCCCATCATATAGATACAAGACTTTCGATCTGGAAATGGACCTACAACGTTTTTACCGATCCCTGAGACTTAGGGTACTTTTCTCCAACCAATCTCCATCACCACCTCCTACTATTGATGAGGTTCCTGAGGTCAATCCCCTCTCTATCTCACACCTAGGCCTTAGACCCAAAAGTCAATACAGACCACCTTTAGGGTCCAATGCTCTTGAAACGTTTATTGACTTTGTACAGGCTTCTTTCCATGATATCAAACGTAACATGGATCAGGGTAAACTTTTTTACCCTCCTAATTTGGATGCATCAGAATTTCAGGCACTTAGGTCTCTCAAGGAGGACCATAATCTAATTACAAAACCGGCTGATAAAGGGGGAGCGATTGTTGTCATGAATCGGTCTGATTACATATCTGAGGCCCTCAGACAACTTGAGGACACATCCATTTATGTGAAATTATCACACGATCCAACTAGCCACACTAAGTCTATCATCTCTGACACTTTAAACCGATATCTAGAAAAAGGCACTTTGAACAAAAAAACTTATGACTTCCTAGTGAAAACCAATCCAGTCACGCCAGTTTTTTACACACTACCTAAAATCCACAAGGATCTCCAACATCCTCCAGGTAGACCCATTGTGGCCTCTACCGAGTCCATCCTCTCTCCCCTCTCCATCTACTTAGAAAATATTCTCACTCCGTTGATTAAGTCCTCCAGATCCTTTCTTCTTGATACTAATGCCTTCCTCAAAATCATCAAGGACATACATCTGATCCCTGAAACATCTATATTAGTTACATTTGATGTCAAAGATCTATACACCTCAATTCCCCATGATCATGGCATATCATCTGTTAAAAAATTACTTTTGAAATCCAACTATACGCCATCACAGACAGATCTATGTGTTGATCTTTTGACATTGGTTCTCACCCATAACTTCTTTATGTTTCAGGACGATTTCTTCTTGCAGATACGCGGGACCGCTATGGGCTCGAACGTGGTACCCCCGTACGCTAATTGTTACATGACGGACTTTGAGGAATCTATCATCTATCTTCATCCTCTTTTTCAAGAAAATGCTATTATGTGGAAACGCTATATAGATTATATGTTTTGCATATGGGGCGGCACGTTTGAGTCCTTATCTGACTTTCACCAGATATTAAATCAGTCTTGGCCAGGTCTCCAATTTACAGTCTCATGATCCATGCATAATTAACTTTTTGGACACTATGGTCCTTAAAGGTGAAGGTGGCGCACTGTATACGGATCTTTACACAAAACCCACTGACCGTAACAGTCTGTTACATTTTGACAGCTTCCACCCTACACCCATGAAATGTTCTATCCCAAAGTCCCAATTCCAAAGAGTAAAACGTATCGTATCTGATCAAGATACTTACAACATCAGATTAAGTGAGATGAATTCTAAATTCAGGGATTGGGGCTACCCACAACAAGTCCTCAACAGGTCCCTATCAAGCACGTCTTCCTCCTCCAAACCAGGCAATAGAATGGTGTTTGTGCATTCTTTTCACCCTTTTGCGTTCCTAATACACAAAACCATCTGCCAACACTGGCCCCTCCTTTCCCGGGCACATCCACTTGTTCCTGAATTTAACAAACCCTTTTTACCCTGCTTTCGTAGGGCACCTAACTTTAGAGACTCTCTTGTCAGAGCAGACATAGGACCTACTAAATCACGAATGAAACAACGGTTTTTGCAAAATCCAAAAAACGGCACTTTTCCTTGCATAAGTTGCACAGAGTGCAACAACGTACAGAAGGGCAACACCATACATCCATATACAGGCAGGTCTTATAATATAAAGGGCTTTTTCACTTGTGAGACCTCATTTGCGGTGTATGTTATTAAATGTCCCTGTGGACTATTATACGTGGGTGAGACTACACAATCGGTCAAAGACAGAATCTCAAAGCATAAATCTACCATCCGGTGTAGAAATTTGCTTCTCCCGATCCCATACCATTTTGTCACACAGGGCCATAATATATCACAGCTTAAATTTCAAGTCCTTGAACATGTGCCCCATCCTAGGAGAGGAGGGGATCGTATCAAGCAATTAAAAAGGCGAGAAGCCTTTTGGATTCATACCTGGGACACTCTGTCCCCAAAAGGTCTCAATAAGGATTATGATCTACTTGCCTTTATTTGATGTATATTTGAGTTTTTCATATACGTGTTATTATTCTTATTATGATATAATTTTCACATTATACATGTTTGCAATCTGTAAATCATTATAGACACATGAAACTTGTCACCCCTATTTCCAGGTTGACATGAATTAGTGATGCTAATTTTATTGCGTTTCCATCATATGTACTGTCATTCTATTTATGCTATTTATGATGTACCCCCTGTTATTGGTGCTTCCTGTGCTAACACTCTTTTCTTTATCCACTTTAGAGCCGACTATACTGAAAATTGGCACTATATGGGCACAAGCACTTGTGGGGACGATTCTCCGTAGCATCATGCTATCCACAGTTCTTCTCAGCCTTCACATTGCTGTTTTCACGGCTCTCTTTCTTCTCAGCGCCGCCTACAATACCTTGGAACGCATTAGTGAGAGTAATGAAACGCACAGCCATAAGCTTCCGCTTACGTCACCACTCACACACCGCACCTCCTGCTGTTCTATTGGCTGAAAGCGGTCACATGTTGTTCCTCTTCCCTTATCACATAGGAAGTGTAACGTCCACGCTGACAGACAAGCGGTGGATTCCGCGTCTCAGCTGCAGCCCTGGACGATTCTCCTTTCCCACAAGGTTTGCTTATATGGCGCTTCTTTAAGTCACAGTACATTCGTTATAGTGCATCATTTTGTTCTTTACTGAGCATGTTGGTCCACTTTCACATAGGTTATATACCTTCACGTCTACCATCACTTATAGCAAAAGGTTATACTAACCAAGGGTAGGTTTCAGTACCTCCAAACGTCGGGTCTGTATGTAAGATAAGCTATTTATGTACACCTCCCTCTTTGCCTCATACAGCTCTATAGTGAGTTCCACCTTTAGTGTCCACATGTGACTGATGTATTTAAACAGGGGTATGTATATCTCTTTCATTTGCACAAATAACGCTCTATACCTGAACCACTCCTCCTCACCATATTCCTGAACGGCATTGTGTGTAGTCTGTGAACCTCAATACTGGTTGGTCTCTGAGTTGATACTTAGACCCCCATTGCTTGTATATACTTTATTTCTGAATTCTTTTTATTTTATCATTTTTCCGTTGTTAATATTTTTGTCCGATTATCTATTGTAGTAGCTGATGAAGGTCGTGAGACCGAAACGTCCTCCCTGTATACTACTTTATTTGGACCATAATAAATTCTGTTTTTCGTTAATCTATTTGAAGTTGAGTGCAGAGTTTCTTTTTCTATTTATGGTTTGGGCACCTACTCTTGCACCTTCCATCAGGCTGTGCATACGTTTCTGATATTACCTAAAAATTACAGACCTCTCCATTCTTTCTAGGTGGGAAAACGTGCAAAATCGGCAGTGCATTAAATACTTATTTTACCCACTGTGTGTGTATTATTTTTTTTATTTAACCCCTTAGCGACTGCAGATACGGATTAAAACTGTGACCACTAAGAGTACTTATTCCCCCACTGCTGTTTTGAAATGGCGATATGAAATTTTCCGGTGCCCAATCACGTA
The DNA here is from genome assembly GCA_033576555.1 of Oophaga sylvatica. Lineage (NCBI taxonomy): Eukaryota > Metazoa > Chordata > Amphibia > Anura > Dendrobatidae > Oophaga > Oophaga sylvatica. The sequence goes on along the minus strand of JARQOD010000004.1, from coordinate 246,877,028 downwards.
TTTGCCGTTATTCAGTGAATAATGATGATCACAACAAAAAAAAGTGTGTGCCAGCTGTTGCAATGATTTCTTTCTCTTCTAACATGATATACATGTCAGAAGAGATAGAAATGATGCCCCCTGAGACTTCCAGTACCTCTGCCATCCCCCTGTACCTCCTGCTCTGTAACCTGGCGTCCTCTTCCTGGAAAGAAATAAGTACCCGGCAATAATAGAAGATTTTTCCTAATGGTTACCTTTGATCACTGTGATTGACCCTATTTTATGTGATTAAAATAAAAAAAATAGTAAATCAAATCCCTCTGTCACCCCCCCTTAGTTAAAAAAAAATATATATATATATTTTATAATTATCTTTTTTTTTCCCATTCTTTGCAGTTGGTGTTAGGGCTGTCCTTAGGGTTAGGAGTGGGGTTAAGGGTGTGTTCGGGTTAGGGTTGGAGTTAGAAATGTTTTTTTTCTTTCTTTTTTTTCAAAAGTAAAAAAAAAAATGATATGATGGCTAGTGTTGATTGCAAGTGCTGACTTCTCTAGTTTGCTTTGGGTGCTCGGTTGGGCACGGAGTGTCGCGGATCCTGTATAGTTTTTTTTTTGGGTGTCTTAACAGCTGTGAAATAGGCGGGGCAGGGACTTGAGCATGTCACTCAAGCACCCGCGATACTCTGCACACTTAATGCAAACTGGAGTAGCGAGCACTTGTGTTGAACACTATTGAAGACATATTCAATATGACAACCTAATGTTATCAAATTCTGTGTCGTACCTGTGGGTTCAAAATGCTCACTATACCCCTGGATAAAATGCTTGAGTGGTGTGGGTTCCAAAATGGGGTCACATATGGGGGGGTTTCCATTGTTTAGGCACATCGAGGGCTCTCCAAATGCGACATGGCATCCGCTAATTGTTCCAACAAATTTTGCATTCAAAAAGTCAAATGGCGCTCCTTCCCTTACGAGCTCTGCCGTGCACCAAAACAGTGTTTTTTTTTTCTCCACATATAAGGTATTGCATGTTAAGGAGAAATTGCACAACAAATTTTGGGGTCAACTTTTTTTTTTCCTTCTTTCCTGTTGCCATTGTGCAAATAAAAATAAATTGATCTAAATTTAATTTTTTTGTGAAAAAAGTTAAATTTTTTTTTTTTTTTTTTTCCACATTCCAAAAATTCCTGTGATGCACCTGAAGGGTAAATAAACTTCTTGAATGTGGATCACCTTGATGGGTGCAGTTTTTAGAATGGTGTCGCTTCTGGGTGTTTTGGGTTTAGGCCCCTCAAAGTGACTTCAAATGTGATGTGGTCCGTAATCAAGGCCGGCGTCAGTACGCGGCGTACCCAGGCAAGTGCCGGGGTCCTGAGCAGGCGGGGGGGCCCACTCGCCGTCTGGCACCCCGGCGCCCGTTAGCAAAGGAGAGTGGTGCCAGCGCCACCACTGGGCCCCCCCGCCTGCTCAGGGCCCCGGCAGCCGGCACAATACTTACCTCTCACTGTGCCTCCGAAGCTCCGGACTTCAGAGGGTGCCCGCGCTTCCTCTCACAGCAGCGCTGCTGGATGATGTCATCATTCAGCGTCCGGCTGTGGCAGAGAGAGAAAACGCGGGCGCCGGTGATGCTGCGGGAGTGCCTGCGGTGCAGACACCGGACAGGTGAGATGTTGTGTGTGTGTGAGTGAATGTGCAGACAGGTGAATGTTGCTGTGTGTGTGTGTGTGTGTGTAGGTGGAGGAGAGGGCAATGATGGGGAGAAAGCCATTATGGAGGTGATGGGGAGAAGGCATTGATGGAGGTGATGGGGAGAAGGCAATGATGGGGAGAAAGCAATTATGGAGGTGATGGGGAGAAGGCAATGATGGGGGTGATGGGGAGAAGGCATTGATGGGGGTGATGGGGAGAAGGCAATGATGGGGGTGATGGGGAGAAGGCAATGATGGAAGTGATGGGGAGAAGGCCATGATGGAGGTGATGGGGAGAAGGCCATGATGAGAGTGATGGGGAGAAGGCATTGATGGAGGTGATGGGGAGAAGGCAATGATGGGGAGAAGGCATTGATGGAGGTTATGGGGAGAAGGCAATGATGGGGGTGATGGGGAGAAGGCATTGATGGAGGTGATGGGGAGAAGGCAATGATGGTGGTGATGGGGAGAAGGCAATGATGGGGTGATGGGGAGAAGGCATTGATGGAGGTGATGGGGAGAAGGCCATGATGGAGGTGATACGGCCTCTCCTGAGCCGTAACAGTGCAGAGCGCAGCGCAGTGCAGAGGAGAGCTCCATATTTTGTATGGAGCATTATATGGGGCCAGTATCCTGTATGGAGCAATTTATGTGGTCCAGTATTCTGTATGGAGCATTATAAGGGGGTGACATCCTGCATGGGGTATTATATGGGTGATGAGGGGGAGACTATGTGGTGCCCATAATATTGTATGGAGGACTGTACTGTCCAGTGTGTACTGTGCGCTGTGAGGATTCGGCGGTTTCTGAGCTATTGTAGAATTTACAATAGATATCACGCATGTAATGTAAGAAGTGAAATCTTTGGCATTGTACTATACCTATATTTCTCTGCTGTATCTGTGCATCATGAATCGTGGTCTGTCTTAAAGGGGCCCATTGAGACTCTTTCCCCCGGGGTCCATAAAAACCTGGAGCCGGCCCTGTCCGTAATAAAATGTTTTTGTAAATTTTGTTGGAAAAATGAGAAATTGCTGGTCAACTTTTAACCCTTATAACTTACTAACAAAAAAGAATTTTGTTTCAAATATTGTGCAGATGTAAATGTTATTTATTAACTATTTTGAGTGACATATCTCTGATTTAAGGGCATAAGAATTAAAATTTTGAAAATATTTTCTGCCAAATTTCCATTTTTTTCACCAATAATTGCAAGTTATATCGAAGAAATTTTAGCACTGTTATGAAGTGCAATATGTCACAAAAAAACAGTCTCAGAATCCGTGGGATACGTTGAAGCGTTCCAGTTATTACCTCATAAAGTGACAGTGGTCAGAATTGTAAAAGTTGGCCCGGTCATTAAGGGGATAAGTAATGTTGATGGCTTACTTTTCTGAGGTAAAGTTGTAGATATCCATACTAGTGACACTCAGACTATCATCATTGGTCCGAGTGCGATTTGGTGTTTTGTCGGATTGCACTCAAACAAAAAATAGGGTCGTCCTCATGAGCCCTAAATGGCAGTCATTAAAAGAAAATATGTTACAAAGTGTGACTTCAGTAGGCTGCAGTCAGTTTTTCTAACAAACCAAATCAATTTAATGTAAATCATAAGAAATTGAAAGAATTGAAACACTCTCCCAGATCCTTCTTGATCAGTTTTATTCCATGGAAAACGTGACATCAAACCATATTAAAGTGCGGAGTGCAGGGAGTAGGGAAGTTATGCAATGAGAGAACCTGACGGACTACGGCCATTTCGCGCTTCTACTGGTCCATGCATGCGTAGTCCGTCAGGTTCTCTTATTGCATAGCCTGTAAATATTTTGACATGCAGGAGGTGATCCCAATAAAGACATTTGTGGTGGTGCCCGTTTGTTAATATTTTTTTTGTGGTTTCTAGTTTTCATTGACTGTTTAGTTGATGTTTCTTTAAGGCGGAGGCACACTGGTTAATTATTTAGTATTTGGATTAATAATGGATTTAAATGCCAGGGAAGCTGCTTGGCGGGATCAGATTACAGACATTTTCGGACAGACTGGGGCTAATGGAGCATCGGGTATAGTAAAAGGTGATGGTTTTCAAAGTCCACTGAGATTACTAATTTGCATAAAAGTTTAACTAAAACTTGTTGGAATATAAAGAGTTTAGAGGAATATATTAAGTTGAATTTGATACCTCGTGGTCTGAGAGTCCAGATTTTCCCGGCTTGTGAGGTGGATGCGGAAATAGGGCCACATGGGAGCAGGGGCTACAAAAATGCTCATATATAATTATTGACATGCTGATTGCACATGATTAGGCAGCATTGGCCAAGATCAAAGAGGATATTAGAGACAGAGAGACTAAGGCCTCTTTCACACTTCAGTCGTGCGACGTCAGTCAAAATCTGTCAAAATGTGAAAAAAACGGATCCGTCATTTTTTTTTTTTGGCGGATCCGTTTTTTTCCCATTGACTTGCATTAGTGATGGATTTTGACGGATGTTCGTCCCGTTAGGTCCGTTTTTTGACTGATCCGCCCAAAAATTGGCGTCCGTCATTTGAGAAAAACGTCCAATGCAACGTTTTTTTTTGGTCCGCCAAAATGGCGGAGTGTGGCGGATCCGCCATTTTGTATAATGGCCGCCTATGGGCGGCGGATCTGCTGGCATCTGTCTTTGACGGAATCTGGCAGCGGATCCGTCGCCTCCATAGAAAACCATTGAAAATGCTGACAACACTGTCCGGGTTCTCGGTCTCTCTCTCTCTCTCTCTCTCTCTCTCCTCGGTCCGGACTTGCAAACTTACATTTTCCGGAACGAAAATTTCATCATTTCCGGGTGAACACTTCTTGGCTTATCCGTCAGAAAACTGATCCGTTTTACATCCGTTTTTACACTTTTCTGACGGATCCGCCATTTTCACACTTGGGCAGACGTCACACGACTGAAGTGTGAAAGAGGCATAAACTAAATGCATTTGACAAAAAAGAACAAGTTGACTCTTTAAAAGAAAATTTGAAACAAACTATTGACAGATTTGAGAAGGACTCACGTTTTCTGCGTGAGTGCTCCAGTTCTTTCAATTTCTTATGATTTACCTTGATGTTATCTATGTGAATGCACCACCCTACAGAGATTCTAAGGAGGCATATTGAGGTGTGAACCAGTGAACATTTCTTATTTTCAGCAACTGGTGCCTAATTCCATTTTTGCAAATCAATTTAATGACATGGTAATACCCCTTTAAAACCTAGTACTCATGTTTGGTAGTATTCTATGCAACTGAATGCTTGGCAATGCTATTCCTCTAAATGGATTGTTGGAATCTGCCTCTTACCTGATTATCTGTTCTTTTCCTGTATCTCTCCTTAAAGGGAATCTGTCAGCAGGTTTTTGCTACCTCATCTGAGAACAGCATAATGTAGGCAAAGCAAATCTGAATCCAATGATGTATCACTTAATTACTGGGTGCAGCAGTTTTGATACAATCGATTTTATTTTATAATGAAGCAGAGCTGAGAAAGCTAATCCAGCCCACACCGTGCTCTCCATGTACAGGTGCTTAACACAGGGGAAGGGGTCTTCGCCAGGCTAGTATAGTGTTGCAGTGTTAATCTGCTAGTGATAAATCCTTCACAGTAAGTAGCAGAAAGCACTTTGAAAAGTGACACATCCCTGAATTCTGTGTTTCTGCCTCTATCTCCTCCTGTCTTCAGATTACATAGCAAAACACCTCCTAACATATTTCTTATATGTTCACCCTCATTTAGAAATTTTTTATTAATTGGATTTTGTGCTTTATGATTATACAGTGCTTTTTCCAATTATTAGGGTTGTATAAAGATAAAATCCTCTACTGAACAACTCTTATGAATGGCCCTGAAGGTGCTCTCAGACTAGTGCCTCTCCTCTTGCTGCGAGCCGTGTCCCAGAGGGTGTTGTGACCTAAACAATTATTAATGGACAGCCACTTTACTATGTTTCCCCTTTATTTTAAATGGGGGTTCATCAGAGAACATTCCAGTACAAGCCAGTAACAGTTGGACACGTGATCTTGTAGCATGCCTGTCTACAGTGCACTGATTATTTCTACAATGACAGCAGGTTTTATTTTTCATGTATGTCTACATGCATTTTGACAACTTTCCTAAAAAGCAAGGTTACTCTTTTACATTTAATACGCTGTTTTTATTGCCTCACCATGATATTGTATGTGTTTGCAGGAAGAAAATGACTCCGGTGATGCATGCTGCTAGTGGTGGGCATACACAAGTTATTGCTCTGCTGGTTGCCCATGGTGCTGCTATAAATGCACAAGATGAGAATGGTTTTACAGTAAGATATGTTTTTTAAATAGTTCAATATTGCTAAGTAATAGTTTAGACTACTAAGGAATTCCAGTTTCACACAGTGCACTTTTATATCATGGTGGTCACATTCTTAAAGGGAACCTGTCATGTGAAAAAAATGCTATTAACCTGCCGATATGGGGTTTATCTGCAGGTTAATAGAGTTCTGAACTTGCCTGGTGTCGTCACTTCCCTGCTGCCGGGAAGAAATGAACTTTTTTCCTTCCCAGTAGCATACCGATTTCAGTCATAGGGGCGGCACTGGCACGGGTTCAGTTAATAGTGTTTTTTCATGTGACAGGTTCCTTTTAAAAGGGTTGTCTGGTCGTCCTGACATGCATCGGGAGATGAATGGTGCTGAAGATATCGCCCCTTTAGGTGAAATTATGTAGTACTTTAGGGGGTATCTCCTGTTGACTGCTTTAATACTAAAATATAAAGATGTTTCTATGGTAAAATTAAATGTCAATGTGGTTGTTTCATTAACTCATTACTGCAAAAATTGCATACATGATATCTGAGCACGCTCACTCATTAATTACAGACCATGTTTCTCACCGTGCATAGGTCCCCATAGCCAAGTCCCCAGCACTGCTCTTAGTGTCCAGTTTTGGCTGCAGTGCTGATAACGCATCGACAACTCGGGAATTGGTGAGCTCAGCGGCTCTCAGCACTTTCAGCCTACGCAGGCAGAGCTGCTGAGCTCACGGTTTGGCTGCCACACTCGTCTACTTGATGTCAGCACTGTAGTCCATATCGGACTCCGGAAGAGATTCAGCTGTGGACCCTTGGATGGTGAATAAAGAGCAATTTATTTTATGTTAAACTTCAGACGTGGACAAAGATTTTTTGAAAGGGGGCAAGTTTTTAACCCCTTTCTACCATATGACGTACTATCCCGTCCATGTGACCTGTGCCTTAAATCCCAGTGACGGGATAGTACGTCATAGTCGATAGGCCACGCTCACGGGGGGAGCACGGCCGATCGTAGCCGGGTGTCAGCTGATTTTCACAGCTGACACCCGGCACTATGTGTCAGGAGCGGGGTCCTGCAGGGAGGTGGCTTGTCAGTGCCTGCTGAGAGCAGGCGCCGGCAAGACTCCTGCACTACGTGTCAGATCGCTGATCTGACAGAGTGCTCTGCAAACTGTCAGATCAGAGATCTGACATTATATAGTAATGTCCCACCCTGGGACAATGTAATAAAAAAAAAAAACGTGTAAAAATATTTTTAAAAAATCCCTAAATAAATTAAAAAAAAAAAAACCTATAAACACATTATTATGTTAATAAAAAAAACATTAAAAGTACACATATTTAGTATCGCCGCATCCGTAACGACCCGCCCTATAAAAATGTCCCACTATTTTTTAGTAAATCCCTTAAAAAAAAAAAAAGGCAAAAAAACAATGCTTTATCATCATACCGCCGAACAAAGAGTGGAATAACATGCGATCAAAAAGACATATACAAATAAATAAACATGGTACCTCTGAAAACGTCTTGTCCCGCAAAAAATGAGCCGCCATACAGCATCATCAGCGAAAAAATAAAAAAGTTATAGCTTGCAGAATAAAGCGATGCAAAACTAATTATTTTTCATATAAAGTTGTTCTTATTGTATAAAAGCACCAAGACACAAAAAAATGATACAAATGAGGTATCACTGTAATCATACTGACCCGAAGAATAAAACTGCTTTATAAATTTTACCACACGTGGAACGGTATAAACGCCCCCCCCCCCCCCCCCAAAAAAAAAAAAAGAAATTCATGCATTGCTGGCTTTTGTTCATTCTGCCTCTCAAAAATCGTAATAAAAAGCGATCAAAAAATGTCATGTGCCCAAAAATGGTACCAATAAAAACGTCAACTCGTCCCGCAAAAAATAAGACCTCACATGACTCTGGGCCACAATATGGAAAAATTATAGCTCTCAAAATCTGGTGATGCAAAAGCTATTTTTTGCAATAAAAAGCGTCTTTTAGCGTGTGACAGCTGCCAATCATAGAAACCCGATCTAAAAATAAATAGTTAATCAATTCCCCCCTTATCACCCACTTAGTTAGGGAAAAATAATAAAATTAAAAAAATGTATTTATTTACATTTTCTCGTTAGGGTTACGCTTGGGATTAGGGTTAGGTTTGTGGTTAGGGTTATGGTTAGGGTTGGGATTAGAGTTAGGGGTGTGTTGGGGTAGGGTTGGAGTTAGAATTGGAAGGTTTCCACTGTTTAGGCACATCAGGGGCTCTCCAAATGTGACATGGCGTCTGATCTCAATTGCAGCAAATTCTGCATTGAAAAAGTCAAATTATGCTCCTTATCTTCCGAGCTCTGCCATGCGCCCAAATAGTGGTTTACCCCCACATATGGGGTATCGGCGTACTCAGGACAAATTGCACAATAACTCTGGGCGTCCAATTTATTCTGTTACCCTTGGGAAAATAAAAAATTGGGGGCAAAAATCATTTTTGTGGAAAAAAATGATTTTTTTATTTTTATGGCTCTACGTTATAAACTTCTGTGAAGCACTTGGGGGTTCAAAATTCTCCCCACACATCTAGAATAGTTCCTTGGGAGGTCTAGTTTCCAAAATGGGGTCATTAGTGGGGGGTTTCCACTATTTAGGCACATCAGGGGCTCTCCAAACTCAGACCACAGACCATTCATCAAAGTCTGCATTCCAAAACGTCACTACTTCCCTTCCGAGCCCCAACGTGTTCCCATACAGAAGTTTTCTCTCACATATGGGGTATCAGCGTACTCAGGACAAATTGGATAACAACTTTTGGGGTCCAATTTCTCTTTATACCCTTGGGAAAATAAAAAATTGGGGTCTAAAAGATCATGTTTGTGGAAAAGTATGATTTTTGTTATTTTCATGCCCTGGCGTTATAAACTTCTGTAAAGCACTTGGGGTTCAAAGTGCTCACCACACATCTAGAACAGTTCCTTTGGTGGTCTAGTTTCCAAAATGGGGTCACTTGTGGGGAGTTTCCAATGTTCAGGCACATCAGGGGCTCTCCAAACTCAACATGGCGTCCGATCTCAATTCCATCCAATTTTGTGTTGAAAAAGTTAAGACGGCGCTCCTTCCCCTCCATGCTCTGCCATGCGCCCAAACAGTGGTTTACCCCCACATTTGGGGTATCGGCGTACTCAGGACAAATTGCACAAAAAGTTTTAAGGTCTTGTTACCCTTGGGAAAAAAAAAATTAGGGGTGAAAAGATCATTTTTTGTGGAAAAATGAATTTTGAATTTTATGGCTCTACGTTATAACCTTCTGTGAAGCCCTTGGGGGTTCAAAGTGCTCACCACACATCTAGATAAGTTCCTTGAGGGGTCTAATTTCCAAAGTGGTGTCATTTGTGGGAGTTTTCCATTGTTTAGGCACATTAGGGGCTCTCCAAACGCGACATGGCGTCCAGCCAATTCTGCGTTGAAAAAGTCAAACAACACTCCTTCCCTTTCAAGCTCTGCCATGCACCCAAATAGTGGTTTAACCCCACATATAGGGTATCGGCGTACTCAGGACAAATTGCGCAACAAAGTTTGGGTCCAATTTCTCCTGTTTCCCTTGGGAAAATAAAAAATTGGGGGCGAGAATATCATTTTTGAGGAAATAAATGATTTTTTATTTTTACGGCTCTACGTTATAAACTTCTGTGAAGCACTTGGGGGTTTAAAGTGCTCACCACACATCTAGATAAGTTCCTTAGTGGGTTATTTTCCAAAATGGTGTCACTTGTGGGGGGTTTCCACTGTTTTGGCACATCAGGGGCTCTTCCAACGCAACATGGCGTCCGATCTCAATTCCAGCCAATTTTGCATTGAAAAGTCAAACGGTGCTCCTTCCCTTCCGAGCTCTGCCGTGCGCCCTAACAGTGGTTCCCCCCCTACAGATGGGTTGTCAGCGTACTCAGGACAAATTGCACAACAACTTTTGTGGTCCAATTTCTCCTGTTACCCTAGGTAAAATAAAAAAAAAAAAAACGAACATTTAACTTTTTTTGCACAAAATATTTACTTCGGATCCAATTTTTTTTTTAACATTCCAAAAATTCCTGTAAAGCACCTGAATGGTTAATAAACTTCTCTAATGTGGTTTTGAGCACCTTGAGTGGTGCAGTTTTTAGAATGATGTCACATTTTGGGTATTTTCTATCATATAGACCTCTCAAAGTGACTTCAAATGTGATGTGGTCCCTAAAAAAAAAAAAATGGTGTTGTAAAAATGAGAAATCGCTGATCAACTTTTAACCCTTATAACTTCGTAAGAAAAAAAAAATTTGTTTCCAAAATTGTGCTGATGTAAAGTAGACATGTGGGAAATGTTATTTCTTAACTATTTTGTGTGACATATTTCTCTTTTTTAAGGGCATAAAAATTCAAAGGTTGAAAATTGCAAAATTTTCAAAATTTTTGCCATATTTCCATTTTATTCATTAACGCAAGTTATATCGAAGAAATTTTACCACGAACATGAAGTACAATATGTCACGAGAAAACATTCTCAGAATCGCCAAGATCCGTTGAAGCGTTCCAGAGTTATTACCTCATAAAGTGACAGTGGTCAGAATTGTAAAAATTGGCCCGATCATTAACATGCAAACAACCCTCGGGAGTAAAGGGGTTAATAATATCAGTGGTAAAAAAAAAAACTGTTTTTTTGCAGACCAATAGGTCTCCCTACAAAAAAAAGTGTACCCCCAAATACTAAAATAAGCTTGACATTTAAAGGGTTAACATTACTAATGAATTATCTTACAATGAAGCATTCACATGCTTTTTATGTTGAAATTATGTTACTAAGGTATGTGGTGTAAATCTGAGACGTAATGTTCTGAACCTGGTGCCTGTAATTGACATCACTTTTTAAGATGAATGATGCACATTATTATAAGGCTCTTATCAGTTCTGACATATGATAAATAGCCTTTCTGACATTCTGGGTATTGGTGAATTGTGGAAGTACAGTCATGGCCAAAAGTTTTGAGAATGACACAAATATTATATTTTCACATGATCTGCTGCCCTCTGGTTTTTATGTGTGTTTGACAGATGTTTTTATCACAGACAGAAATATAATAATTGCAAACATATGAGTAACAAAAGCTTATATTGACAGTTAGAATGAGTTAATGCAGCAAGTCAATATTTGCAGTGTTGACCCTTCTTCTTCAGGACCTCTGCAATTCTCCCTGGCATGCTCTCAATCAACTTCTGGACCAAATCCTGACTGATAGCAGTCCATTCTTGCACAATCAATGCTTTCATTTTGTCAGAATTTTTAGGTTTTTGTTTGTCCACCCGTCTCTTGATGATTGACCACAAGTTCTCAATGGGATTAAGATCTGGGGAGTTTCCAGGCCATGGACCCAAAATCTCTATGTTTTGTTCCCTGAGCCATTTAGTTATCACCTTTGCTTTATTGGCAAGGTGCTCCATCATGCTGGAAAAGGCATTGTTGATCGCCAAACTGCTCTTGGAGGGTTGGGAGAAGTTGCTCTTGGAGGACATTCTGGTACCATTCTTTATTCATGGCTGTGTTTTTAGGCAAGACTGTGAGAGAGCCGATTCCCTTGGCTGAGAAGCAACCCCACACATGAATGGTTTCAGGATGCTTAACAGTTGGCATGAGACAAGACTGGTGGTAGCGCTCACCTTGTCTTCTCCGAATGAGGCATTTTTCTGATGTCCCAAACAATTGAAAAGGGGATTCATCAGAGAAAATAACTTTACCCCAGTCCTCAGCAGTCCACTACCTGTACCTTTTGCAGAATATCAGTCTGTCCATGATGTTTTTTCTGGAGAGAAGTGGCTTCTTTGCTGCCCTCCTTGAGACCAGGCCTTGCTCCAACAGTCTCCGCCTCACAGTGCGTGCAGATGCACTCACACCTGCCTGCTGCCATTCCTGAGCAAGCTCTGCACTGCTGGTAGCCCGATCCCGCAGCTGAAACACTTTTAAGAGACGGTCCTGGCGCTTGCTGGTCTTTCTTGGGCGCCCTGAAGCCTTTTTGGCAACAATGGAACCTCTCTCCTTGAAGTTCTTGATGATGCGATAGATTGACTGAGGTGCAATCTTTCTAGCTGCGATACTCTTCCCTGTTAGGCCATTTTTGTGCATTGCACGTGTTTCTTTAGAGATAACCATGGTTAACAGAAGAGAAACAATGATGCCAAGCACCAGCCTCCTTTTAACCCCTTACTGCCATCGGACGTACTATCCCGTCCATGGTACCTGGGCCCGTATGACCGGGGACGGGATAGTACGTCATAGGCGATCAGCTGCGCTCCTGAGGGGAGCGCAGCTAATCGCCGCCGGTTGTCAGCTGATTATCACAGCTGACACCCATGACTGTGTGTCAGGAGCAGTCACGGACCGCTCCTGGCACATTAGCCCCTGGCACACCATGATCAAACATGATCGCGGTGCTCCCCTGAGGCCCACAGAACAGCTCGATGTGATCGCGCTGTTCTGAGGCCTTCCTCCCTGCAAGGCCCCGGATCCAAGATGGCTGCCGGGTCCTGCAGGGAAGCCTGCAGCACTGCCTGTGAGATCGCTGGTCTCACAGAGTGCTGTGGACACTGTGAGACCAGCGATCTGGTATTATACAGTAATGTCCCACCCCGGGACAAAGTAAAAAAGTAAAAAAAAATAAAAATAAATGTGTAAAAAAAATTCCAAAATAAAAGGAAAAAAAAAATATTCCCCAATAAATTCATTTCTTCATGTAAATAAAAAAAACAAAACAATAAAAGTACACATATTTGGTATCGCCGCGTCCGTAACGACCCCCCCTATAAAATTGTCCCACTAGTTAACCCCTTTAGTGAACCCCTTAAAAAAAAAAAAAAAAAAACAGGCAAAAAATCAATGCTTTATCATCATACCGCCGAACAAAAAGTGGAATAACACGCGATCAAAAAGACCGATATAAAAAAACATGGTACCGCTGAAAACGTCATCTTGTCCCGCAAAAAACGAGCCGTCATAAAGCATCATCAGCGAAAAAATAAAAAAGTTATAGCTCGCAGAATAAAGCGATGCAAAAATAATTATTTTTTATATAAAATTGTTTTTATTCTATAAAAGCGCCAAAACATGAAAAAATGATAGTAAATGAGGTATCGCCATAATCGTACTGACCCGAAGAATAAAACTGCTTTATCAATTTTACCACACGCGGAACGGTATAAACGCCTCCCCCAAAAGAAATTCATGAATTTCTGATTTTTGTTCATTCTAACCTCCCAAAAATCGAAATAAAAAGCGATCAAAAAACGTCACGTGCTCAAAAATGGTACCAATAAAAACGTCAACTCGTCCCGCAAAAAATAAGACCTCACATGACTCTGTGGGCCAAAATATGCAAAAATTATAGCTCTCAAAATGTGATGATGCAAAAACTATTTTTGCAATAAAAAGCGTCTTTTAGCGTGACAGCTGCCAATCACAAAAACCCGCTATAAATAGTAAATCAAACCCCGCTTTATCACCCCCTTAGTTATGGAAAAGTAATAAAATTAAAAAAAAGTATTTATTTCCATTTTCCCATTAGGGTTAGGGTTAGGGTTGCGGCTAAAGTTAGGGTTAGGGTTGGCGCTAAAGTTAGGGTTAGGGTTGGGATTAGGGGTGTGTTAGGGTTAGGTTTGTGGTTAGGGTTGGGACTAGGGTTAGGGGTGTGTTGGGGTTAGGGTTGGAGTTAGAATTGGGGGGTTTCCGCTGTTTAGGCACATCAGGGGCTCTCCAAATGTGACATGGCGTCTGATCTCAATTCCAGCCAATTCTGCGTTGAAAAAGTCAAACGGTGCTCCTTCGCTTCTCAGCTCTGCCATGCGTCCAAACAGTAGTTTATCCCCACATATGGGGTATCAGCGTACTCTGGACCCCAAGAGTTATTGTGCAATTTGTCCTATTTCTTCTGCTACCCTTGGGAAAATAAAAAACTGGGGGCGAAAATATCATTTTTGTACAAAAAAAAATATTTTTTTGTTTTTACGGCTGTACATTATAAACTTCTGTGAAGCACTTGGGGCTTCATAGCGCTCACCACACATCTAGATAAGTTCCTCGTGGGGTCTATTTTCCAAAATGGGGTCACTTGTTGGGGATTTCCACTGTTTAGGCGCATCAGGGGCTCTCCAAATGCGACATGACGCCCCCAGACCATTCCATCAAAGTCTGCAATCCAAAACGTCACTACTTCCCTTCCGAGCCCCAACGTGTACCCATACAGTAGTTTTCTCCCACATATTGGATATCAGCGTACTCAGGACAAATTGGACAACTTTTGGGGTCCAATTTCTCCTGTTACCCTTGTAAAAATAAAATATTGGGGCAAAAAAATCATTTTTGCAAAAAAAAAAGGATTTTTTATTTTTACGGCTGTGCGTTATAAACTTCTGTGAAGCACTTCAGGGTTCAAAGTGCTCACCACACATCTAGACAAGTTCCTTGTGGGGTCTATTTTCCAAAATGGGGTCACTTGTGGGGGGTTTCCACTGTTTAGGCGCATCAGGGGCTCTCCAAATGCGACATGACGCCCCCAGACCATTCCATCAAAGTCTGCAATCCAAAACGTCACTACTTCCCTTCCGAGCCCTGACGTGCGCCCATACAGTAGTTTTCTCCCACATATTGGGTATCAGCGTAGTCAGGACAAATTGGACAACAACTTTTGGGGTCCAATTTCTCCTGTTACCCTTGTGAAAATAAAATATTGGGGGCAAAAAAAATCATTTTTGTAAAAAAAAGATTTTTTATTTTTACGGCTGTACGTTATAAACTTCTGTGAAGCACTTCGGGGTTCAAAGTGCTCACCACACATCTAGATAAGTTCCTTGTGGGGTCTATTTGCCAAAATGGGGTCACTTGTCGGGGGTTTCCACTGTATAGGTGCATCAGGGGCTCTCCAAATGTGACATGACGCCCCCAGACCATTCCATCAAAGTCTGCAATCCAAAACGTCACTACTTCCCTTCCGAGCCCTGACGTGCGCCCATACAGTAGTTTTCTCCCACATATTGGGTATCAGCGTACTCAGGACAAATTGGACAACAACTTTTGGGTTCCAATTTCTTCTGTTACCCTTGTGAAAATAAAATATTGGGGACGAAAAAATCATTTTTGTAAAAAAAAAAAAAGATTTTTTATTTTACGGCTGTACGTTATAAACTTTAGTGAAACACCTGGGGGTTAAAAGTTCTCACCACACATCTAGATAAGTTCCTTGAGGGGTCTAGTTTCCAAAATGGCGTCATTTATGGGGGTTTCCACTGTTTAGGCAGATCAGGAGCTCTCCAAACACGACATGGCGTCCAGCCAATTCTGCGTTGAAAAAGTCAGACGGCGCTCCTTCCCTTCCAAACTCTGCCATGCACCCAAACAGTGGTTTACCCCCACATATGGGGTATCAGCGCACTCAGGACAAATTGCACAATAACTTTTGGAGTCTTGTTACCCTTGGAAAAATAAAAATTGGGGTGAAAAGATCATTTTTGTGGAAAAAATATGATTTTTAAATTTTACGGCTCTACGTTATAAACTTGTGTGAAGCACTTGGGGGTTCAAATTGCTCACCAAAGATCTAGAAAAGTTCCTTAGGGGGTCTAGTTTCCAAAATGGGGTCATTTGTGGGGGGTTTCCACTGTTTATGCACATCAGGGGCTCTCCAAATGCAACATGGCATCCAATCTCAATTCCAGCCAATTTTGGTTGGAAAAAGTCAAATGGTGCTCCTTCCATTCCGAGCTCTGCCGTGCGCCCAAACAGTGGTTCCCACCCACATATGGGGTATCAGCGTACTCAGGACAAATTGGACAACTTTTGTGGTCCAATTTCTCCTGTTACCCTTGAGAAAATAAAAAATTAGTGACTAAAAGATAATTTTTGTGGGAAAAAAATAGGATTTTTTATTTTCATGCCCGGGCATTATAAACTTGTGTGAAGCACTTGGGGGTTCAAAGTGCTCACCAAAGATCTAGATAAGTTCCTTAGGGGGTATAGTTTCCAAAATGGGGTCACTTGTGGGGGGTTTCCACTGTTTAGGCTCATCTGGGGCACTGCAAACGGAACATGACCCCCATCAACGTCTGCATTCCAAAACGTTACTACTTCCTTTCCAAGCACGGCCGTGCACCCATACAGTTCCCCCCCCCCCCCCACATATGGGGTATCAGCGTACTCAGGACAAATTGGACAACAACTTTTGGGGTCCAATTTCCTTGGGAAAATTCAAAAATTTGGGACTAAAAAATCATTTTTGTGGAAAATTGTTTTTTTTTTCACACCCAGGCATTATAAGCTTTTGTGAAACACTTGGGGGTTCAAAGTGCTCACAACAGATCTAGATAAGTACCTTAGGGGGTCTAGTTTCCAAAATGGTGTCACTTGTGGGGGTTTCCACTGTTTAGGCGCATCAGGGGCTCTCCAAACACGACATGGCGTCCAATCTCAATTCCAGCCAATTTTAGTTTGAAAAAGTCAAACGGCGCTCCTTCCCTTACGAGCTCTGCCGTGTGCCCAAACAGTGGTTTTCCCCCACATATTGGGTATTGGCGTACTCAGGAGAAATTGCATAACAACCTTATCTGTCCATTTTCTCCTTTTACCCTTATGAAAATAAAAAAAAAGTTTGTAAAAGATCATTTTTGTGGCTAAAAAGTTAAATATTCATTTTTTCCTTCCACGTTGCTTTAGTTCCTGTGAAGCACCTGAAGGGTTAATAATCTTCTTGAATGTGGTTTTGAGTACCTTGAGGGGTGCAGTTTTTAGAATGGTGTCACTTTTGGGTATTTTCTGCCATATAGACCCCTCAAAGTGACTTCAAATGAGAGGTGGTCCCTAAAAAAAATGGCTTTGTAAATTTTGTTGTAAAAATGAGAAATCGCTGGTCAACTTTTAACCCTTATAACTTCCTAACAAAAAAAAATTTTGGTTCCAAAATTGTGCTGATGTAAAGTAGACATGTGGGAAATGTTATTTCTTAACTATTTTATGTGACATATTTCTCTGTTTTAAGGGAATAAAAATTCAAAGTTTGAAAATTGCAAAATGTTAAAAATTTTCGCCATATTTGCGTTTTTTTCAAAAATAAACGCAAGTTATATCGAAGAAATTTTACTTCTAACGTGAAGTACAATATGTCACGAGAAAACCATCTCAGAATCTCGAAGATCCGTTGAAGCGTTCCAGAGTTATAACCTCATAAAGAGACAGTGGTCAGAATTGTAAAAATTGGCCCGGTCATTAACGTGCAAACCACCCTTGGGGGTGAAGGGGTTAAAGTCTGGCCGGTGCTTCGCAATGCAAAGACATAGATATCCTCACCATTTGATTTCTGTATAGGAGAGCACTACCTCTCGCGGCCGATTCGTTGTGGAAGTTATCGTGGTTCTCTGACACGGGTAAGACACTGTGCTAGTCGCCCCTATTTTTCATGGAAGTGCCCCCCTTGTGCGAGTTTGGACTTCCACAGCTGACTAGGGGACATTTGCCTGTTGTCTGTCCCAGATTAGAGCTACGATCCCGGGCTTTCTGACCAGACCCTCCCCGTGGGCTCTGGTTATGACTGTTTATGGGGGACTTCCACAACAGCTGAACAGGGGACTTTTGGCGGTCGTCTGTCCCAGTTCAGAGATGCGATCCCGGGCATGCCTGACCAGACCCTCCCCGTGGGCTCTGGCTTCGACGGTTGTTGGGTGACTTCCACAGCTGAACCAGGGGGCTTCAGGCGGTCGTCTGTCCCGGTTCAGAGAAGCGATCCCGGGCATGCCTGACCACACCAGACCCTCCCCGTGGGCTCTGGCATTGACGGTCTCTGGGTGACTTCCACAGCTGTACAGGGGACTTTGGCGGGTCGCCTGCCCAGTTGAGCGATGCCATCCAGGGCTGTTGATCTGGAATTGACGGTCTATGGGCGACTTCCACAGCCGACTTCCAGGAGCTGCAAAACTTTGGGAAAACGGACCTGCTCACCAGTACCAAGTGTTTTGGGATGCTACAGGTGTCGGCTATCCAACCTGGCCGCCAGATTTGTCAAAAGGGATGCAAAGTGAAAAAGAACCAGAATGAGGAAATTTCTGGCCGTCGGATCCGCCTGGCAGTTCCAGGAGGTCGGGCACTTTTTGACTTTGTCCCCTTAAAGTCTGGCCGGTGCTTCGCAATGCAAAGACATAGATATCCTCACCATTTGATTTCTGTATAGGAGAGCACTACCTCTCGCGGTCGACTCGTTGTGGAAGTTATCGTGGTTCTCTGACACGGGTAAGACACTGTGCTAGTCGCCCCTATTTTTCATGGAAGTGCCCCCCTTGTGCGAGTTTGGACTTCCACAGCTGACTAGGGGACATTTGCCTGTTGTCTGTCCCAGATTAGAGCTACGATCCCGGGCTTTCTGACCAGACCCTCCCCGTGGGCTCTGGTTATGACTGTTTATGGGGGACTTCCACAACAGCTGAACAGGGGACTTTTGGCGGTCGTCTGTCCCAGTTCAGAGATGCGATCCCGGGAATGCCTGACCAGACCCTCCCCGTGGGCTGTGGCTTCGACGGTTGTTGGGTGACTTCCACAGCTGAACCAGGGGGCTTCAGGCGGTCGTCTGTCCCGGTTCAGAGAAGCGATCCCGGGCATGCCTGACCACACCAGACCCTCCCCGTGGGCTCTGGCATTGACGGTCTCTGGGTGACTTCCACAGCTGTACAGGGGACTTTGGCGGGTCGCCTGCCCAGTTGAGGGATGCCATCCTGGGCTGTTGATCTGGAATTGACTGTCTATGGGCGACTTCCACAGCCGACTTCCAGGAGCTGCAAAACTTTGGGAAAACATACCTGCTCACCAGTACCAAGTGTTTTGGGATGCTACAGGTGTCGGCTATCCATCCTGGCCTCCAGATTTGTCAAAAGGGATGCAAAGTGAAAAAGAACCAGAATGAGGAAATTTCTGGCCGTCGGATCCGCCTGGCAGTTCCAGGAGGTCGGGCACTTTTTGACTTTGTCCCCTTAAAGTCTGGCCGGTGCTTCGCAATGCAAAGACATAGATATCCTCACCATTTGATTTCTGTATAGGAGAGCACTACCTCTCGCGGCCGACTCGTTGTGGAAGTTATCGTGGTTCTCTGACACGGGTAAGACACTGTGCTAGTCGCCCCTATTTTTCATGGAAGTGCCCCCCTTGTGCGAGTTTGGACTTCCACAGCTGACTAGGGGACATTTGCCTGTTGTCTGTCCCAGATTAGAGCTACGATCCCGGGCTTTCTGACCAGACCCTCCCCGTGGGCTCTGGTTATGACTGTTTATGGGGGACTTCCACAACAGCTGAACAGGGGACTTTTGACGGTCGTCTGTCCCAGTTCAGAGATGTGATC
The DNA here is from genome assembly GCA_033576555.1 of Oophaga sylvatica. Taxonomy (NCBI): domain Eukaryota; kingdom Metazoa; phylum Chordata; class Amphibia; order Anura; family Dendrobatidae; genus Oophaga; species Oophaga sylvatica. Next base: position 246,857,658 of record JARQOD010000004.1, on the reverse strand, counting down.
CCGGGCATGCCTGACCAGACCCTCCCCGTGGGCTCTGGCTTCGACGGTTGTTGTGTGACTTCCACAGCTGACCAGGGGGCTTCAGGCGGTCGTCTGTCCCGGTTCAGAGAAGCGATCCCGGGCATGCCTGACCACACCAGACCCTCCCCGTGGGCTCTGGCATTGACGGTCTCTGGGTGACTTCCACAGCTGTACAGGGGACTTTGGCGGGTCGCCTGCCCAGTTGAGCGATGCCATCCAGGGCTGTTGATCTGGAATTGACGGTCTATGGGCGACTTCCACAGCCGACTTCCAGGAGCTGCAAAACCTTGGGAAAACGGACCTGCTCACCAGTACCAAGTGTTTCGGGCTGCTCCTGGTGTCAGCTATCCAACCTGGCCACCAGATTTGTCATGGGGGATACAAAGTGAAAAAGAACCAGAATGAGGAAATTTCTGGCCGTCGGATCCGCCTGGCAGTTCCAGGAGGTCGGGCACTTTTTGACTTTGTCCCCTTAAAGTCTGGCCGGTGTTTCGAAACGTCAGACCTAGATATCCTCACCATTTGATTTCTGTATATGAGAGCCCTACCTCTCGAACACCGACTCGTTGTGGAAGTTATCGTGGTTCTCTGACACGGGTAAGACACTGTGCTCGTCACCCCTATTTTTCATGGAAGTGCCCCCCTTGTGCGAGTTTGGACTTCCACAGCTGACTAGGGGACATTTGCCTGTTGTCTGTCCCAGATTAGAGCTATGATCCCGGGCTTTCTGACCAGACCCTCCCCGTGGGCTCTTGTTATGACTGCTTATGGGGGACTTCCACAACAACTGAACAGGGGACTTTTGGCCGTTGTCTGTCCCAGTTCAGAGATGCGATCACGGGCATGCCTGACCAGACCCTCCCCGTGGGCTCTGGTTTCGACGGTTGTTGGGTGACTTCCACAACAGCTGAACAGGGGACTTTTGGCCGTCGTCTGTCCCAGTTGAGAGATGCGATCCCGGGCATGCCTGACCAGACCCTCCCCTTGGGCTCTGGCATTGACGGTCTCTGGGTGACTTCCACAGCTGTACAGGGGACTTTGGCGGGTCGCCTGCCCAGTTGTGCGATGACATCCTGGGCTGTTGATCTGGAATTGACGGTCTATGGGCGACTTCCACAGCCGACTTCCAGGAGCTGCAAAACCTTGGGATGCTACAGGTGTCGGCTATCCAACCTGGCCGCCAGATTTGTCAAAAGGGATGCAAAGTGAAAAAGAACCAGAATGAGGAAATTTCTGGCCGTCGGATCCGCCTGGCAGTTCCAGGAGGTCGGGCACTTTTTGGCTTTGTCCCCTTAACCCCTTACTGCCATCGGACGTACTATCCCGTCCATGGTACCTGGGCCCGTATGACCGGGGACGGGATAGTACGTCATAGGCGATCAGCTGCGCTCCTGAGGGGAGCGCAGCTAATCGCCGCCGGGTGTCAGCTGATTATCACAGCTGACACCCATGACTGTGTGTCAAGAGCGGTCACGGACCGCTCCCGGCACATTAACCCCTTGCACACCGCGATCAAACATGATCGCGGTGTACTGGGGGCACAGGGGAGGATCGCACAGGGTGGGGGCTCCCTGCGCGCCCCCCTGAGACCCTCAGAGCAGCGCGATGTGATCGCGCTGTTCTGAGGGCTTCCTCCCTCCCAGGACCCGGATCCAAGATGGCGCCGGGGTCCTGGAGGGAGGCGGCTACCTCAGTGCCTGCCGAGAGCAGGCACTGAGAAGCCTGCATCTATGCCTGTGCGATCGCTGGTGTGACAGAGTGCTGTGCACACTGTCACACCAGCGATCTGATAAAATACTGTGATGTCCCACCCTGGGACAAAGTAAAAAAGTTAAAAAAGTAAAAATAAACATGTGTAAAAAAAAAATCCAAAATAAATAAAAAAAAAAATAAAAATATTCCCCAATAAATTCACTTCTTCCTGTAAATAAAAAAAAACAAAACAATAAAAGTGCACATATTTGGTATCGCCGCGTCCGTAACGACCCCCCCTATAAAATTGTCCCACTAGTTAACCCCTTTAGTGAACCCCTTAAAAAAAAAAAAAAAAAAAAAAAAAACAGGCAAAAAATCAATGCTTTATCATCATACCGCCGAACAAAAAGTGGAATAACACGCGATCAAAAAGACCGATATAAAAAAACATGGTACCGCTGAAAACGTCATCTTGTCCCGCAAAAAACGAGCCGTCATAAAGCATCATCAGCGAAAAAATAAAAAAGTTATAGCTCGCAGAATAAAGCGATGCAAAAATAATTATTTTTTATATAAAATTGTTTTTATTCTATAAAAGCGCCAAAACATGAAAAAATGATAGTAAATGAGGTATCGCCATAATCGTACTGACCCGAAGAATAAAACTGCTTTATCAATTTTACCACACGCGGAACGGTATAAACGCCTCCCCCAAAAGAAATTCATGAATTTCTGATTTTTGTTCATTCTAACCTCCCAAAAATCGAAATAAAAAGCGATCAAAAAACGTCACGTGCTCAAAAATGGTACCAATAAAAACGTCAACTCGTCCCGCAAAAAATAAGACCTCACATGACTCTGTGGGCCAAAATATGCAAAAATTATAGCTCTCAAAATGTGATGATGCAAAAACTATTTTTGCAATAAAAAGCGTCTTTTAGCGTGACAGCTGCCAATCACAAAAACCCGCTATAAATAGTAAATCAAACCCCCCTTTATCACCCCCTTAGTAAGGGAAAAATAATAAAATTAAAAAAAAGTATTTATTTCCATTTTCCCATTAGGGTTAGGGTTAGGGTTGCGGCTAAAGTTAGGGTTAGGGTTGGCGCTAAAGTTAGGATTAGGGTTAGGGTTGGGATTAGGGGTGTGTTAGGGTTAGGTTTGTGGTTAGGGTTGGGACTAGGGTTAGGGGTGTGTTGGGGTTAGGGTTGGAGTTAGAATTGGGGGGTTTCCGCTGTTTAGGCACATCAGGGGCTCTCCAAATGTGACATGGCGTCTGATCTCAATTCCAGCCAATTCTGCGTTGAAAAAGTCAAACGGTGCTCCTTCAATTCTCAGCTCTGCCATGCGTCCAAACAGTAGTTTATCCCCACATATGGGGTATCAGCGTACTCTGGACCCCAAGAGTTATTGTGCAATTTGTCCTATTTCTTCTGCTACCCTTGGGAAAATAAAAAACTGGGGGCGAAAATATCATTTTTGTACAAAAAAAAATATTTTTTTGTTTTTACGGCTGTACATTATAAACTTCTGTGAAGCACTTGGGGCTTCATAGCGCTCACCACACATCTAGATAAGTTCCTCGTGGGGTCTATTTTCCAAAATGGGGTCACTTGTTGGGGATTTCCACTGTTTAGGCGCATCAGGGGCTCTCCAAATGCGACATGACGACCCCAGACCATTCCATCAAAGTCTGCAATCCAAAACGTCACTACTTCCCTTCCGAGCCCCAACGTGTACCCATACAGTAGTTTTCTCCCACATATTGGATATCAGCGTACTCAGGACAAATTGGACAACAACTTTTGGGGTCCAATTTCTCCTGTTACCCTTGTAAAAATAAAATATTGGGGCAAAAAAATCATTTTTGCAAAAAAAAAAGGATTTTTTATTTTTACGGCTGTGCGTTATAAACTTCTGTGAAGCACTTCAGGGTTCAAAGTGCTCACCACACATCTAGACAAGTTCCTTGTGGGGTCTATTTTCCAAAATGGGTCACTTGTGGGGGGTTTCCACTGTTTAGGCGCATCAGGGGCTCTCCAAATGCGACATGACGCCCCCAGACCATTCCATCAAAGTCTGCAATCCAAAACGTCACTACTTCCCTTCCGAGCCCTGACGTGCGCCCATACAGTAGTTTTCTCCCACATATTGGGTATCAGCGTAGTCAGGACAAATTGGACAACAACTTTTGGGGTCCAATTTCTCCTGTTACCCTTGTGAAAATAAAATATTGGGGGCAAAAAAAATCATTTTTGTAAAAAAAAAAAAAAAAAAAAGATTTTTTATTTTTACGGCTGTACGTTATAAACTTCTGTGAAGCACTTCGGGGTTCAAAGTGCTCACCACACATCTAGATAAGTTCCTTGTGGGGTCTATTTGCCAAAATGGGGTCACTTGTCGGGGGTTTCCACTGTATAGGTGCATCAGGGGCTCTCCAAATGTGACATGACGCCCCCAGACCATTCCATCAAAGTCTGCAATCCAAAACGTCACTACTTCCCTTCCGAGCCCTGACGTGCGCCCATACAGTAGTTTTCTCCCACATATTGGGTATCAGCGTACTCAGGACAAATTGGACAACAACTTTTGGGTTCCAATTTCTTCTGTTACCCTTGTGAAAATAAAATATTGGGGACGAAAAAATCATTTTTGTAAAAAAAAAAAAGATTTTTTATTTTACGGCTGTACGTTATAAACTTTAGTGAAACACCTGGGGGTTAAAAGTTCTCACCACACATCTAGATAAGTTCCTTGAGGGGTGTAGTTTCCAAAATGGCGTCATTTATGGGGGTTTCCACTGTTTAGGCAGATCAGGAGCTCTCCAAACACGACATGGCGTCCAGCCAATTCTGCGTTGAAAAAGTCAGACGGCGCTCCTTCCCTTCCAAACTCTGCCATGCACCCAAACAGTGGTTTACCCCCACATATGGGGTATCAGCGCACTCAGGACAAATTGCACAATAACTTTTGGAGTCTTGTTACCCTTGGAAAAATAAAAATTGGGGTGAAAAGATCATTTTTGTGGAAAAAATATGATTTTTAAATTTTACGGCTCTACGTTATAAACTTGTGTGAAGCACTTGGGGGTTCAAATTGCTCACCAAAGATCTAGAAAAGTTCCTTAGGGGGTCTAGTTTCCAAAATGGGGTCATTTGTGGGGGGTTTCCACTGTTTATGCACATCAGGGGCTCTCCAAATGCAACATGGCATCCAATCTCAATTCCAGCCAATTTTGGTTGGAAAAAGTCAAATGGTGCTCCTTCCATTCCGAGCTCTGCCGTGCGCCCAAACAGTGGTTCCCACCCACATATGGGGTATCAGCGTACTCAGGACAAATTGGACAACAACTTTTGTGGTCCAATTTCTCCTGTTACCCTTGAGAAAATAAAAAATTAGTGACTAAAAGATAATTTTTGTCGGAAAAAAATAGGATTTTTTATTTTCATGCCCGGGCATTATAAACTTGTGTGAAGCACTTGGGGGTTCAAAGTGCTCACCAAAGATCTAGATAAGTTCCTTAGGGGGTATAGTTTCCAAAATGGGGTCACTTGTGGGGGGTTTCCACTGTTTAGGCTCATCTGGGGCACTGCAAACGGAACATGACCCCCATCAACGTCTGCATTCCAAAACGTTACTACTTCCTTTCCAAGCCCTGCCGTGCACCCAAACAGTTCCCCCCCCCCCACATATGGGGTATCAGCGTACTCAGGACAAATTGGACAACAACTTTTGGGGTCCAATTTCCTTGGGAAAATTCAAAAATTTGGGACTAAAAAATCATTTTTGTGGAAAATAGTTTTTTTTTTTTTTTTTTCACACCCAGGCATTATAAGCTTTTGTGAAACACTTGGGGGTTCAAAATGCTCACAACAGATCTAGATAAGTACCTTAGGGGGTCTAGTTTCCAAAATGGTGTCACTTGTGGGGGTTTCCACTGTTTAGGCGCATCAGGGGCTCTCCAAACACGACATGGCGTCCAATCTCAATTCCAGCCAATTTTAGTTTGAAAAAGTCAAACGGCGCTCCTTCCCTTACGAGCTCTGCCGTGTGCCCAAACAGTGGTTTTCCCCCCACATATTGGGTATTGGCGTACTCAGGAGAAATTGCATAACAACCTTATCTGTCCATTTTCTCCTTTTACCCTTGTGAAAATAAAAAAAAAGTTTGTAAAAGATCATTTTTGTGGCTAAAAAGTTAAATATTCATTTTTTCCTTCCACGTTGCTTTAGTTCCTGTGAAGCACCTGAAGGGTTAATAATCTTCTTGAATGTGGTTTTGAGTACCTTGAGGGGTGCAGTTTTTAGAATGGTGTCACTTTTGGGTATTTTCTGCCATATAGACCCCTCAAAGTGACTTCAAATGAGAGGTGGTCCCTAAAAAAAATGGCTTTGTAAATTTTGTTGTAAAAATGAGAAATCGCTGGTCAACTTTTAACCCTTATAACTTCCTAACAAAAAAAAATTTTGGTTCCAAAATTGTGCTGATGTAAAGTAGACATGTGGGAAATGTTATTTCTTAACTATTTTATGTGACATATTTCTCTGTTTTAAGGGAATAAAAATTCAAAGTTTGAAAATTGCAAAATTTTAAAAATTTTCGCCATATTTGCGTTTTTTTCAAAAATAAACGCAAGTTATATCGAAGAAATTTTACTTCTAACGTGAAGTACAATATGTCACGAGAAAACAATCTCAGAATCACGAAGATCCGTTGAAGCGTTCCAGAGTTATAACCTCATAAAGAGACAGTGGTCAGAATTGTAAAAATTGGCCCGGTCATTAACGTGCAAACCACCCTTGGGGGTGAAGGGGTTAAAGTGTCCAGTGGTGTCATTCTTACTTAATCATGACAGATTGATCTCCAGCCATGTCCTCATCAACACCCACACCTGTGTTAATGGAGCAATCACTGAAAAGAGGTTAGCTGGTCCTTTTAAGGCAGGGCTGCAATGATGTTGAAATGTGTTTTGGGGGATAAAGTTCATTTTCTAGCCAAATATTGACTTTGCAAGTAATTGCTGTTAAGCTGATCACTCTTTATAACATTCTAGAGTATATGCAATTTGCCATTAGAAAAAGTGAAGCAGTAGACTTTGTAAAAATTAATATTTGTGTCATTCTCAAAACTTTTGGCCATGACTGTACTTTGCTTCTGTAATAAAAATGCGTATACAGTCTTGCGTCATAGATTAATAGCCCTATTGTTCTGTTCAAATACAGTGGACAGTATGTAGTGGGGATGGACTGAGGGTTGTTGGATCTGAGAGTTTGGTAAATGCATGGATTGTTCAGTGTGTGTATCTTGGCTAGGATTTAAATAGAATGGCCGATTAGGTTGCATGATATTAAAAAGTTTGTCAACAACTTTTTCCCTTTACCCATGACAGCACACCTGAGAGTGGGATCCGCCCATCTGGACAGGAAACCTACTCAAATAAAAGGGCGGTACTTCTCGCCCGCATCAGTTAGTTTCCTAACGTCGTATTGAAATACGCGGTGAATTAAGAAAAGATCCCTTACCCAGGCTTGTGCCGGTGTCCGAAAGAGCCGGCTGCTTGCCTGTAGCGCCAGTCTTCAGGTAACTGGAAGCGCCATTCAACGGTCCCATGGGAGCTCTGTGTATGTGTGGGCGGCAAAGACAGATCTGAGGCTTTCTCAGATCACCTCGCCACCCTCCCACTGCCACACTCCCTGCGCCTGCTCTCCGCTATTCTTAGTGTTATGGTGGTGCCGGGAAGCATATCCGGTCGCGCGTACCGCTAAAGTCACGGGTGCAAGTCATGCTGGGAGCGGACGTGCCCGAGTAACGTCATGGGAAAGAAAATGGCGGCACCCTACGCGTCGCTGGCCGGGTCACTTGGGAACGGCATGCCCGGGATGGGAGGGGTAGCGTGACAGGGCAGGGCAATCATTGGAGGAGGCGGACCCAGAAGATTGCGCTGGCTATTCCTTTTAAGGGCGAACCGTGGAGCAGAATGCTGCTCACGCTCCAGCTTACCTTGCTTGGTTGTCGTGGAGTACCAGCGCTACCCTTTGAGGGGGTGTTCAGAGATCCATTAAATAAAAAAGCGGACGATTATCTAAGGCACATATGGGAGGCGGCAGAAGGGGGGGCTCAAGCCAGTGATTGCTGGAACTTTTATCGCCAGTTCCCTTATGATTTGGATGCTACTGCTGGAGAAACAGCCTGAAAGTAAAATCTCCAGAGATAAGATTTTGTCTAACCTGCTCTTGTTGCACAGAGCTGCAGCATTCCTAACGGACACATCCGCTAACTCTGTGAGACTAGTGTCTAGGTATGCCGGACTGTCCGCAATGTGGGCCTTGTGCCTCAAGGGCTGTCTGGGAGATCTACAATCAAAAAATAAACTGTACTTTATACCATGTGATGGGCAATTTTTGTTTGGGAATAAGTTGGATGACATCCTAGAAAGGGCCGGTGACCAGAAAAAAAGCTTTCCTGGATTTTCAGGGAATTCGAGGAAGACTTCTTTTCAGAGGAAAAAATTTAGTAGGGGATGTCCTCTGGGGAGAGAAGGAAGTGGGAATTTAAGAATAAAAGAGACCAATTTCATGTTCGGAGGTCCCTCCTCCGCTTCCAAATAATCTTCACAATGACGCCAGGCCAGCAGTAGGGGAAAGGCTTTTCCCCTAAATTTTGGTCTGGGAGAACATCTCTTCCAGCATCTAGGTTCTGGATATTGTAAGGGAAGGCCGGAAAATAGAATTCTACCATCTCCCATGTCAGTTTTTTGTAATAATCCCCATCAGAAGAACAGCTTGCCCTAGAGATAGAAATCTTTTGCTTAGTTGAGAAGCAGGTTCTGTGTGAGATCTCGAACAAATAAAAAGATTTTATTCCCCCCCTTTTTTTGATAAAAAACAAAAAACAGATGGCTCATTCAGATCCACCATCATTCTGAAGGTCAGGTTCTCAATCGCTGGATAAAAAAATCACACTTTCAAGATAGTCTGTGAATACAGTTATAAAACGTCTTCACTTCACCACAATTGTTTTATAGTGATTGTCGATTTAAAGGATGCTTACTATTACATCCTGATTCATCCAGACCATCAGAAATACCTAAGAGTGACCCTATACATACAAGGCGAGATCAGACATTTTCAATTCGGAGGCCTTCCATTTGGGTTGTCAGTAGCTCCATGGGTCTTCACCAAGTTAATAGTTGAGATGACAGCCTTTCTACGCATCCGGAACACAGTCATCGTTCCTTACCTAGACTACTTCCTCATAGTAGTAAGATTGGAGGACCACTGTGCTACACAGTTGAAAGAGGGGACAGTTGTCTTACAAGATTTGGGCTGGATAGTGAACTCTCAGAAATCAAGACTAAAACACGTAAGAGTTCATACCTTCCTGGGCCTTGTTCTAAATTCTGAACTTCAGTCTTGTTTCTTACCTGAGGACAAGGTGGACAAGGTTGTAAACCTGGCCTTGGCAGCCATAGAGCTTCCAAGGATGACCTTAAGGAAAGCTACGTCCCTGTTAGGAACCCTAAGATGGTGCATCCCAGCAGCCCAATTCCACACAAGACTGCTTCAGTGGCATCTCCTGTCTGCGCAAAGATTGCTGAAAGGGCGTTTAGAAGGGAGGGTGGATCTTTAGAAGTCAGAAACTCCCTTTCTTGGTGGACAGACAGGGTAAATGTAACATCAGGGGTTCAATGGGTGAGGCCAGTAAACACACCAACAAACGCAAGCAACTCTTGTTGGGGGAGTACACCTGAGGAATCATACACTCCCGAAGAAAGGAAGGTCATCAAACCGAAAAAAATTGTGGGAAGGGCTCTAGAAGGCTTTCTTCCTCTCCTCCTTGGTCGCCATGTCGTAGTTATGTTGGACAACCTAGCTATGGTGGCATATATCAACCACCAGGGGGCAAACAAGGTCCCACTCCCTAATGGGAGCAGCGAACAAACTTTCAGGGAGCAGAGAAACATCTTTTGTCCCTTACAGCATTGCACATAACGGGAGTAGAAAACACCAAAGCAGTCTTCCTAAATGGCAGCAAACTGAAACAGAAGGAATGGGCCCTACACTCCGGAGTGTTTCAACAGATAAAGGTGCTTCTCACAAAATTAGAATATCATCAAAAAGTTAATTTATTAAAATTCTTCAATACAAAACGTGAAACTCATATATTATATAGTCATTACAAACAGAGTGATCTATTTCAAGTGTTTTTCTGTTAATGTTGATGACTATGGCTTACAGCCATTGAAAACCCAAAAGTCAATATCTCAGTAAATTAGAATAATAGAATAATTAAAAAACACCTGCAAAGGCTTTCAAAGCTTTTAAAAAGGTCCCTTATTCTGTTTCAGTAGGCGCCACAATCATGGGGAAGACCGCTGACTTGACAGATGTCCAGAAGGTAGTCATTGACACACTTCACAAGGAGGGTAAGCCACAAAAGGTCACTGCTAAAGAAGCTGGATGTTTAGAGCACTGTATCCAAGCATATTAATGGAAAGTTGAGTGGAAGTAAAAAGTTTGGTAGAAAAAGGTGCACAAGCAACCGGGATAACCGCAGCCTTGAAAAGATTAAGAAAAGGCCGTTCCAAAATTTGTGGGAGATTCACAAGGAGTGGCCTGCTGCTGGAGTCATTGCTTCAAGAGCCACCACACACAGACATGTCAAGGACATAGGCTACCAGTGTCACATTCCTTGTGTCAAGCCACTCATGACCAATAGACAAAGCCAGAGGCATCTTACCTGGGCTAAGGAGAAAAAGAACTGACTGTTGCACAGTGGTCCAAGGTGTTTTTTTTTTTTTTTCAGAGGATTCCTTTTTATTATTTGGAAATCAAGAGTTCTTTCGTGCTGGGACAATTCTTTGGAATGCACTTCCCAGGACAATTTGATTAATGCCCGGTACCAGCAGTTTTAAGCGTGCCCTTAAAAACGCATTTCTTCATACTAGCTTCACCACACTTATCTAACTATCGCTGTCTTTCCCATAAATTTTCTTCACAGGGCACTTAAAGGGAACCGGTCAGCAGGATTGTGTACAGTAACTGACAGTGTCAGGCTGGCACAGTTAGGGCATGTGCACACGTTGCGGATTTGCCTGTGGAATTTTCTGTGCGGATTCTTCCTCTCTTGGCAGAAAACGCAGGTTAAAATCTGCGCAGATTTCATGCGGAATTGATGCAGAATTCATGCAGATTGTTATGTGTTTTTGTTAATGCAGATTTCCCTTACTTAATGTATAGTCAATCCGCAAATAGAATTGACATGCTGCGGAAAATAAAACGCTGCGTTCCCGCAGGGATTTTTCCGCAGCATGTGCACAGCAATTCTCAAATTCCCATTGACTATCATTGGTTCTGTACTATAATGCGGATTTGATGCAATTCCGTGCGTCCAAAAACGCTGCTGATACGCATCAAAATCCACAACGTGTGCACATACCAGTATACTGATTAAAATTATACGTTGGTTGATGAAATCCTTCTTGTGGTGGTTTAATCTTTTATTTCATTTTTGAGTTAATGATACGCTCGTGCTTCAAGGCGACCTGTGGTGAAGGGAGGAGTCTTCATGTGGTTCTTTTCTGACAGGTGTGTGTGTGTGTGTGTGTATGTATATATATATATATATATATATATATATATATATATATACACAGTACAGAACAAAAGTTTGGACACCTCATTTAAAGATTTTTCTGTATTTTCATGACTATGAAAATTGTAAATTCACACTGAAGGCATCAAAAATATGAATTAACACATGTGGAATTATATACTTAGCAAAAAAGTGTGTAACAACTGAAATTATGTCTTATATTCTAGGTTCTTCAAAGTAGCCACCTTTTGCTTTGATGACTGCTTTGCACACTCTTGGCATTCTCTTGATGAGCTTCAAGAGGTAGTCACCGGAAATGGTTTTCACTTCACAGGTGTGCCCTGTCAGTTTTAATAAGTGGGATTTCTGGCCTTATAAATGGGGTTGGGACCATCAGTTGTGTTGTGCAGAAGTCAGCTGATAGTCCTACTGAATAGACTGTATTATGGCAAGAAAAAAGCAGCTAAGTAAAGAAAAACGAGTGGACATCATGACTTTAAGAAATGAAGGTCAGTCAGTCCGAAAAATTGGGAAAACTTTGAAAGTGTCCCCAAGTTCAGTTGCAAAAACCATCAAGCGCTACAAAGAAACTGGTGTCATGGTATAGGACATGGATAATGTCCTGTCCACTCAGGGTTAACTTTTGCTGTCCTCCCTTTGGATCTGGGAGGGTATTTATACCCAGTCCAGAGGGAGATTCTCTGTCAGCTATACTTTCGTTGTGACTGTGTGCCTGACCCCCTGGTTTGTGTGTATACTGCTCTGCTTGTTTGACTCCCGTGTATGACCCAGTCTGTTTGCTCACTCCGCTCTCTGTCTCAAGTTTGCTAATATTGTCTTCTCCGGTTCTGACCTCCTGGCTTGGCTATCGATACTCCGTTACAGTTTTGTCCCTATTGTACTGTCTATTGCCCGCTCTGGTTTACTGATCTATTGCTACGTCCTGACTGTCCGTTCTGTCTAACCCTTTGGTACTGTCGTGCTATCTTGTGCTCTGATCTCGGCCTGTCCTGGTTTTCGTCCCTGTCTTTGCCCCTTTGTAACTTTATCTCGTCGTTACCCTGCTAGGAGTTTTCCTTCAGCTCTTAGATCTCTGGAGCTTAGGCCACGCCCCCAGCAGTCACATGCTGCAGGTCCTGTTAGTCTGTAGTACACATCATTCATTACTGCTGTCCCGCTCCTCAGGTATCCTCGAGCACAGTTTGTTTTATTCAGGAGACGTGCACTGGCTCAGTGAGCATGTGCGGTGTTCCTGACAACTGGCTCACATGAGGACCGCCCCAGGAAAGGAAGACCAAGAGTCACCTCTGCTTCTGAGGATAAGTTTATCCGAGTCACCAGCCTCAGAAATCGCAGGTTTACAGCAGCTCAGATTAGAGACCAGGTCAATGCCGCAAAGAGTTCTAGCAGCAGACACATCTCTACAACAACTGTTAAGAGGAGACTTTGTGCAGCAGGCCTTCATGGTAAAATAGCTGCTAGGAAACCACTGCTAAGGACAGGCAACAAGCAGAAGAGACTTGTTTGGGCTAAAGAACACAAAGAATGGACATTAGACCAGTGGAAATCTGTGCTTTGGTCTGATGAGTCCAAATTTGAGATCTTTGGTTCCAACCACAGTGTCTTTGTGTGACGCAGAAAAGGTGAACGGATGGACTCTACATGCTTGGTTCCCACCGTGAAGCATGGAGGAGGAGGTGTGCTGGTGTGGGGGGTGCTTTGCTGGTGACACTGTTGGGGATTTATTCAAAATTGAAGGCATACTGAAGCAGCATGGCTACCACAGCATCTTGCAGCGGCATTCTTTTCCATCCGGTTTGCGTTTAGTTGGACCATCATTTATTTTTCAACAGGACAATGACCCCCAAACACACCTCCTGGCTGTGTAAGGGCTATTTGACCAAGAAGGAGAGTGATGGGGTGCTACGCCAGATGACCTGGCCTCCACAGTCACAAGACCTTAACCCAATCTAGATGGTTTGGGGTGAGCTGGACCGCAGAGTGAAGGCAAAAGGGCCAACAAGTGCTAAGCATCTCTGGGAACTCCTTCAAGATTGTTGGAAGACCATTTCCGGTGACTACCTCTTGAAGCTCATCAAGAGAATGCCAAGAGTGTGCAAAGCAGTCATCAAAGCAAAAGGTGGCTACTTTGAAGAACCTAGAATATAAGACAAATTTTCAGTTGTTTCACACTTTTGTGTTAAGTATATAATTCCACATGTGTTAATTCATAGTTTTGATGCCTTCAGTTTGAATGTACAATTTTCATAGTCATGAAAATACAGAAAAAAACTTTAAATGAGAAGGTGTCCAAACTTTTGTTCTGTATTGTATTCATGTATGTATATATATATATATATATATATATATATATATTATATATATATATATATATATATAATCCAACTGATCACGTGTAATGTGCAGTTAATTAATTTTTTATGGTATACATTAATTCATAAAACAAAATAACAACAATTGAGAAGTAAATTGGCCATTTTATGCGCTAAGACTTCTCAATTTTTCATATTTTGTCTGCAAGCTATAGCGCTGCAGTGTGCTACCTTTTTATCTTGAATGTGCGTGAGTTCGTGACTCTAGGTTTAGCACCTGTTCACATTAGGTCTATTTTTGGATGTGCCGGTCACCTTCTTGCACAAAGGCGGAGGTAGTCTTCCTGCTTCTGGGTTGTTGCCTTCCTACGGCCCCCTCCACGTTTCCCGGTGTACTGGCCTGTCTCCTTGTAGCGCCTCCAGCCTCTGGACACTATGCTGACAGACACCGCAAACCTTCTTGCCACAGCTTGTATTGATGTGCCATCCTGGATAAGCTGCATTACCTGAGCCACTTGTGTGGGTTGTAGAGTCCGTCTCATGCTACCACGAGTGTGACAGCACAACCAACTTTCAAAAGTGACCAAAACATCAGCCAGAAAGCATTGGTACTGAGATGTGGTCTATGATCCCCACCTGCAGAACCATTCCTTTGAGTGGGTCTTCATAATTGCCAATAATTTCCATCTGTTGTCTATTCCATTTTCACAACAGAATGTGAAATTGATTGTCAATCAGTGTTGCTTCCGAAGTGGACAGTTTGATTTCACAGAAGTTTGATTTACTTGGAGTTATATTCTGTTGTTTAAGTGTTCCCTTTATTTTTTTGAGCTGTATATTTGAGTGGTAAGAGTATCACTTGGAAATAGTAATACCGCTGCAACTGGAAACCCGGACTTAAATAATTGCATGTGGACAATCGAAAATACACAGAAGAAGAAACGAAGAAGAGCCGACCATAAAGTCCAACGTAGTATGGTGAAGAATCAATAGTATTTATTAATTTACGTAACGAACAGGTAATAGAACAAATCAATGTATACAAAAAATTATAAACTAGTCCGCACACCCAGATAAGAAAATAACTATGAACAATAGGATGGAATGAGACGAAATGTAGAGTGCCAATCTCTGAGGCTAAAAATATATGTGCAAATTTATTTATAATTCACCCTTAGTGACTGAGCCAATTTGGTACTTAAAGGGAATCTGTCACCCCAAAATTGCCATATCAGATAAAGATATGGCTGAATAGAGCGTCCCATAACAAAGCTAACGGTGGGTATCATATATCATGATACCCCCGTTTTCAGATCAAAATACCTTTGTAAACTTTGTTTTTTTCCCTGTCAATCATGGCAGTCAGGTCAAGAGGGCGGCGGTTTCCATGTCCTCATCACCCCCCCGCTCCTCGGCATCCGTTGCGTATCGCCGTCTGTGAATCCCACAGATGGCTTTCAGCTTCCCGCAATTGCGCAATTCAAATTCGGGCGGCGCATGTGCAGTGTGCTTTGCCCGACAGTGCGCAAAGCATAAAATCAGTACAGCGCATGCGCTGCTCTTTCCTTGCCCCGGAAATGTCTGCTTGCCTTGGACGACTTCCGGGGCAAGGAAAGAAAAGCGCATGCGCTCTACTGATTTTATGCTTTGCCCACTGTCGGGCAA
This sequence comes from Oophaga sylvatica, assembly GCA_033576555.1. Classification (NCBI taxonomy): domain Eukaryota; kingdom Metazoa; phylum Chordata; class Amphibia; order Anura; family Dendrobatidae; genus Oophaga; species Oophaga sylvatica. Next base: position 246,842,350 of record JARQOD010000004.1, on the reverse strand, counting down.
AGCACACTGCGCATGCGCCGCCCGAATTTGAATTGCGCAATTGCGGGAAGCTGAACGCCGTTTGTGGGATTCACAGACGGCGATACGCAACGGATGCCGAGGAGCGGGGGGGGGGTGAGGACATGGAAACCGCCGCCCTCCTGACCTGACTGCCATGTGTAAGGTTCTATGTATATATTCCTGAAACTCAGTTTGTTCGTCAGCCATTTTACTTTCTGTCTTGCTGCAGCTATCTTGCCCTCAGTCAAAATGGAGTTTCCAGCTTGCATGTTCCCGCCCTGATTCTCTCCTTTGCTTCTTAAGCAGCCACAGCTGAGCAATCAGTGCTTCAGAATCTAGCCTGCAGTGAACTTGTGACTTGACTCCTGTAAGCCTTGGACCTTGTACTCCAGCTATTCCTACTGAGGAACTCTGAAGCACTTGTGGACTCTGAACCCTGCTCTTTGAAAGACCCACGTTTGCATGGACTTACAGTAACAGAGAAGAAGATCCTGAATCTGTATTGGAGAGTGATTGCTGAGCTTGGATTGCTCTGGCCTGCTGTGTCTCCTGTTTCTGTGTCTGCAAACTGTGTGACTATTTCTGCCAACTTGTATGAAGTAATACAGGACTTTTCTATATCAAACCTGTGTCTCATGTATGTTCATCGCACCCAAGCACAAGACGCTATATGAACTGTACTACATACATTACAAGATTCTGAAGCCAAAACGTTAGTGTCTGCTGGGTCTGGAAGGCTGTGTCTGCTGTACTGTGGATATCAGACGTCCGGTTGTACTTTCTGTGATGACAGTGGTTGTGACTTCTCACAACCATTCCAGGTGAGCAATTCCCTTAAGTTTTTTCTTTTTGCAGTGTTACCACAGGTAAACACTATTGTTTTTTTTTTTTTTTCCTTTCTTTCTCTTTTTTGTCTGCTGTAACTCTGGATATCAGATGTCTGGTTGAAACTTTCTGTGATGATAGTGGTTGTGACTTCTCACAACCATTCCAGGTGAGCAGTTCCCTTAATTTTTTTTTCTCTCTGCAGTGTTGCCACAGGTGAACACTATTGTTTTTTTTTTTCTCTCCTCTTCTTCCAGTAATCCTGTCTTAAAAGATCTGGAAAATGGAGGCCCGCATAAAGGAACTTTGCGGAGTGACTGATAATATCCTTGCAGATTTGCAGAATATAAAGACCCGTTTTACAAATCTACAGGACCTCAATAATCACAATTTGCAAGTGGTTGGACAGACTACCCAGGATTTGCGAGCCAGGATTGAGGTTCTAGAGGGGCGAGTCCAGGCTCCTGCCGTAGCCCCGAGTGCTGGGATTCCCAAGTTGCCCCCTTTTCGTTTTGGCGGTGAACGTGAGAAATTCAGGGGATTTATTAATCAATGCAATCTTTTTTTTTCTGCACATGCTTCACAATTTCCCACTGAACGATCTAAGGTGCTTACTATAATTATGTTGCTTACCAACAAGGCTTTAATGTGGGCAAACCCTCTGATTGAGACTGAGGATGATTGTTTGAATCACCTTGATGATTTTATTTCAGCCATGGGGCAGGTGTTTGATGACCCCAATCGAGGTGCAACAGCTGAAGCAGCCATGTTAGCTTTGCGCCAAGGTAAGCACTCGGTAGCTGAATATGCCTTGGATTTCAGGAGATGGGCCCTTGATACCACCTGGGACAGTTCCGCCAAAAAATCTATTTTTCGAAAGGGGTTATCTCCACTGATTAAGGATGAACTTGCTCGTGCCGACCCTCCCACTGCGTTAGGTGACTTTATTAACTACTGCATCCGTATTGATACTCGTCTGACTGAACGCAGGCAAGAGAGATGGTTCGAAAGCAATCGTACTAACCTTTTCCTACCTTCCTCTCCAGCTAAGGAACCTTTGAGTAGGATTACACGGGAACCTGAACCTGAACCCATGCAGGTAGACTCTTTACAACGACGGGTTAGTGATGCACGCAAGGAACATCGTTTTAAGGAGAATCTATGTTTCTATTGTGGTAAGTCAGGGCACTTCATTATAAACTGCCCCAGCCGTTCTCGTAAGACTACTGCAGCACTCATTCATTGTGAGTGTTGCGAGAGGGGATCTGTCAGGTCCGAGCCTCAGGCTCCAGAGAGATCTGCAGCAACAGATCTTGATTTCTCGGACTTAAACTCCGTTACCTCTGAGGACGTTGACTGTGTAAACGCTGCCATTTTTCAAGTTTCCTCAGCGGTGTCCCAGCTGAGTTGTAAGAAAAACAATTCTCATTGCTTTCTTTCCATCAAACTCTGGGTTGACTCAGCTTGGGTGTCTAGCTCTGCTATGATCGACTCAGGGCAAGTGGAAATTTTATGGATGTCTCCTTTGCTCTGAAACAGGGAATACGTTCAGTGAAGAAGGCTACTCCAGTACAGATGGAAACTGTGGATGGCTCCCTGCTGACCTCTGGACCAGTGGATCAGGAAACAGAGCCTTTGAGGGTTCTTATGGGTAAAGATCATCAAGAGAAACTGTCCTTTATGCTTATCTCTTCTCCCCACTTTCCCATTATTCTAGGGCTACCATGGCTGCAGGCTCAGAATCCTACCATTAACTGGGAGACCAAGGAATTACACTTTCCAGAGAAACAGATGAGTCCAAAAGTTTCAGCTTGCTCTGTTCCTAAAGGAATCATGTCAGTCCCTGAACTACCAGCTGTATACCAGGACTATGTGGATTTATGTGACAAGAAGAACGCTGACCAGCTTCCTCCTCACCGTCCATATGATTGTCCAATTGAATTATTGCCTGGAGCAGAGATACCTTTTGGTAAGATTTACCCCCTGGCGGGGCCCGAGCTAAAGGCTTTAAAGGATTACATAGATGAAAATCTAGCCAAGGGCTTCATACGCCCCTCTTCATCTCCTGCAGGTGCACCCATCTTCTTTGTAAAGAAGAAAGATGGATCTCTGAGACCATGCGTAGACTATAGGGAACTCAATAAGGTTACTATTAGAAACCGTTATCCATTGCCTTTAATCCCTGAGTTTATGGAGAGAGTGCGACATGCCAAAATTTTTTCTAAACTAGATCTTCGTGGGGCCTATAACTTAGTCCGTATTAGACCTGGGGATGAATGGAAGACTGCATTCAGGTCACGCTATGGACACTTTGAATATCTAGTTATGCCTTTTGGTCTGAGTACCGCCCCAGCCACTTTCCAACACTTGGTGAATGACATCTTCATGGATCTCCTAGATACATTCGTGGTAATTTATTTGGATGATATTCTAATTTTTTCTAATTCCACAGAGGAACATCATGGACATGTGAGAATGGTCTTGGAACTTCTAAGACAAAATCATCTTTACATCAAACTTGAAAAGTGTGAATTCCATAGGACCGAGATTCAATTTCTGGGTATGTACTGTCTACACAAGGAATTAGTATGGATGGAAGCAAAACCCAAGCCATCAAGGATTGGCCAAGTCCTAGAAATGTGAAGGAGGTACAGCGCTTCATCGGGTTTGCCAACTTCTATAGACGTTTCATTAGAAATTTCTCTGAGGTAGTGTCACCTATCACTCAACTTACCCGGAAAGAGTCTAGGTTTTCCTGGACTCCCCAAGCCCAGGAAGCATTTTCCCGTCTAAAAGATAAATTTACCACTGCACCTATCCTAGTACATCCCAACCCCGAGCTTGCCTTCATAATAGAGGTGGATGCTTCAGACTGTGCCGTTGGAGCTATACTCTCTCAGAGAACAGGTGAGAAGAATGTCTTGCATCCCTGTGCCTTCTTTTCCCAGCAGTTGTCTTCGGCTGTGAGGAACTACGATGTGGGCAATAGAGAGTTGTTGGCCATTATTGCCGCCTTCAAAGAATGGAGACACCTTCTTCAGGGAGCTGCACAGCAAATAGTCGTCCTGACAGACCATCGTAACCTTGAGTTTATCAGGTCGGCTAAGTGCCTGACTCCTCGCCAGGCTCGCTGGAATCTTTTCTTAAACCAATTTAATTTTATCATCTCTTATAGACCAGGATCGCGCAATGGAAAGGCTGATGCACTCTCTAGGATTTACTCAGCAGAGACACGTCCAATTACTCCTCCTAAGACTATTCTTCCTGACTCTAGATTCCTAGGAGTAATTCATAATCAAGACCTACTTAAGGACATCAAGGAAGCATACCATGCGGATTCCTTTTTGGCACAACCCCCAAGGGACGTAAGTCTTGTCTTTAAGAATGGTGTGTGGATTCAGGGACAACGCCTGTATATTCCTGAAACAGTCAGATTGAGAGTATTGCAACTCATTCACGATTCCAAGATAGCTGGGCATAGAGGAATTCTAAAGACACAGGAATTTCTCGTTTCTTTTGGTGGCCCACTTGCAGGAAGGATGTTTTGAATTATGTCACTTCATGTGAGGTCTGTGCAAGATGCAAAACACCTCGCTCCTCACCAACTGGTCTGTTACAGCCTCTTCCCACCCCGTCCCGCCCGTGGGGATCCATTTCTATGGACTTCATTGTGGAGTTACCAACCTCTCAGGGGAAGAACACCATTCTAGTGGTGGTTGACCGTCTAACAAAGGCAGCTCATTTTATCCCTTGTGTCGGCTTACCCACTGCAAAACAGACATCAGATTTGATGATTAAAGATGTGTTTCGCTTACATGGAGTACCGGATGAGGTTATTTCGGATCGAGGGGTGCAATTCACTTCTAGGTTTTGGCAAAATTTCTGTGCAGCATTGGACATTAAAGTAAACCTTTCTTCTGCTTTTCATCCCCAGACTAATGGACAGACCGAACGAACCAATCAAACCCTGGAGCAGTATCTCCGCTGCTTTATCTGCCACCTACAGGATGATTGGGTGGATCTACTTCCATTAGCTGAGTTCTCGTATAACAACTCTCAGAGTGCCTCCACTAAACAGTCTCCTTTTTACTCTAATCTAGGTTATCATCCTAACATTCTACCACGATTTCCCATAGAAACGCCTTTACCAGCAGTGGCTGAAAGAATCACGTCTTTACAGAAGAATATGGATCTTCTAAAGGAAAATCTGGAATCGGCTCAAGAAAGGTACAAGAAAGCAGCAGATAAATTTCGTAAACCTGCACCAGCTTTCAAGGTAGGAGACTTGGTCTGGCTGTCAACCAGAAATCTTAAGTTAAGGATTCCATCGTCTAAGTTGGGACATAAGTACATTGGACCCTATAAAATCAGTAAAATTATAAGTGCCGTTGCTTGTCGTCTTCAACTGCCCAGAACTATGAGAATCCACCCTGTCTTTCATGTATCCCTACTAAAGGCTGCGACACCCAATACGTTTCCTGGACGTTCCTCTCCTTGCCCTGACCCAGTGCTAGTCGATGGTCAGGAAGAATTTGTGGTGGAAAGGATTTTAGATTCCAGGTTGTATAGAAATCAGTTACAATATCTGATTAAATGGCAGGGCTACCCAGTGGAGGACAACTCATGGGAACCGGTCAATAACGTTAATGCTCCTCGCTTGCTCCGTCAGTTTCATCAGAGGTACCCACACAAGCCTGGTCTGAGGTCATCCGGAGGTTGTCCTTAAGGGGGGAGTAATGTAAGGTTCTATGTATATATTCCTGAAACTCAGTTTGTTCGTCAGCCATTTTACTTTCTGTCTTGCTGCAGCTATCTTGCCCTCAGTCAAAATGGAGTTTCCAGCTTGCATGTTCCCGCCCTGATTCTCTCCTTTGCTTCTTAAGCAGCCACAGCTGAGCAATCAGTGCTTCAGAATCTAGCCTGCAGTGAACCTGTGACTTGACTCCTGTAAGCCTTGGACCTTGTACTCCAGCTATTCCTACTGAGGAACTCTGAAGCACTTGTGGACTCTGAACCCTGCTCTTTGAAAGACCCACGTTTGCATGGACTTACGGTAACAGAGAAGAAGATCCTGAATCTGTATTGGAGAGTGATTGCTGAGCTTGGATTGCTCTGGCCTGCTGTGTCTCCTGTTTCTGTGTCTGCAAACTGTGTGACTATTTCTGCCAACTTGTATGAAGTAATACAGGACTTTTCTATATCAAACCTGTGTCTCATGTATGTTCATCGCACCCAAGCACAAGACGCTATATGAACTGTACTACATACATTACACCATGATTGACAGGGAAAAAACGAAGTTTACAAAGGTATTTTTTATCTGAAAACGGGGTTTCATGGTATATGATACCCACCGTTAGCTTTGTTATGGGACGCACTATTCAGCCATATCTTTATCTGATATGGTAATTTTGGGGTGACAGATTCCCTTTAATGACCAAGCCAATTTTTACAATTCTGATCACTGTCACTTTGAGAGTATAGCTGTGGAACGCTTCAATGTATCTCATGGATTTTGACATATTGTACTTCATGTTAGTGGTAAAATTTCTTCGATATAACTTGCATTTATTTATGAAAACAACTGAAATGGGGGGAGCGCTGCTGATCGTGGCCGAATATCAGCTGATTCTCACAGCTGACACTTGGACTAAGTGCCAGGAGCTTTCACTGACCGCTCCCCGCACTTTAACCCCCAGAACACTGTGATCAAACATGATCGGAACGAGGACAGGGGCTGACAGCCCCTCTGCCTTTGGTTTGGAGACCCCGCTGCATGACTAGGGATCCCGATCGCTGCCATGGAGACCCGATGTTGTCATGATGACATCCGGGTCTCCAGATGTAAGAGACTTCATGTCATGCACATGATGACCAGGAAGTCTTAGGCCTCTTTCACATATCCGTTGTGCGCCTGACTGCGCCCCCGGCATTTGGCCGCGGCTGCCTGATGCGCCGCTTCAGGCACATCAGGCAGCATCGGCAAAAAATAAAAACGTTACATGCTGCATTGTGTCCGGCCGCCGGAATGTACATTTCCGCCGGATCCGGACAAAAACGCATACAACGCACTGACATGCGGCGCCATCCAAGGCGAATGAAAGTCAATGCAAAAAAAAACGCATCCGGCATCACATTTCGCCGGATGCGGTTGGACAAAAAAATGCCGGAGGGCGCCGTCAGGCGCACAACGGATATGTGAAAGAGGCCTTAGGTCAGTGTAATAGAAACTGCAGCACTGACAGCACCTATAGCATGCAGATCTGCATGCTATAGAAGCGATCAGCCTGCACAAAATGAGTGTCCCATAGTGGGACAAAGTGTAAAAGTAATAATTAAATATAAAAAATTTTTTTGAATAATTGTAAAAATATTTAAAAAGAATAATAAAAAAGCCCATAAAGCAAGATGTTAGCAACACAGGTGCAAAATACCAGTTCAACAGCCACTCTCCACATACCCATTTAAAGAGGGAGTGACTGCCCAGTATACAATTGCACAATAAAGGCCCGCATAGGGTGCCGTTCACACAAGGATACTGCATAGTGTCTGGTTCACAGCCTATTAGTCACGCCCCTAAAAAATCTACATAATAAAAATATTGAAGAAAGAGAAACCAATCACAAACTAAAGTGTTTCTATACGAATGCACAAAGCATGGGCAACAAACAAGGAGAACTGGAGCTACTAACGCAGGAGAAGAAATATGATGTCATTGGAATCACTGAGACTTGGTGGGACGATACACATGATTGGAATACAAGGCTAGAAGGTTACAACTTATTTGCAAGAAACAGACTTGATAACGAGGAGGAGGTGTTGCATTGTATGTTAGAAAAGCGTATATCTGCACAGAGATTGAAGCTTCAGAGATTGGGAGTTCTGTGGAAACTGTTTGGGTAAGAATACAAGGACAGAACAATGGAAAAGACACCATTGTAGGCATTTACTACAGGCCGCCTGTGCAAGCTGAAGATATGGATGAACTCTTTATGCATCAAATGGCCAAGTTCTCCAAAAAATATGACATAGTGGTCATGGGAGATTTCAACTATCCAGACATTTGTTGGGAATCTCTCTCAGGCAAAACTAACAGGTCCAGGAAATTCTTATCCTCTCTTGCTGACAACTTTATCTTCCAAAAGGTAATGGAGAAAACAAGGGGATCTGCTACCTTGGATCTAATCCTCATAAACAGGGAGGAAATGGTGGAGGAGGTAAGAGTGGCTGGGACCCTAGGAGGTAGTGACCATGCTATTTTAGAATTTTGGATAACAAGAGGAGGAAGACCTGTGAAGACTCAGACGTCAAGGTTAGATTTCAGAAAGGCAGATTTTAAGGAACTCAGAAAGAGAATTGGAGGGATCCAATGGCTGGATATCCTTAAGGACAAAAATGTCCAGGAAGGATGGAAAATCTTGAAAAATGAGATTCTCAAAGCACAATCGTTAACAATTCCGAAAAGAGGGAAGAATGGGAAGCATTTAAGGAAACCAGGATGGGTGAACATAGAACTTAAACACATGCTAAAAAGGAAGAAAGAAATGTTTATCAAATGGAAAGAGGGAGGCATATCTAAAGAAGAATATAATGCCGTCTGCAGAACCTGCAGGGCACAAATCAGATTATCTAAAGCTGACAATGAATTAAGGCTTGCAAGTGACGTCAAAAGCAACAAAAAAGGATTTTGGGGATACGTCAAAAGTAAAAGAAAAGTCAAAGATGCTATAGGATTTTTACAGGATGAAAATGATGAAATGGTAAGTCAGGATGTTGAGAAGGCTGAACTTTTAAATTCCTATTTTGCATCTGTTTTCTCTCAGAAAGGAAATGTAACATCAACTGATCTTCACTGTCCTATTAAAGGAATAGAAGAATCCAGGATATCTATAAACAGAAAGACAGTGAGGAAACACTTAGCTAACCTAAATGAATTCAAGTCTCCAGGTCCAGATGAATTACACCCCAGGGTACTGAAGGAGATAGCAGAAGAAATTCTTGAACCACTGTCCATAATCTTTGAAAATTCTTGGAGAACAGGAGAAGTCCCAGAAGACTGGAGAAGAGCAAATGTTGTTCCTATCTTCAAAAAGGGGAAGAAGGTGGACCCAGGGAACTACAGGCCGGTGAGTCTGACTTCTATACCAGGAAAGATCTTTGAACAAATTATTAAAGAACATGTATGCAAGTACCTGGATAAGAATGAAGTGATTAAACAGAGTCAGCATGGGTTTGTAACTAATAAGTCATGTCAGACTAACTTAATTTCCTTCTATGACAGAATCACTGACTGGGTGGATCAGGGAAATGCTGTAGATATAGTATATCTTGACTTCAGCAAAGCATTTGACAAAGTATCTCACACAATCCTTATTGAAAAAATGACTAAGTATGGAATGGACAAGGCAACTGTTAGGTGGATTCATAACTGGCTTAGTGATCGGACCCAAAGAGTGGTTGTAAATGGCTGCACATCCAGTTGGAAGAATGTCTCAAGTGGGGTACCACAAGGCTCTGTTTTGGGCCCTGTATTGTTCAACATCTTTATCAATGATTTAGATGAAGGAATTGAGGGTAAACTGATCAAATTTGCTGATGACACAAAGCTAGGAGGGGTAGCTAATACTAGAGAAGAGAGAGAGAGGATTCAAAAAGATATACATAAACTGGAGCAGTGGGCAGCAACTAACAGAATGGATTTTAACAGGGAAAAATGCAAAGTACTACATCTGGGCAATAAAAATGAAAAAAGCATATACAAAATGGGAGGAATAGGGCTAAGTAACAGCACATGTGAAAAAGACTTGGGTATACTAATTGATCACAGACTTAACATGAGTCAACAGTGTGATGCAGCAGCAAAAAAGGCAAATGCAATTCTAGGATGTATCAACAGAAGCATACAGTCTAGATCACGTGAGGTCATTATTGCCCTCTACTCCTCTTTGGTCAGACCTCATCTGGAATACTGTGTCCAGTTTTGGGCACCACATTTTAAAAAAGACATCAACAAACTGGAGCAAGTTCAGAGAAGAGCCACCAGAATGGTGACCGGTCTGCAAACCATGTCCTATGAGGAACGGTTGCAGGATTTGGGAATGTTTAGCTTGCAAAAAAGAAGACTGAGAGGAGACTTAATAGCTGTCTACAAATATCTCAAGGGCTGTCACATTGTAGAAGGATCATCTTTATTCTCATTTGCGCAAGGAAAGACTAGAAGCAATGGGATGAAACTGAATGGGAGGAGACACAGATTAGATATTAGAAAAAACTTTTTGACAGTTAGGGTGATCAATGAGTGGAACAGGCTGCCACAAGAGGTGGTGAGTTCTCCTTCAATGGAATTCTTCAAACAGAGGCTGGATAGACATCTGTCTGGGATGATTTAGAGAGTCCTGCTTTGAGCAGGGGGTTGGACCAGATGACCCAGGAGGTCCCTTCCAACTCTACCATTCTATGATTCTATGATTCTATTCGATTAGGCGGGCTGGCCAGCACACTCTCAATGCGTACAAGTGTGAACACCCCTCATGCGAGACCACGTGTTTGGGCTTGTCTGCACCACGAAAAATATAGTGCAAAAAATGCAAAAATAGTGAGACCTTGAGTCTCCTTTAGTGGCTTTACTAAATAGTTTAGTGTAGTTACTCGTAAGCGTGGGGACCTTTGGCGCAGGTTACGAGCTTTCGTATTTTGGCCAAAATAACAACTAATACCTCACCATTTTTGTATTTTTTGCTCTTTATTTTTCGGGGTGCTGCCAAGCCCAAACACGTGGTCTTGCATGAGGGGTGTTCACACTAGTACGCATTGAGTGTGCTGGCCAGCCCGCCTAATCAAATAGTAGGGGCGTGACTAATAGGCTGTGAACCAGACACTATGCAGTATCCTTGTGTGAACAGCACCCTATGCGGGCCTTTATTGTGCAATTGTATACTGGGCAGTCACCCCCTCCTTGAAAGGTTATGTGGAGAGTGGCTGATGATCTGGTATTTTGCACCTGTGTTGCTAACATCTTGCTTTATGGGCTGGCTGCATCCTGTAGTGCATTTGTTCAAAGATCTGAGCAGGTAAACGTTGCTGCCTATTTGTTTTCTGTATAAATTGAATTTTTGGAGACTTTGAGTCTCCTTTAGTGGCTTTGCTAAATAAAAAAAATCTAAACCATAAAAGTACACACATCTAGTATTGCCGCGTTCGAAATGACCCGACCTATAAAACAGTCCCTCTAGTTAACCCTTTAGTGAACCCCTTAAAAAAAAAACAAAAAAAGAAAGGCAAAAAAACAAAGCTTAATCATACCGCCGAACAAAAAGTGGAATAACACGCAATTTAAAAAATGGATATAAATAAACATGGTACCGCTGAAAACATCATCTTGTCCCGCAAAAAACAAGCCGCCATATAGCTCCATCACCGGAAAAATAAAAAAGTTACAGCTCGCAGAATAAAGCGACGCAAGAATAATTATTTTTTATAAAAAATAATTTTTATTGTATAAAAGCGCCAAAACATGAGGTATCGCTGTCATCGTACTGAACTGAAGAATAAACCTGCTTTATCAATTTTACCACACGGGGAACGGTATAAACGCACGCCCCCTCCCCCAAAGAAATTCATGAATTGCTGGTTTTTGTTCATTCTGCCTCGCAAAAATTGGAATAAAATGCGATAAAAAAAATGTCATGTGTCCCGAAAATGGTAACAATAAAAACGTCAGCTCGTCCCACAAAAAACAAGACCTCACATGAGTCTGTGGGCCAAAATATGGAAAAATTATGGAGCTCAAAATGTGGTGATGGAAAAACTATTTTTTGCAATATAAAGCGCCTTTTAGTGTGTGACAGCTGCCAAACATAAAAACCCGCTATAAATAGTAAATCAATCCCCTCTTTATTCACCCCCTTAGTTAGGGAAAAATAAAAAATATATATTTATTTCCTTTTTCCCATAAGGTTAGGGCTAAAGTTAGGGTTGGGACTAAAGTAAGGGTTGGGGCTAAAGTTAGGGTTATGGTTGGGGCTAAAGTTAGGGTTGGGGCTAAAGTTAGGGTTGGGGCTGAAGTTTAGGGTTAGGGTTGAGTCTAAAGTTAGGGTTGGGGCTAAAGTTAGGGTTGGGGCTAAAGTAAGGGTTACGGTTGGGGCGAAAGTTATGGTTATGTTCGGGGCTAATTTTAGGGTTGGGGCTAAGGCTGGGGCTAAAGTTGGTGTTAGGGTTAGGTTTGTGGTTAGGGTTATGGTTAGGGTCGGGATTAGGGTTAGGGGTGTGTTGGGGTTCGGGTTGGAGTTAGAATTGGGGGGTTTCCACTGTTTAGGCACATCAGGGTCTGTCCAAACGTGACATGGCATCTGATCTCAATTCCAGCCAATTCGGCGTTGAAAAAGTCAATCGGTGCTCCTTCCCTTCTGAGCTCTGCCATGCGCCCAAACTGTGGTTTACCTCCACATATGGGGTATCAGCATACTCATGACAAATTGCACAACTTTTGGGATCCAATTTCTCCTGTTACCCTTGGGAAAATAAAAAATTGGGGGCGAAAAGATCATTTTAATGAAAAAAATATTATTTTTTATTTTTACGGCTCTACATTATAAACTTCTGTGAAGCACTTGGGGGTTCAAAGTGCTCACCACACATCTAGATAAGTTCCTTTGGGGGTCTACCTTCCAAAGTGGTGTCACTTGTGGGGGGTTTCCACTGTTAAGGCACATCAGGGGCTCTCCAAACGTGACATGGCGTCCTATCTCAGTTCCAGACAATTTTGCATTGAAAAGTCAAATTGCACTCCTTCCATTTCGAGCATCTTCCATGCGCCCAAACAGTGGTTTACCTGCATATATGGGGCATCAGCGTACTCAGGACAAATTGTACAACAACTTTTGTAGTCCACTTTCTCCTGTTACCCTTGGTAAAATAAAACAAATTGGATCGGAAGTTAATTTTTTGTGAAAAAAGTTAAATGTTCATTATTATTTTTTTAAACATTCCAAAAATTCCTGTAAAGCGCCTGAAGGGTTAATAAACTTCTTGAATGTGGTTTTGAGCACCTTGAGGGGTGCAGTTTTTTGAATAGTGTCACTTTTGGGTATTTTCTATCATATGTCTAGACCCCTCAAATATATACAAGAAAAAAAGGTAGCACACTGTAGCGCTATAGCTTGCAAACACGAAATATGAAAAATATGAAAAATGAATTGCATCATTACCTTAGAAATATGAAAAATTGAGAAGTCTTAGCGCATAAGATGGCCAAATTATGTGAGCCTGATAGCCACGTCAAGGCTCTTCTCGTATATCAGGTCCTAACTAATGCCTATCCTCGCTTAGAAAAGTCTGTCTGCATGGGAACATATGAGTCCTCTCTTCAGACTAAAATCTACATCTCTGTGGAGGGGTGATGAACCTGTTGTAATTAAAAAGCCTGTGACCACCAGGTGGAGTGCTCAGGTAGAAGGTAAATGAATACATATCAAAAAACTGACCGGCACATCCAAACATAGATTCAGTGTGAACAGGTGCTAAACCTAGAGTCACCAACTCATATATATACAAGAAAAAAAGGTAGCACACTGTAGCGCTATAGCTTGCAAACACGAAATATGAAAAATATGAAAAATGAATTGCATCATTACCTTAGAAATATGAAAAATTGAGAAGTCTTAGCGCATAAGATGGCCAAATTATGTGAGCCTGATAGCCACGTCAAGGCTCTTCTCGTATATCAGGTCCTAACTAATGCCTATCCTCGCTTAGAAAAGTCTGTCTGCATGGGAACATATGAGTCCTCTCTTCAGACTAAAATCTACATCTCTCTGGAGGGGTGATGAACCTGTTGTAATTAAAAAGCCTGTGACCACCAGGTGGAGTGCTCAGGTAGAAGGTAAATGAATACATATCAAAAAACTGACCGGCACATCAAAACATAGATTCAGTGTGAACAGGTGCTAAACCTAGAGTCACCAACTCATATATATATATATACAAGAAAAAAAGGTAGCACACTGTAGCGCTATAGCTTGCAAACACGAAATATGAAAAATATGAAAAATGAATTGCATCATCACCTTAGAAATATGAAAAATTGAGAAGTCTTAGCGCATAAGATGGCCAAATTATATGAGCCTGATAGCCACGTCAAAGCTCTTCTCGTATATCAGGTCCTAACTAATGCCTATCCTCGCTTAGAAAAGTCTGTCTGCATGGGAACATATGAGTCCTCTCTTCAGACTAAAATCTACATCTCTGTGGAGGGGTGATGAACCTGTTGCAATTAAAAAGCCTGTGACCACCAGGTGGAGTGCTCAGGTAGAAGGTAAATGAATACATATCAAAAAACTGACCGGCACATCCAAACATAGATTCAGTGTGAACAGGTGCTAAACCTAGAGTCACCAACTCATATATATACAAGAAAAAAAGGTAGCACACTGTAGCGCTATAGCTTGCAAACACGAAATATGAAAAATATGAAAAATGAATTGCTTCATTACCTTAGAAATATGAAAAATTGAGAAGTCTTAGCGCATAAGATGGCCAAATTATGTGAGCCTGATAGCCACGTCAAGGCTCTTCTCGTATATCAGGTCCTAACTAATGCCTATCCTCGCTTAGAAAAGTCTGTCTGCATGGGAACATATGAGTCCTCTCTTCAGACTAAAATCTACATCTCTGTGGAGGGGTGATGAACCTGTTGTAATTAAAAAGCCTGTGACCACCAGGTGGAGTGCTCAGGTAGAAGGTAAATGAATACATATCAAAAAACTGACCGGCACATCCAAACATAGATTCAGTGTGAACAGGTGCTAAACCTAGAGTCACCAACTCATATATATACAAGAAAAAAAGGTAGCACACTGTAGCGCTATAGCTTGCAAACACGAAATATGAAAAATTTGGCCATCTTATGCGCTAAGACTTCTCAATTTTTCATATTTCTAAGGTAATGATGCAATTCATTTTTCATATTTTTCATATTTCGTGTTTGCAAGCTATAGCGCTACAGTGTGCTACCTTTTTTTCTTGTATATATATGAGTTGGTGACTCTAGGTTTAGCACCTGTTCACACTGAATCTATGTTTGGATGTGCCGGTCAGTTTTTTGATATGTAGACCCCTCAAAGTGACTTCAAATGTGATGTCCCTAAAAAAAAAAATGGTGTTGTGAAAATGAGAAATCGCTGGTCAACTTTTAACCCCTTATAACTTCCTAACAAAAAAAAGTTTTGGTTCCAAAATTGTGCTTATGTAGGCATGTGGGAAATGTTACTTATTTACTATTTTGTGTGACACCACTCTCTGATTTGTGGACATGAAAATTCAAAGTTTGAAAATTTTCAAAATTTTCGTCATGTATCCTTTTTTTCACAAATAAACGCAAGTCATATTGAATAA
Organism: Oophaga sylvatica; assembly: GCA_033576555.1. Taxonomy (NCBI): domain Eukaryota; kingdom Metazoa; phylum Chordata; class Amphibia; order Anura; family Dendrobatidae; genus Oophaga; species Oophaga sylvatica. Next base: position 246,827,134 of record JARQOD010000004.1, on the reverse strand, counting down.
ATTTTACCACTATCATGAAGTACAATATGTCACAAGAAAAGAGTGTCAGAATCACCGGGATCTATGGAAGCGTTCCAGAGTTATTGCCTCATGAAGGGACAGTGGTCAGAATTATGAAAATTGTCCCTGTCATGAACATGTACAGTCATGGCCAAAAGTTTTGAGAATGACACAAATATTATATTTTCACATGATCTGCTGCCCTCTGGTTTTTATGTGTGTTTGACAGATGTTTTTATCACAGACAGAAATATAAGCAAGTCAATATTTGCAGTGTTGACCCTTCTTCTTCAGGACCTCTGCAATTCTCCCTGGCATGCTCTCAATCAACTTCTGGACCAAATCCTGACTGATAGCAGTCCATTCTTGCACAATCAATGCTTTCATTTTGTCTGAATTTTTAGGTTTTTGTTTGTCCACCCGTCTCTTGATGATTGACCACAAGTTCTCAATGGGATTAAGATCTGGGGAGTTTCCAGGCCATGGACCCAAAATCTCTATGTTTTGTTCCCTGAGCCATTTAGTTATCACCTTTGCTTTATAGCAAGGTGCTCCATCATGCAGTAAAAGGCATTGTTGATTGCCAAACTGCTCTTGGAGGGTTGGGAGAAGTTGCTCTTGGAGGACATTCTGGTACCATTCTTTATTCATGGCTGTGTTTTTAGGCAAGACTGTGAGAGAGCCGATTCCCTTGGCTGAGAAGCAACCCCACACATGAATGGTTTCAGGATGCTTAACAGTTGGCATGAGACAAGACTGGTGGTAGCGCTCACCTTGTCTTCTCCGAATGAGGCGTTTTCCTGATGTCCCAAACAATCGAAAAGGGGATTCATCAGAGAAAATAACTTTACCCCAGTCCTCAGCAGTCCACTGCCTGTACCTTTTGCAGAATATCAGTCTGTCCATGATGTTTTTTCTGGAAAGAAGTGGCTTCTTTGCTGCCCTCCTTGAGACCAGGCCTTGCTCCAAGAGTCTCCGGCTCACAGTGCGTGCAGATGCACTCACACCTACCTGCTGCCATTCCTGAGCAAGCTCTGCACTGCTGGTAGCCCGATCCCGCAGCTGAAACACTTTTAAGAGACGGTCCTAGCGCTTGCTGGTCTTTCTTGGGCGCCCTGGAGCCTTTTTGGCAACAATGGAACCTCTCTCCTTGAAGTTCTTGATGATGCGATAGATTGACTGAGGTGCAATCTTTCTAGCTGCGATACTCTTCCCTGTTAGGCCATTTTTGTGCATTGCAATGATGACTGCACGTGTTTCTTTAGAGATAACCATGGTTAACAGAAGAGAAACAATGATGCCAAGCACCAGCCTCCTTTTAAAGTGTCCAGTGGTGTCATTCTTACTTAATCATGACAGATTGATCTCCAGCCATGTCCTCATCAACACCCACACCTGTGTTAATGGAGCAATCACTGAAAAGAGGTTAGCTGGTCCTTTTAAGGGAGGGCTGCAATGATGTTGAAATGTGTTTTGGGGGATAAAGTTCATTTTCTAGCCAAATATTGACTTTGCAAGTAATTGCTGTTAAGCTGATCACTCTTTATAACATTCTGGAGTATATGCAAATTGCCATTAGAAAAAGTGAAGCAGTAGACTTTGTAAAAAATTAATATTTGTGTCATTCTCAAAACTTTTGTCCATGACTGAAAACCACCCTTGGGGGTAAAGGAATTAAATCAGAGAGTGTTGTCACACAAAATAGTTAATAAATAACATTTCCCACATGTCAACATTACATCAGCACAATTTTTTTTTGTTAGAACGTTATAAAGGTTAAGAGTTGACCAGCTTTTTTTTTTTTTTTTTTTACAAAACAAGGTAAACCCCTTAGCTGAGGGCAGGAGTTCCTGAAAACACTCATGAGGTATAGCCAGCAACAGTGAAGGGAGAACATATAAAACCCCATCCAGAATGTGATATAGCAAATGAAAAATGTGAAAAAGACTCTATGCATCAAAGGCCTTTGCAGTATCTTAAGAGGCTATTGCCCAGGGTCTTTTATATTTATGGCCTATCTGATCACAACCTGCAGTCTTCTAATATTAGAGGAGGTGGATCTCCCTGGCATAAAGCCAGTTTGGTCCTCATGTATAATGCTCAATATTACTGCTTTCAGTCTATTAGCAATAAGTTTCGTAAGAATTTTATAATCAGTATTGAGCAAGGATAAGGGACAATAAGAACCACACTCCTCAGCAGGCTTGTCAGGCTTTGGAATCACCACACTAGTGGCATCATAAAAGGATTGGGGGAGCGAGTGTCTTGCAAGTGCCTCGGAAAGGGTTTGCAACAAAACTGGCCCTAACTGGTCTAAATATCTTTTATATAGCTCAATGGGCATACCATCATGTCCGGGAGTTTTTCCACTAGAGAAGGACATGGTTGCTTCCTGGATTTCCTCCAGAGTGATATTCCTGTCCAAGAATGCCTGGTACTCATAAGAAAGTTCAGGAAATTCAATCTGGTCTAGATACTCATCCATTTCTTCTATAGTATGGTTCAGTTGAGAATTATACAATTCTCTCTGGTGTGTGTTTTTCAATAGTCTGGTAAATAAATAATTTGCATCAACCATCTCATCGCTATTAGTAGGCCAATGAAATAACTTTTCAGGACCACTGTGTGTTTTCTAGTGCTGTTGCAAATAAATCTACTCTTCCGCCATTTCTTTGCAATTAGTGTTTAGTGTTTAGAAAAAACACTTCCAAAAATGACGAGAGCATCAAATTGGGGACTTGGCCGTGGCGAAACTGCAGTGTCTTTATGCATTGTGCAGACTGGCAAGGAGGGCAGGGATGAAGAGTTGGTAGAAGGTGTTGGGGGGAATGATGACTGAGGTCCTAGACCCCACATGGAGCAGAGGCCATCCTATTGACTTGTGCAGTTTGTGGAAGAGGAGGCCCCAAGCCAGTACGTTTTCTGCTACTGCCCATTGCGCTGCTAAAATCAGCACACCGAAGACATAAATGTTCTGAACCTGAGCACCACCTGTATGACGAGGAACCTGAATTCCAAGCACAAAGTGCAGTGGAGTACACATTTTAACCCCTTTATCCCATCAGACGTACTATTCCGTCCGTGTGACCCTGGACCTAATTCCCAAGGACGGAATAGTACGTCATATGCGATCAACTGCGCTCCCGGGGGGAGCGCAGCTGATCGCGGCCAGGTGTCAGCTGATTATCACAGCTGACACCTGGCACTATGTGCCAGGAGCGGTCACAGACCGCTCCCGACACATTAACCCCTGGCACACTGCGATCAAAGATGATCGCAGTGTTCCGGCGGTATAGGGAAGCATCGCGCAGGGAGGGGGCTCCCTGCGTGCTTACTACACTAGCCACTAAGGAGACTCAAGGTCTCCAAAAATTCAATACAAACAGCACAAAAAGGCAGCAAAGCTCACCTGCCCAGATCTCCGAACAAATGAACTACAGGGTGCAGCCAGCCCATAAAGCAAGATGTTAGCAGCACAGGTGCAAAATACCAGATTAAACAGCCACTCTCTACATACCCATTCAAGGAGGGGGTGACTGCTCAAGGAGGGGGTGACTGCTCAGTATACAATTGCACAATAGAGGCCCGCATAGGGTGCCGTTCACACAAGGATACTGCACAGTGTCCAGTTCACAGCCTATTAATTACGTCCCTACTATTCGACTAGGCGGGCTGGCCAGTACACTCTCAATGCGCACCAGTGTGAACACCCCTTATGCGAGACCAAACGTGCCTGGGCTCGGCTGCACCCCGAAAAATAAAGTGCAAAAAATCCGTGTGACCCTGGACCTAATTCCCAAGGACGGAATAGTACGTCGTATGCGATCAGCTGCGCTCCCGAGGGGAGCACAGCTGATCACGGCCGGGTGTCAGCTGATTATCACAGCTGACACCTGGCACTATGCTGTGCACACTGTCAGACCAGCGATCTGACGTTATACAGTGATGTCCCACCCTGGGACAAAGTAAAAAAATAATAAAAATAACGTGTAAAAAAAATTCATAAATAAAAAAAAAATATTCCCCAATAAATTTTTTTTCATGTAAATAAATAAAAAAAAGTACACATATTTAGTATCGCCGCGTCGTAACGACCCGCCCTACCGCTGAAAACATCATCTTGTCCCGCAAAAAAAGAGCCGCCATACAGCATCATCAGCGAAACAATAAAAAAGTTATAGCTCGCAGAATAAAGCGATGCAAAAATAATTTTTTTTATATATAATCGTTTTATTGTATAAAAGCGCCAAAACATAAAAAAATGATGCAAATGAGGTATCGCTGTAATCGTACTGACCCAAAGAATAAAATTGCATTATCAATTTTACTACACGCGGAACGGTATAAACGCCCCCTCAAAAGAAATTCATGAATTGCTGGTTTTTGTTCATTCTGCCTCCCAAAAATCATAATAAAAAGCGATCAAAAAATGTAATGTGCCCAAAAATGGTACCAATAAAAACGTGAACTCGTCCCGCAAAACATAAGACCTCACATGACTCTGTGGGCCAAAATAAGAAAAAATTATAGCTCTCAAAATGTGATGATGCAAAAACTATTTTTTGCAATAAAAAGCGTCTTTTAGCGTGTGACAGCTGCCAAACAAAAACCCGCTATAAATAGTAAATCAAATCCCCCTTTATCACCCCCTTAGTTAGGGAAAAATAAGAAAATTTAAAAAATGTGTTTATTTCCATTTTCCCGTTAGGGATGTGGCTAGTTAGGGTTGGGACTAGGGTTTCGGGTGTGTTAGGGTTAGGTTTGTTGTTAGGGTTGGGATTAGGGTTAGGGGTGTGTTGGGGTTAGGGTTGGAGTTAGAATTCCACTGTTTATGCACATAAGGTGCTCTCCAAACGTGACATGGCATCTTATCTCAATTCCAGCCAATTCGGTGTTGAAAAAGTCAAATGGTGCTCCGTCCCTTCTGAGCTCTGCCATGCGCCCAAACTGTAGTTTACCCCCACATATGGTGTATCAGCATACTCAGGACAAATTGCACGATAACTCTTGGGGTCCAATTTCTTCTGTTACCCTTGGGAAAATAAAAAATTGGGGGCGAAAATATCATTTTTGTGGAAAAAAATGATTTTTTATTTTTATGGCTCTACGTTATAAACTTCTGTGAAGCACTTGGGGTTTCAAAGTTCTCACCACACATCTAGATAAGTTCCTTTGGGGGTCTAGTTTCCAAAATGGGGTCACTTGTGGGGGGTTTCCACTGTTTAGGCACATCAGGGGCTCTCCAAATGCGACATGACACCCTCAGACCATTCCATCAAAGTCTGCAATGCAAAACGTCTCTACAGTAGTTTTTTCCCACATATAGTGTATCAGCGTACTCAGGACAAATTGGACAACAACTTTTTGGGTCCAATTTTTCCTGTTACCCTTGGGAACATAAAAAACTGGGGACTAAAACATCATGTTTGAGGAAAAAATATGATTTTTTTATTTTCACGCCCAGGCGTTATAAACTTCTGTGAAGCACTTGGGGTTCAAAGTGCTCACCACACATCTAGATAAGTTTCTTTGGGGGTCTAGTTTCCAAAATGGGGTCACTTGTGGGGGGTTTCCACTCCAAGACTTCTCCCGCGCTGCGCCAATCCCCTGGAATGCTCAACCCCAAGAAATTAGGACTATCCACAATTTGCATGGTTTCAGGCGCTCCCTCAAAACACATTTGTTCAGAGCGGCCTATCACATTCACTAATCAAAGTCATTCTATGTGTAAGTGTGTATGTGTAGCCCATTTACTATCTCCATCCATCCCTCACTCCCTCAAGATGGCTGGACCATCATTGTAAATGCACCATTGTATATACACACCTGTACTTTGTATCTCCCCCACCTCATTGTAGATTGTAAGCTCTCACGAGCAGGGTCATCTTATTTTGCTTTAATTATTGTATTGTTAACGTTGTTACTTATGACTTGTGTTTTGAAACTGTTAAACTATAAAGCGCTGCGGAATATAAATAAAGATTATTATCTAGGAGTAGTTACAAGAACCCGTTATTCATCTATACAAATGCTTGGCCATGCATAACCCAGAATAATACATTACAACCAACATATCTAACTTCCTACCCTGCTGCCAAAACAACTTCCATAGCACTGATGACATGATAAACCTATAAAGTATAAGCCAATATATTTTCTCTACAGCTATTATGTATGGTATACCGTATATACTCGAGTATAAGCTGAGATTTTCAGCCCATTTTTTTGGGCTGAAAGTCCCCCTCTCGGCTTATACTCGAGTCATATACAGGGGGGAGGCGGAGCGCAGCTGTTCTATATACTCACCCCTCCGCCGACGCATCTCTGCAGCCCCTGCTCTTCTCCCACGGTCTCCAGCGTCAGTGTTCAGCGGTCAGGTGGTACCGCTTATTAAAGTCATGAATATTCACATATTCATGACTTTAATGAGCAGTACCACCTGACCGCTGAACTCTGGCGCCGGAGACCGCGGGAGAAGAGCAGGGCAGAGACGCGCCGGCGGAAGTGCGAGTATAAGTGATATTTACCTGTCCCGTTCCACCGCTGCTCGCCGCTGTGTCCTCGGGTCCTCTTGCTGCGATGTTCAGGCAGAGGGCGTGATGACGTGGTTACTGCGCGCCGCGCTCTCTGCCTGATCATTCACTGCTGGAGGACCCGGAAGACAGCGGTGCTCAGCGGTGGACCGGGTGACAGGTAAATATCGCGGGTGCCGGGGCCCTGAGCGAGCGTTGACACCGGCACCTGTCCCCCATAGCGCGCCGGTGTCCCCGCCTGCTCAGGACACCAGCACCTGGCCCCCAGGGACGAGAGGTGAGTATGTCTTTTTTTTTTTTTTGTTGCTGCACAAGGGGCCTGTTCAATGCAGCATCTATGGGAGCATAATACATGGGGCATCTATGGGGGCGTAATCTGTGGAGCACCTATGGGGGCATAATACATGGGGCATCTATGGGGGCATAATCTGTGGAGCATCTATGGGGGCATAATCTGTGGAGCATCTATGGGGGCATAATCTATGGAGCATCTATGGGGGCATAATACATGGAGCATATATGGGGGCATAATCTGTGGAGCATCTATGGGGGCATAATCTATGGAGCATCTATGGGGGCATAATCTATGGAGCATCTATGGGGGCATAATCTAAGGAGCATCTATGGGGCATAATCTATGGAGCATCTATGGGGGCATAAAACATGGGGCATCTATGGGGGCATAATCTGTGGAGCATCTATGGGGGCATAATCTGTGGAGCATCTATGGGAGCATAATCTGTGGAGCATCTATGGGTGCATAATCTATGGGGGCACAATCTATGGAGCATCTATGGGGGCATAATACATGGGGCATCTATGGGGGCATAATCTAAGGAGCATCTATGGGGGCACAATCTATGGAGCATCTATGGGGGCACAATCTATGGAGCATCTATGGGGCTCAATACATGGGCAGCATATGGGGCACAATCTATGGAGCATCTTGTGGGGCATAATACATGGGGCAGCATATGGGGCACAATACATGGAGCATCTTGTGGGGCATAATACATGGGGCAGCATATGAGGCATAATCTCATTTTTCACCCTAGGCTTATACTCGAGTCGGTAAGTTTTCCCAGTTTTTTGTGGCAAAATTAGGGGGGTCGGCTTATACTCGAGTATATACCGTAATTGAATTTACCAGTTCAATCCAAGCTCTAAGAGAAGGGTGTTGATTACCCATCCAGCGTAAGGCCAATATTTTCCTGGCTAAAAAAAAAAGTGTCTCCCGCAGAAGAATTTTGACGTGTCCCCATATCTCTTCATCCAGCACACCAAACAGACATACCAATGGAGTGAGAGGAACAGGAGTGCCTATGAGGGAGGTTAAAAGCGAGGTCACCTCGCTCCAAAAAGAGAGAATAGTTGGGCATCCCCACACCATATGTGTGAAATCTGCATCCATTGTACGGCATTTTAAACATTCTGAGGATTGGGACCACCCCATCCTAAATAGCTGTAGTGGGGTCAGATATGACTTGTGCACTATATACATTTGAGTCATTTTGTTATTGGCTGATGGAGACACCCCGATTGGAGAGCCAAGAATCTCCTCCCAATCTTCATTTTGAATATCTGGAACTAGAGACCTCCACCTCTCCCTTACTGACGATAAAGCAGAGTCAGAGCCCGCGGACAACATATAAGTATATAGGGTAGAAATAAGACCCTGGGGGCCTTGTGATTTGAGAATCCCTATCAAAGGGAAGGATGATATTGCTTGGGTCATATTTCTGTTACGCAGATATGATTTGAGTTGCTGATCTAAACTGTAGGTATCGGAAAAATTGTGACCTTGGGACACTGTATTTAATCTGCATTTGTTCAAAGGACACTAGGACATTGTGATCATATAAATCTTTAATCGAGGAAATGTTATATGAGATCCAGAATTGAGTGGACGGGTGGTTTAATAGCATCGGGAAACAGGAATTATTCCATGATGGCATTTCAGCTATAATAGAGTGAACCACTCGTTTAAGTTGTCTCCAGACTGACCGTGCTAACCGGAGTAAGGGTAATAACCCAGAGACATTAGGTTTGTCTACTTCCAAAAATCCCAACAAGCAATCAGTCCCTGCAGCACGAGCCAGATGACTCTCCGAGTTAGGCAAACAATTATTAGGCATCCATCTACTCAGAGTTCTGACTTGCCCGGCCAAGTAATATAAAAAGAAATCCGGCAATGCCGCCCCGCCCAACTGTTTAGACCTATGTAAGGTAGACAGTTTGAGTTTAGGTCTAGTCTTCCCCCTTATAAAGGATGAGATTAATGAATTAAGTTCTGAAAAAAAAGATTTAGGGATCAGTACTGCACTATGTTGGAGGGAGTAACTGAGTTTGGGAAGTAGGATCATTTTAATCAGATTAAGGCCCTGTGCACACGTTGCGCTTTTAGATGCGTTTCCGCTGCGTTTTTCAACATGCGGAAACGCATCCAACCCGCAGCACAGTGCACAGCCATTGTATTCCTATGGGAACCGCAGGTCTGCTGTGCACATGCTGCGGAAAAAAACGCGCGGTTTTGCCGCGTTTTATTTTCTGCATCATGTCAATTCTTTGTGCGGAAGTGCAGCGTTTCTGCGCCCATTGACTTGCATTGAGTCGGGCACTTCCGCAGCAAAACCGCGGATCTAAAAAAGATCTGCGGTTTTGCTGTGGGTGAAACCGCTGCAGTTCGGGAGGAGGGAAGTGTGTGGGCGTTTATAGTGTGTGGGCGGGGCGTGCGTGGGCGTGTATAGTGTGCGGCGCTATGTGTGTGTGGGCGTTGATTGTGTGCCGGTGTCTGCGCAGCGGTGTGCGGGCCTGTGTGCGTGATCGGTGTATATGCGGGGCTGTGTGCGTGATCTGTGTATGTGCGGGGCTGTGTGCGTGATCCGTGTATGCAGGCATCGTCGGATGGGACTACAAGTCCCATCCGGCGATGCCTGCTACAGTGACAGTGACTGACACATTAGCCAATGATGGGACAGTAGTAGACCCATCATCCGGCTAATGTGCTGAATGTAAAAAAAAACCACATACATTACATACACAACATATAACATACACATGACATACAATGACATACAGAACATATAACATACAATGACATACAGAACATACACATGACATACAACACAGGACATAGAGTATATACTCACCTATTCCCCGACGCCATCGATCTGTGTATCCCTCCGCCGCCGGGAGAGAATGACGTCACTACAGTTCATTCTCTCACAGCAATGCTGGGTGAGAAAATTCCTACGCAGCATTGCCATAAAGTGAGACTCTGAACTCAGGTAACCTCAGTGATGCACTGCAGGAGCCATTGTCTCCTGTCAGTGCATCACTGGGAGGCCCTACAGAGCAGTGGCATCACCTGATGTCACTGTTCTATAGGGAAGACCGTCGTGGGACACTCGTTATTAATTTGACTGCGTCGGACAGGGAGTATACGGTTGTTTTATTTTTTTACGTTTTATATGGCGTCGCTTGGATCTGAGCATATAATAAAGATATGAAAACCTTGTTGTTTCATTTCATTAAAATAATTTATTCTTATGCGTGTTGTTTTTTTAAACCCTTTCTTAATATAAGATTAATAATGGATAGGCGTCTTATTGACGCCTCTCTATTATTAACCGGGCTTAATATCACCTTACAATAGCAAGGTGATATTAACCCCTTATTACCCCATATCCCACCGCTACAGGGGAGTGGGAAGAAAGGGGCTAAGTGCCAGAATTGGCGCATCGTATAAATGCGCCAATTCTGGGGCGGCTGGGTGCTGGTATTTTTAGCCAGGGGGGTGCCAATATCCATGACCCCTTCCTAGGCTATGAATATCAGCCCGCAGCTGTCTGCGTAGCCTTTCTGGCTATAAATTATAGGGGGACCCCACGTCATTTTTTGGGGGGGTCCCCCTATTTTAATAGCCAGTGAAGGCTAGCTGCGGGCTGATATTCATAGCCTGGGAAGATCCATGGGTATTAACCCCTTCCCAGGCTAGAAATATTGGCCCCGGCTGTCGGCTTTCCCCCTCTGGCGCAGAAAATTGCGCGGGAGCCCACGTAATTATTTTTTCCTATTTTTTTTTTTTAATTAACTATTGCGTTAAGATTTTGTGTGTGTACGCGTGTGTCTTTAACTATTTATGTACCATTTTATCTATCATCTATCTACCTATATATCTTTGTCTATATATCTATCTTTCTATATATATTTCTAACTATCTATTATCCATCCATGTATTTTCTATCTATCTAACTACTGGTATCTATTATCTATCTCTATCTTTGTGTGTGTAATGGAGTGTGGGTTGGACAAATGTAAAAGAGGAGGTTGGACAAGAAATGACATCACAAATCTTTTTTTTTTGTTAAACAACATATCTTTATTTAGCTGTCAAAAACGCATGAGAAAAAGCATGAAAAACCGCGCCAAAACCGCGTCAAAAAGGACATGCGTTTTCTGCCAAGAGGTGCGGATTCGGCGCGGAAAAATCCGCAGGCAAATCCGCAATGTGTGCACAGGCCCTAATACGTCCGGAGACAGATAGTGGCAATTTACTCCAGATAGCAAATTTAAGTTTAAGATCTAACAGCAGGAGAATATTCATTTTTAAGTCTAGTCTACTATATTTTGAAATATTTTTTCCCAGGTACTTAAAGTTAGTTACAACAGGCAATGGGGATAACGTTTCAATGTGCTCCATTGGACCCAGGGAGAGAGGCATCAAGGCGGATTTATCCCAATTTATGTATAATCCCGAATAATTACTAAATTTGTCTATAGTAGCAATCACACGGGGTAGTGTTTCTTCTGCTTTGTCCATAAATATCACCATATCTTCGGCATATAAGCCAATGGTATCTAAACGGCCCGCTATTTCTATGCCTTTAATGACTGGAGTGGATCTTATACAGATCGCCAACGCTTCGATTGCAAGCGCGAAAAGGGCCGGGAAAGGTGGCAACCTTGGCGTGTTCCTCTTGCCAAAGAGAACGATTCGGATACAGAGTTATTTATTATTCGGGCTTTTGGTTTCATGTACATCGCGCATATCCACTTCCTAAATTTGTAACCGAATTCATATTTTTTGTGAACATGCAGATAAAAAATTATCATTTTTGTGGGAAAAAAATAGGATTTTTTATTTTCATGCCCAGGCATTATAAACTTATGTGAAGCACTTGGGGGTTCAAAGTGCTCACCACAGATCTAGATAAGTTCCATAGGGGGTCTAGTTTCCAAAATGGGGTCACTTGTGGGGGTTTTTCACTGTTTAGGCACATCAGGGACTCTGCAAACTGAACATGACACCCATCAAAGTCTGCATTCCAAAACGTCATTACTTCATTTCCGAGCCCTGAAGTGCGCCCAAACAGTATTTCAGCATACTCAGGACAAATTGGACAACTTTTAGGGTACAATTTCCTTGGCAAAAATAAAAAATTGGGGACTAAAAAATCATTTTTGTGGAAAATTTTAATTTTTTTTTTTTTCACACCCAGGCATTATAAACTTTAGTGAAACACTTGGGGGTTCAAAGTGCTCACAACAGATCTAGATAAGTTCCTTAGGCGGTCTCGTTTCCAAAATGGTGTCACTTGTGGGGGGTTTCCACTGTTTAGGCACATCAGGGGCTCTCCAAACGCGAGATAGCGTACAATCTCAATTCCAGCCAATTTTGGTTTGAAAAAGTCAAACCGCGCTCCTTCCCTTCCGAGCCCAGCCGTGCGCGCAGACAGTGGTTTTCCCCCACATATGGGGTATCGGCGTACTCAGGAGAAATTGCACAACAACTTTTTCTGTCCATTTTCTCCTTTTACCCTTGTTAAAATAAATTATTTGTAAAAGATCATTTTTGTGACTAAAAAGTTAAATGTTCATTTTTTCCTACCAAGTTGCTTCAGCTCCTGTGAAGCACCTGAAGGGTTAATAAACTTCTCTAATGTGGTTTTGAATACCTTGAGGGTGCAGTTTTTAGAATGGTGTCACTTTGGGGTATTTTCTGCCATATAGACCCCTCAAAGTGACTTCAAATATGAGGTGGCCCCTAAAAAAAATTTTTTGTACAATTTGTTGTAAAAATGAGAAATCGCTGGTCAACTTTTAACCCTTATAACTTCGTAACAAATAAAAATTTGGTTCCAAAATTGTGCTGATGTAAAGTAGACATGTGGGAAATGTTATTTAGTAACTATTTTGTGTGACATATTTCTCTACTTTAAGGGAATAAAAATTCAAAGTTTGAAAATTGCAAAATGTTCAAAATTTTTGCCATATTCCATTTTTTTCCATAAATAAACGCAAGTTATATCAAAGAAATTTTACCACTATCATGAAGTACAATATGTCACGAGAAAACAATCTCAGAATCGCGAAGATCCGTTGAAGCGTTCCAGAGTTATAACCTCATAAAGAGACAGTGGTCAGAATTGTAAAAATTGGCCCGGTCATTAACGTGCAAACAACCCTCGGGGGTAAAGGGGTTAAAGAGAAAGGCAGATCCGAGCCTCCTCTTGCTCCGTCTTCTGCTGTGGTCTCGGTCTCTTCCTCCTGCTCACGATCAACAGGGCCGCCTCCCTCCCTGCAAAGAGAGGATGTAGAACACCACCGCCACTAGTATCACTGAGCATCTCCACACGGTCCCATGTAAGTGTTCAGCTTTGTATCCCCAACCCCTCGAGAGAAAGAGGAGATATCCCCACGAGCCATGATACTGAATTTCAGCATTTCCAAATTACTGGCCTTTGAAATGCTGCCATCCTGGCTTGTGGAGACAGACCGTTTTAAAAAACTAATGGTGGTTGCTGCCCTGCAGTATATTGTTCCTATACACCACTGCTTTTCCATGCGGTTCATACATGCCCTGCACAAACATTTTGCAGACCAAATCAGGTGTGCACTGCACAATGCAATCAGTGTCAAGATCCACATAACCACCAATGCATGTGTAGCAAGGGCGGTAGTCGTGGGCAAATCCACTAAGCAACAGTTAGTGAGCACCCCGGCCCCTTGCACATGAAGAGATGAATACTCATTGTGTCTGCTGGAATTCTAGTCCCAGGAAACACCACAGAGTCAGTCTGTGTTCCAACAGCTGAACTTTACTAGACAGCATTATATTCATCACATAGGCAGCACAGTTCAAACACAGACATCTTCTTATCTTACCCTGCCTTCCGGGCAGACTCGGTTCTTCCTGTCAACTCCATATATATCCTTGCAGACTCTGTCTATATCTTTGCAGACTCTGTCTATATCTTTGCAGACTCTGACTCACTCTTGGTCAATATCTGACCCCCACTATGGGACAATCCCTGTCCATCTTCTGGACATTCTTTGTCCCACTTGTGCTCCAGGCCCACCAGCTTCCTACCGTTTCCCTAGTCTGGCTGCGAGTTATAGGTTAACGGGATCGCCGACTCAACTGCCTCCTAATCCCAGCCACTAGCTTTGGATCCTTCCTTGGAACAGTTCTGTCTAAGCTGGTGACCGCCTGCACGACTCTCAGCCCGATGCCCCTTACTGACTAACTGACTAGCAAGTGCAGAGCAGAGCCGCAGGTAGGCGGAGCAAGTGCAGAGCAGAGCCGCAGGTAGGCGGAGCAAGTGCAGAGCCACAGGTAGGCGGAGCAAGTGCAGAGCCGCAGGTAGGCGGAGCAAGTGCAGAGCCGCAGGTAGGCGGAGCAAATGCAGAGCCGCAGGTAGGCGGAGCAAGTGCAGAGCAGGATGGAACAAATACAAGAATACACACAGCAGGGAAGGGAAGCCACAGACAAGGATACTAACAGGTATAGGATAGAGTCCAGACAAGGTCAGGTACAGGAACAGATTCAGGATAAAGGGTACAGGCCAGGGTGTGCATCCCCCTGCAGGCGGAAACGAGAGACACAGGCTGGGGTGTGCAGGCCCCTGGAGGCAAAGACAAGAGGCACAGGACAGGGTGTGCCGCCCCGTGGAGGCGGAAACGAGAGACACAGGCACAGGACAGGGTATGCAGCCCCCTGGAGGCGGAAACGAGAGATGCTGGCACAGGACAGGGTATGCAGCCCCCTGGAGGCGGAAACGAGAAACACTGGTATAGACCAAGTTATGCAAGCACAGTAACAGGTCTGGGTATGAAGCCCCCAGAGAAGATGGAAAACAGGACAGGACCTGGCAACTCAGCAGCTTGGCACTGACTGAGAGAAATCGTTGCTCCTCCTATCCTCCTATGGGCGGGGATGCGTTAAGTACCTGAGGCCTCTTGAGAATTGGCTGTGGAAACCTTAGGAAGGTGCATGCTGACTCTATAAGAACCAGAAAGTGCCAGCACCGCCCCCCTATGCACACAGCCAGGGAATATGCAAAGAGCAGGCAGGAGACATGAGGTACACAGCATGGAGCCGGCAGAAAAAAAGAACTCGCAGCATGGCACGGAGTAATTAGTAATTTGGTGTGAGGCCTCTTTCATACATTAGTTTTTTGCCGTCAGTCACAATCCGTTGGCTCGACGGATCCGTCGCAGATTGTGAAAAACTGATGCGACGGATCCATTTTTTCGACGGATGCAACTAGCTGATCCGTCGAAAAACGGATCCGTCGCATCCGTTTTTTCTTCCGTTTTTCAACGGATCCGGTTTTTTTTATACTATACTGTAAAATAACACTGACAGGTTATGGAATACATGTATACACATATACACTATATATATATATATTTCATAGAGATATAGATAGCAGAATAGGTGAAAATGCAATTGTTGCCATCTGTAAAATCATTACAGAACCCGACAGGATATGAGACATGGTTTACATACAGTAAACCATTGCATATCCTTTTTTTTTATATATGTCGCTCACTAATAATGTTAGTAGTGTGTGTGTATAATTTTAGAGTTGTAGATGTTAAATTAAAGGATTAATTCACGGAAAAAACTGGTGTGGTCTCCCGCGCAATTTTCTCTGCCAGAGAGGGCAAGCCAGTGACTGAGAGCAGAAATTAAGAGCCTAGAGAGGGACCATTGTTTTTGGGTCCCCCCTGGCTAAAAAAAAAAATATCTGCCCTCAGCCACCACAGAAAAGGAGCATCTGTAAGATGCGCCAATTCTGGCACTTACTCTCTCTTCCCATTGCCCTGTAGCTGTGGCATATGGGGTAATTAGGGGTTAATGACACCTTGCTATTTTTTCGACGTACATTAAAAACGTTCCTTTGTCCGTTCTCTCTGGATGACGGACAAAGAATTTACGACGGATCCATCGAATGACGGATGAAACGTGTGGCCATCCGTCACTAATACAAGTCAATGAGAAAAAAACGGATCCAGCAGCATCAATTGCTGGATCCGTTTTTTCAAAATTCGACGGATTGTGACTGATGGCAAAAAAACATGATGTGTGAAAGGGGCCTATGGCAGGTGGGAGATGGGGGCCATGCAGTGATGCCGGCAGGGTTGTTACACCTGTCTCTATGATTAATGTGTGTTATACAATTCAAGTTTGAATAAACAAAGGAAATTTTAAATCAATGGCTGGACAATCTGCTCTGAGCTGGTCTGGGTAATGACCAGCTGCTGGAGGAAGGGAGGGGGAAGAGGGGATAAAATTACACAGAGCAGAGGGGGGAGGGAGCTGCGAGGGGGAATCGCTTGTGAAGCTTGTCATTCACAAACCAAGGAGAGGCAATAGGAAGCTCTGAATGTGCACTTGGGATATTGGGAAATACTTCATTTTTTCTTGACACTGCCCAATTGTTAAATGTAGTGGCAACTGGGACATAGGTGTTGTAGACTACCATCACAGAGGATTGCTGGGGATTTTCCTGTTCAGGTTGCCGCCTCTTCATCTGGTCAAAGTAAGGCCTCTTTCACACATCCGTTTTGTGCCGTCAGGCACAATCCGTCCCAAACCTGAAAGGACGGATTCGGCGCTGATTGTGAAAAAACTGATGCAACGGATCAGGTTTTTTTTGCCAGATGCGTCCTGAACTTTTGAACCCGGAAAATGCAGGTACGCATGTCCGGACCGAGGAGAGAGAGAGAATTGCACAAAAGACTGATCCGGCACCATAGACTTGTATTGTTTGCGCCCGCCGGATGCGGCAGAAAAAAAAACCGTTGCAGTGACCGTTTTGTCCGGCCGCCGGAATGTACATTTCCGCCGGATCCGGCTAAAAACAGGCGCAACGCAATGACATCCGGCACGATCCGGCGCTAATGATAGTCAATGACAAAAAAACGCATCCGGCGGTTTAAAAAACCGGATCCGTTTTGCCACTGGCATGTTTTGTTTTTTTTTAGGGGTGATGCGAATACTTTGTCTGCTATCTAGACATGTATAGAATAAAGAATTAAGTACATAATTACCAGCTAGTCAGTGTCGTGTCACGACCGTCGCAGCATCCGCCATATTGCCTGCATATCCGTGTGTTTTTGGTATAAGTAAAGTTGGTTTAATGTATCTTTTGTGCATAGGATCTGATCTTATAGTATGAGTTGTGCCAGCGTGACACATGCCAAGTAAGGTCTGTTCATTTAGACTGGTGCCAAGAACAACAGTGTATGTGCAAGTCTGTGTATTTTGTAAAGTAGTATATTTATTTTTTGACTCAGAAGTAGTATATATATCAATATGCATGAGCCGAACAGCGTTCCTGTGTGCAACTGCACTTTATTTTTAGATCCAATCAGGTAAGTATAAACGTACGATGAGAAAAGAATGCATACATAAAACCTTAAAATGTATACAGAATAAATAGAAATGAAACGCCTACACAAATCAACTATGACATAGGTTCAGTGTGCACTATTGCCAGTAAAGGGACAAGATGCACAAAGTATGACAAAAAGATAAGAGTAAACAGGTCAGAACAGATTTAAAGTAGAAAATACGGTATATAGATCTTTAATATCAAGTATAGAGAATAGATATCGTCAGACCCTATAGGCATAAGTTAGTCATGAAGTTGATTAGGTCTGCGCTACTGTCAACAAAATTGGTTGAATATGCGATAACAGTAAAATAAATACAACATTTAAATAAGATTAAAGGTCAATAAGTCAGTCTTTAAGTTGGTATAAAAAGACAACACATTAATACATAGAAAATTACATTTTTATTTGGACTCCCATGACAGCACCACGAGAGAGGGGATCCGCCCTTCAGGAACAGGAAGCCTATAGATACAAAAAGGGCGGCACCTCTCCCACGTATCAGTTGGTTTCCTGTTCCTCATGGGACTGGATCCTACAGACTACAGGACGTCCCAGGCCCGGCCGGTCGGCTCAGGTAGCCGGGGGGTCTCCTACCTCGACCGGTGCGGGGGCCCTGGAAACGCCACAGTGGTCCTAGATGGACGGCAGAGCAGGGAGCGGGGTCCGGAGGTTCCCCGTCTCGGGAAGTAGCCAGCGCCAAGGTAAGTATTCTCCTGGGCCTCCCGGCGGAGCAGGGGCTCTGTGTTACCGAGTCCGGCGGTGCCTTGACGCGGGGCGTGTGCGGCTCTCTTCCAGGCATCCCGGAGCAGCCTCTGGCGTGCTCGGCACCATTGGGGGTTGTTGGGGCGCAGGGCCGGTGGTCGCTTACAGGTCACCGGCGCCAGCTTCCTTCTGCGCATGTGCGGGGCCTTTCTGGCACCGGGAAAATGGCGGCCGCCATCCTAGGGGGACCGGAGCCCTGATTTACGATTTACACTTAGGCACTTGCGGGGGAGGTCAGGGTGGAGATGCGGCATCGTCTGCTGACACGGATACTGGAGGGGGAGGTATATATGGCCCCAAACAGGGGGCTCCATGCTTCTGGCCCATTTTCCTCGCAATGGAGGATGAGGAGCTGCAGCAGCCACTACAGCCGGAGGAAGCTGCAGAGCAGCAGACTACAGAGAAGTCCCAGGCCCAACAGAAAAACCGGGATGCAAATCGGAGTCAATCCAGTCGGAGGAGCTCTTCCAGTCGGCAGACAGCAGCATCAGCTAAGATATTCCCCCCTCGCACAAATAAGGCAAGGCACAGAGAATGCGCCCTCTGTAGATGCCCCCTATCGGACTCTTATAATAATGTGAAATGCAGGGCGCACCAATTATACACAATTAAATAAGGAGGTGCAGATCGGTAGAAAAAACAACAGCTAAGTAAGAGAGAAAGGAACTACCGCAGTAATGCACACTACTCAGATAATGGAAAGTAGAAAAACAGTCAATTTTATTGGTATACAAAGAGTAAAGTAAAACACAAGTAAAATCAGAGTGACTCTGGTCCCAAACGCCCGCCCCTAACCATGATCAAGGTATATAATGAATAATGTCTCAAAAATAACAAAAAACATGAAAAATAACTGGAAAAACATATGATCATAAAATAAACATTTGGAAATATGTAATGGTCCACCTATGATGAGAGAACCTGTATGGATAGCAGAAAAAATATTAATGATACAAAAAATATATCAAATAATTATAAGCAAGCCCAAATAAGGGGTAAAATAGTCCCCCACCTGTGAACTAAAAAGATGGCTCCAAATCAAAAAGATTATGCCCCCCTGTATCCAGCAGACGGTGAGGTCCCAGGGAGGGGGAAGCAGCGTTAGCCTCTAGAGAGTCTATTGTGCCCATTAATATCCCCCTCAGGTGGCAGAAGAGACTCCCAGCTTCACCTAAAATCTGAAGGACATCATCATGACAGAAGTAAGGGAGTCCATAAAATCTCTGACTCAGGGTGAAAGTTCTAAGCAAAGGGATCTCCCAGAATCGGATTCATCGGTAGACTGGAGGAGAGATGAGGATTCCCCTGAATCATCTTTCTCTGCTTCTTCATCCGAGGAAGACTTGGGCCACTTCTGCCTGCCCCTAGACCGTGTAGATAAACTAGTAAAGGCGGTCAGGGGAACAATAGGAATAATAGAACCCAGGCCAGAGCTGTCCATGCAGAACATTATGTTTAAGGGATTGGATCAGAAAAAACGTAGATCCTTTCCCTTGAATGAAAAAATTCAAGAACTGATTCTCCGGGAATGGAAGAAGCCGGCAAAAGAAGGGCTCCTTACCTCCGGCCCTCAAGTAGAGATATTCCTTTGATGAACCAGCCATTAACGTCTGGGATAAAGCCCCTAAATTGGATGCAGCAGTCGCCAAAGCATCAAAAAGATCTTCCCTGCCCTTTGAGGATATGCGGCCCTTAAGGATCCCCGCCTAGATAGAAAAGCAGACATCTTTCTTAAAGGAACTTGGGAGATGGCGGCCAGTTCCCTGAGGCCTGCGGTGGCATCCACTTGCATGGCCAGAACTTTGATGGTCTGGCTAGACCAACTTGAGTCTTAACTGAAAGAGGGAGCTCCCCGGGAGACGATTCTGGGAGCCCTTCCAACAATTCAAGGGGCCGCGACCTTACTGTTGGATGCCTCAGTGGATTCAGTCAGAATGGCGGCAAGGTCAAGTGGGCCTCTCCAATTCCGCCCGCAGAGTACTATGGTTAAAATGCTGGCCAGGCGATATCCAAGCAAGATCTAAGCTCTATGCCATACTGTAGTATAGAAAACCGGGCACACTCAAAAGGTTGCTGATGTGAAGGGTGATTTTTATTAGTGCAATACATACAGTAGTCACTAACAAACGTTTCGGTCTTCACTAGACCTTCATCAGTGTGCTAGGAGACTTAGTGAAAGCGTAGGAGAGAGGTCTCCCCATAAAGGGTAAGCCGTATGTATCATGCAGCATATAGAGGGTAAGAAAACCCTGGTGGGTGAAATCAGTGTTATATGCTGGGAAATAGCCCAGATGATCTCGTTATATGAATATGCTTAGGTAATGATCCGGGAACCGGTGACAGCAGGGAGGACTGGCAGACCTAAGGACGCGGTATCCACCGCAGACCTAAGGACTTGCGGTGGATACCGCGTCCTTAGGTCTGCCAGTCCTCCCTGCTGTCACCGGTTCCCGGATCATTACCTAAGCATATTCATATAACGAGACCATCTGGGCTATTTCCCAGCATATAACACACCGATTTCACCCACCAGTGTTTTCTTACCCTCTATATGCTGCATGATACATACGGCTTACCCTTTATGGGGAGACCTCTCTCCTACGCTTTTACTAAATCTCCTAGCACACTGATGAAGGTCTAGTGAAGACCGAAACGTTTGTTAGTGACTACTGTATGTATTGCACTAATAAAAATCACCCTTCACATCAGCAACCTTTTGAGTGTGCCCGGTTTTCTATACTATAAATTACAGTTTGGTAACCTACCGCAGGCACCTCTCTCTCTACGGGCTGTGCATGTGGTATATTCACTATGCCATACTGTGTGAGGGGGAGTATCTTTTTGGTCCAGTCCTGGACTAGCTGCTGGATAAGGCAGTGGATGAGAAAAAAAATAGGTTCCCCAATCTAGCGTCCTCTACTTACCAACGTCCCTTCAGCAGGAGAAAATTCGGTCAGAGAAGACTGGCATGGGACAGTCCCAAGTGGGATCACAGGAAAAAGAGAGGTACTGGCTTTATGTTTAGACGTTCATCGCGGGAAAGGAAAAAAACATCCCAATGACTAGTCTAGGGGGTAGACTGTCGGCCTTTTATCCAGCCTGGTCTCGTATCACCAACAGCATTTGGGTGCAGTGTGTGATATCGGCAGGACTAAAGCTTGACTTCCTTTCGGTCCCAGAAGTTAAATTCAAAATAACTCCTGTCCGTCGCTCTCAGATAGAACAGATGGCCCTGGAAACAGATATTGTCAAATTGTGCCACAAAAAAGTCTTAATGGAAGTCCCGGAATCCGGAGAGGTTTTTACTCTCCCCTATTCTTGGTTTGGAAACCAGATAACTCTTACAGGACCATTATCAATCTTCGGTCCCTTAATAGGTTTCTGGTAGCTCGACCCTTTAAAATGGAAACAGTTGGTTCAGCAATAAAGATGTTTCAAAACTGTTTTATGGTGGTTTTAGATTTGAAAGACGCATACTACCATGTGCCTATTCATGCAAATCACCCAACGTTTTTTGAGAGTGGCTGTTTCCATAGATGGCGTAATCCGGCATTTTCAGTATAGAGCTCTCTCCTTTAGCCTTTCAGCAGCGCCACGAGTCTTCACGAAAATAATATCTGAGGTTATGGCCCACCTCCGAGAGTCTGACATCTTAATTGTTCCTTACGACTTCTTGATTATTGGAAAATTCGGCAGACCATTCGCTTTTCCAAGTGGAAAGGTCTATATCCATTCTAGAATACTTGGGTTGGCTAATAAACCTTGAAAAATCCGTTAACAACCTTTGAAGATCCAGCAATTTCTCGGCCTCATTTTAGATTCAGAAAATCAAGAATGTCTTCTGCCAACGGATAAAATCATTCCCATGACCCTCAGGTACGCCATGTCCCTATTGGGCTCCCTAACATCTTGTATCCCGGCCGTCAAATGGGTTTAGTTCCACACTTGAGCCCTTCAGAGAGATATTTTAGTTAATGATAGAACCTTGGGGGGGGGGGGGTCACTAAATGGGAAAATGACATTGGGTCCAAAAATGGTGGCTTAGCAAAGACAACTTGTCCACGGGAGTTCCCTGGGAGAATAGCATATCCTGTATAGTAACTACAGACGCGAGTCCCTCGGGATGGGGGATATTGTGGTCCAGGGACAATGGGATCCCCTTGTAGAAAGTTCCTCCAGTCTGAAGGAACTATTGGCGGTAGACCTGTCAATTAAAAAAAACTCCTTTTATAACTGCAGGGTCACCATGTCGGCATTCTCTCGGACAACCAGGTGACAGTGGCATATATCAACCACCAAGGTGGGACCCAATCCGAGGCTCTGATGGAAGTAGCGGAACGCCCATTCTGAACAGCGGAAAGACATTTTGTATCTTTGACAGCGCTACACATAAGAGGAAAAGACAATACCACAGCAGACTTTCTAAGCCGCAATACTCTAAGACAGGGAGAGTGGTGTCAGAATGGAGCCATCTTCAGTCAGATTGTCTGTATGTGGGGTCAACCGGACACAGACATCTTTGCCACCAGGCAGAGCAGAAAAGTAAAACAGTTCTGTTCCCTGAACTCGGGGTAGAAACCTCTTATGGTGGACGCCTTCTTGAGGAAGTGGGTTTTCGATCTGGCCTACGCCTACGCCCCCCCCCCCCCCCATTATCCCTGTTACCTCTGGTAGTAAGGAAGATCAGAGAAGACAGAGCAAGAGTCATTCTTATTGCCCCATTCTGGCCCAGAAGGGCTTGGTTTTCATGGCTGAGAACAATGTCAGTCTGCGACCCCTGGGTACTTCCAGATCTCCCAGATCTTCTCTTCCAGGGCCCAGTCAATCACCCACAAGTAGCAGGACTCCACCTGACGGCATGGAGTTTGAAAGGTCATTATTGAAGGATAGAGGATTCTCCCCCAATCTAATACACCCTTCTGAAAAATAGAAGAACAGTTACAACCAAAATCTATGCTAGAACCTGGAGACAATTTCTGCCCACTTCTGACCTTAAAACTGATGAGGGGGGTTCCTATAGGGCAGATTTTAGAATTTCTGCAGAAGGGTCTGGAATTAGGTCTGGCTACTAGTACCCTGAAAGTGCAGGTTTCAGCCCTTGGTGCCTTATTTAATTGTGATATTGCAAGAAATTACTGGATATCCAGATTTATTAAAGCTGCTAGCAGGTCTAGGCCCATACACAGGGTAAGGTGTGTACCATGGGACTTGAACTTAGTCCTCACGGCTATGACGGAGGCTCTATTTGAACCCATGTTATCTGCCTCAATTAAGATTCTATCCCTCAAAGTAGCGTTTTTGGTAGCTATTACGTCAGCACGTAGAATAAGGAATATCCATGCACTCTAGAGACCCTCCTTACACACAGATTTTGGACGACAGGGTAGTATTTAGACCAGACCCTGCCTACTTGCCCAAGGTTGCCTCACACTTCCACAGAACACAAGAGATAGTTCTCCCCTCCTTCCTCCCTAACCCTACTAACCAGAAGGAGGAAAAACTTCATACCTTAGATGTTAGAAGAATTCTATTCGGTAAAGGACAACGCCTTATTTATATCCTTTCAAGGGCGTTAGAAAGGGTCTTAGAGTTTAGAAATGTACATTGGCAAGATGGATTAGGGAGGCTATCTCTCTAGCTTATACGGCAGGTGGCTGTCCGGCTCCGCAGAACTTAAGGGCGCATTCTACCCGAGCCATGTCGACCTGTTGGGCAGAAAGATCTAGAGTTTCCATCAACTAGATATGTAAGGCGGCCACGTGGTCATCCCCTTGCATCTTTTTTAACCATTATAGGCTAGACATGGGTGCCTCCTCAGATCTTACCTTCGGGTTAAGGGTGCTGCAGGCTGTAGTCCCTCCCTAAAACAGTGTTTACATCTCTGTAATTCTCTCGTGGTGCTGTCATGGGAGTCCAAATAAAGTATTAAGTTACGTACCAGTAATGGTATTTTTCGGAAGCCCATGACAGCACCCTTAGTTCCCTCCCTTTCACTTGTGGGTGCGCACTTCTTCCACTTATAAGTTTCACAAGGGTTAACTTGTTCAGGTTCTGTATGTATTATGTGCCATTAAGCATGGAGGTCCTCTCAAGCTCTGTAATCCAACTAATGCATGGGAGAGGTGCCGCCCTTTTTGTATCTATAGGTTTCTTGTTCCTGAAGGGCGGATCCCCTCTCTCGTGGTGCTGTCATGGGCTTCCAAAAAATACTGTTACCGGTACGTAACTTAATACGATCAGTGATATTTGTTTATTAAAATGAAATCTTACGCGGCTTCATCTCGAATATCAGTTGCATATGATATCAATTGCATATGAATGCATTGTATAAGACGCCAAACTCATTAGTTCGAATAATAATAGTAATCGCTGTGCAATGCAAAGATGGAGAACGCAACCAATAAAATATAAATCGCACGCATAAGTCAATGTATTGACCTTAAGAAGCACCCTACAAAACACACGCAAACACGGGGAGAACATACAAACTCCTTGCAGATTTTGTCCTTGTTGGGATTTGAACCCAGGACCCCAGTGCTGCAAACCTGCAGTGCTAACCACTGAGCCACTGTGCTGCCCATATCCCATTGTGCCATCGATTGTGTTGGTCTAAGAAATTCACAGAGGTAATTGTCTTTCCTTTTTCTGTCACTTTTTTGCAGATATGCTGCTGTATTTTGCTTTGGAGTTGCTGACTTGTCTGCCCCGCATAAATCTTAAGACACTAGTAAATAATGAGATACACAACATTTCGAGACCGATAGTTAGAATACAGTTTGGATTTAATATGTCCAGGAAAATCTGTAGAACGATACTGTCACCTGACATTAAAAAGGAACAAACAGTGCAACCCCCGCATGGATATGAACCCACCAATCGATGACCTGTACCTGTTTTATTCGTTGGTGGCCTAAAATGACTAGATGTCAAGTGGTCATTTAAATTTCTGGCCCGTCAAGCCACCAGTTTAGAGGCATCGGAAAGAAAAGGCCTGAGTCTCCGTTTACTACGCAGAGTGACCCAATTTGTTTGCAGGATTCTGTGAATATCACGCTGTTGGTTGTTGTAGGCAGTGGTCAAGTTAATAGTATGAGATCAGTCCAAAAATGGAGGAGTAGTAGTGCTTACAGGGACAGTGTGTGTCTCACTCTCCTGGATGGCGTCCTCCCCAATACGCATTTCAGCACGCTGCCTTCGTCAGGGGTTGGCGTCGTAAGGAAGGAGGTTTAACTCCTTCAAGACCCTGTCCTTTTTCGGTTTTGTGTTTTCGTTTTTTGCTCCTTTTCTTCCCAGAGCCATAACTTTATTTTTCTGTCAATATGGCCATGTGAGGGCTTGTTTTTTGCGGGACGAGTTGTACTTTTGAATGACACTATTGGTTTTACCATGTTGTGTACTACAAAATGGGAAAAAATTTCCAAGTGCGGTGAAATTATAAGAAAAAGTGCAATCCCACACTGTTTTTTTGTTTGGCTTTTCTGGTAGGTTCACCAAATGCTAAAACTGACCTATCATTATAATTCTATAGGTCATTACGAGTTCATAGACACCAAACATGTCTAGGTTCTGTTTTATTTAAGTGGTGAAAAAAAATTCCAAACTTTGCTAAAAAAAAAAAAAGCGTCATTTCCGATATTTTTTGCATGTCGAGCTGAGATTTTTAATACCATTTTGGTGCAGATCCGTTCTTTTGATCACCCGTTATTGCAATTTAATGCAATGTCGCTGCGACCAAAAAAATGTAATTCTTGTGTTTTGTATTTTTTTTTCTCGCTACACTGTGTAGCGATCAGGTTAATCCTTTTTTTTATTAATAGATCGGGCGATTCTGAACGCAGGGATACCAAATATGTGTATGTTTAATTTTTTTTTATTTTGAATGGGGCGAAAGGGAGGTGGTTTTGAATTTTTATTATATATATATATATATATATATATATATATTTTTTTTTTTTTCATATTTTTAAAAACATTTTTCTATAACTTTTGGCATGCTTCAATAGCCTCCATGGCAGGCTAGAAGCTGCCATAGCTCGATCGGCTCTGCTACATAGAGACAATGCTCAGATCGTCTCTATGTAGTAGAATTACTGCACTGCTATGAGCGCCGACCACAGGGGGACGCTCATAGCAATCTGGCATCAACAACCATAGAGGTCTCAAGGAGACCTCTGGTTGTTATGCCGACTCATCGCTGACCCCCGATCACGTGCCGGGGGTCAGCGGTGCGCGCATTTCTGGCCCGATGGCCGGAGGCGCGCTTTAAAAGCCGCTGTCAGAGTTTGACAGCGGCATTTAACTAGTTAATAGCGGCGGGTGGATCGCGATTCCACCCGCCCCTATTGCGGGCACATGTCAGCTGTACAAAACAGGCATGATGTGGGCTCAGCATCGGAGCCCACATCAAAGGAGATGCGACCTCCGCACTATTAGTACAGCGGAGGTCGTGAAGGGGTTAAATATAGCTGGGGACAACTAAAAGAGGTTCCAGGAGATGAGTGTGTGTACGTACCAATAGCTATACAGGGGCGTGGTCAAGGTCGGAGCAGAGTCGCGGCGTCGGGGAATACTGTTGTGAATGTGTTAGAAATGAATTCTGAGCAGAAGCTCCCTCTGGTGGTTACAAACAGTACTGAACCATTCAATGAAGATTGTGAAGATTGGCAATCTGGAGTTACAGACTGGTCTTATATAAGGGAGGTTCCCTACCATCAGGGTTGCCGGTGATCAATTGTTCTTGTCTCAACTTTGGTTCCTGGTTCACTTGGAAGCTTGCTGAGTCTTGCCTGCATCTTCTGCTAACAGATAAGATATTTTCTGCTTTTATTTTTGTGCTTGCTTTTTGCATTTTTTCCTGCTCTTCTGTGGAGGTCAGCCAGGTCCCCTCCGGGGGCTTGTGCTCCTCTGTTTATCTGAGCCACTGTTATTTGTTCATTTGCCTTTTCCAGTTTTTTCAGTGGCTGCGGCTTAGTTTTGTTACACCAGAGAACTAATTTAGGTGGTAGAGGTCGTGTGATCTCAGGTGTTTTTGCAATTAGTAGAGTTGGTATTTTTTTAGGGTTTTTTGGATTGCAGTAAGTGTCCTTCCTATCCTTTTCTTTCTAGGAAGATTGGGCCCCAACGTTTGCTCATACTATTTTCTGTCTGTGTCTGTATTTCCTCTTGTCTAACCGCCATTACATGTTTGGGGGCTTCCTATGTTCTTTGGGGATCTGCTCCGTGGCAGATAGCTTTCCTCTTTCTATCTTTAGGTGTAGTTAGCCTCTCAGGCTGTGACGAGGCGTCTAGGACCAACGTAGGTACGCTCCACGGCTGCCTTTAGTTGTGGTGGTTAGTCAGGGTACTGCAATCCAGTAGATTCCAACCTCTCTGGTGTATTGCAGTTTTTGCCTGCTATCCTCAGCTACCAAATCATAACAGTATCACCGGCCAAACTGAAAAATATATAGTACTCACAGAAGGTAAAAATAGTGTAAAAAAAAAAAAAAGTTGTCAGATTTTTTTTTTTTCTGTTTGTTGCATTTTTTTTTTCCCTCTTTTTCTCTGGGTGCTGAGGATTTTTTTTTTCTCTCAATGGAGTTTGCACAGTTGTCTGGCCGTGTGGATCAGCTTGCCACTGAAGTTCGGAGTATTGCTACCTATCTTGCAGGGTTGCCGGTTGTGGAACCTAGGATCCCCATGCCAGATTTGTTTTTAGGGGATCAAGCTAAATTTCTGAATTTCTAAAATAACTAAGTTGTTTTTTGCCTTAAAACCTAAGTCCTCAGGGAACGCAGCACAGCAGGTTCAAATTGTCATCTCTCTCCTGCGTGGCGATCCTCAGGATTGGGCTTTTTCCCTGACACCTGGGGACCCTGTTTTGAGTAATGTTGATGCATTTTTTCTGGCTCTGGGGTTATTGTACGATGAACCTAATGTCACTGATCAAGCTGAAAAAACCTTGTTGGCATTAAATCAGGGGCTTGAGGACGCTGAGTTATACTGTCAGAAATTACGAAAGTGGGCAGTCCTGACCAAATGGAATGATGATGCTTTGGCAGCCCTTTTTCGGAAGGGTCTGTCAGAGAATGTAAAAGATGTTATGGTGGGTTTCCCTGCTCCCTCTGGTCTCAATGATTCTATGTCATTAGCGATTCAAATTGACAGACGTTTGCGTGAGCGTAGAGGTATGCGTGGAATAGTGTTGCCTTGTGAACCAGCTTCTGAACCCATGCAGTGTGATAGAGTGGCTTCTGGGGCACAGCGTCATGAGTTTCGAAAACGCAATGGGTTATGTTTCTACTGTGGTGACGCCTCTCATGCTATTTCAGTCTGCCCTAAGCGGGGAAGACGTTTTGCACGCTCAGTTGTCTTGGGTAGTGTTCAGACTAAATTTCTGTTGACTGTTACCCTGATTTGCTCCTTGTCCACATTTTCTGCTCAGGCTTTTGTTGATTCGGGAGCAGCTATTAACCTGATGGATTTTGATTTTGCTAAACGTTGTGGGTTTCCCTTGATACCCCTACGGAAGTCTATTACCCTACTGGGGATTGATTCTACCCCTTTGGCTGAGAATAAACCCCAGTTCTCTACTCAGGTGATAATGAGGGTTAAACCGGATCATCAGGAGAGTTGCAAATTTTTGGTGCTGTATAATCTGCATGACATTATTGTACTAGGTTTCCCTTGGTTACAGTCTCATAATCCTGTTTTGGATTGGAAATCTGTGTCTGTAACCAGTTGGGGCTGCCAATGTGTTAATGCCAACACTCCTGTTTTTTCTGCCTCTCCCCAGGCTCAGGATGTTCCTGACTTTTTGACTGATTTTTCTGATGTGTTTAGCGAAAGTAAATCTGCATCTTTGCCCCCCCATAGGAGCTATGACTGCGCTATTGAATTAGTGCCTGGTAGTAAATTCCCTAAAGGTCGCCTTTTTAACTTGTCTGTACCTGAACATGATGCTATGCGGTCTTATATCAAGGAGTCATTGGAGAAGGGTCATATCAGACCATCCTCTTCACCCTTGGGTGCCGGTTTTTTCTTTGTGGCCAAAAAGGATGGTTCATTAAGGCCGTGTATTGATTATCGTCTCTTGAACAATATCACTGTGAAATATCAATATCCGTTACCCTTGATTTCTGACCTGTTTTCCAGGGTGAAAAGTGCTACTTGGTTTACCAAGCTTGACCTCAGGGGGGGCATATAACCTTATTCGCATTAACCCCTTCACCTCCAAGGGTGGTTTGCACGTTAATGACCGGGCCAATTTTTACAATTCTGACCACTGTCTCTTTATGAGGTTATAACTCTGGAACGCTTCAACGGATCTTCGCGATTCTGAGACTGTTTTCTCGTGACATATTGTACTTCACGTTAGTGGTAAAATTTCTTAGATATACCTTGATTTTATTTTGAAAAAAATGCAAATATGGCGAAAATTTTGCAATTTTCAAACTTTGAATTTTTTTTCCCTTAAAACAGAGAAATATGTCACCCAAATAGTTAAGAAATAACATTTCCCACATGTCTACTTTACATCAGCACAATTTTGGAACCAAAATTTTTTTGTTAGGAAATTATAAGGGTTAAAAGTTGACCAGTGATTTCTCATTTTTACAACAAAATTTACAAAGCCATTTTTTTAGGGACCACCTCACATTTGAAGTCACTTTGATTGGTCTATATAGCAGAAAATACCCAAAAGTGACACCATTCTAAAAAACTGCACCCCTCAAGGCACTCAAAACCACATTCAAGAAGTTTAATAACCCTTCAGGTGCTTCACAGGAGCTGAAGCAACGTGGAAGGAAAAAATTAATATTTAACTTTTTAGCCACAAAAATGATCTTTTACAAACTTTTTTATTTTCACAAGGGTAAAAGGAGAAAATGAGCAGATAAAGTTGTTGTGCAATTTCTCCTGAGTAAGCCAATACCCCATATGTGGGGGAAAACCACTGTTTGGGCACACGGCAGAGCTCGTAAGGGAAGGAGCGCCGTTTGACTTTTTCAAACTAAAATTGACTGGAGTTGAGATTGGACGCCATGTCGTGTTTGGAGAGCCCCTGATGCGCCTAAACAGTGGAAACCCCCACAAGTGACACCATTTTGGAAACTAGACCCCCTAAGGAACTTATCTAGATCTTTGGTGAGCAATTTGAACCCCCAAGTGCTTCACACAAGTTTATAACGTAGAGCCGTAAAATTAAAAAATATTTTTTCCACAAAATTGATCTTTTCACCCCAATTTTTATTTTCCCAAGGGTAACAAGACTCCAAAAGTTATTGTGCAATTTGTCCTGAGTGCGCTGATACCCCATATGTGGGAGTAAACCACTGTTTGGGTGCATGGCAGAGTTTGGAAGGGAAGGAGCGCCGTTTGACTTTTTCAACGCAGAATTGGCTGGATGCCATGTCGTGTTTGGAGAGCTCCTGATCTGCCTAAACAGTGGAAACCCCCCACAAATGACACCATTTTGGAAACTAGACCCCTCAAGGAACTTATCTAGATGTGTGGTGAGAACTTTGAACCCCAAAGTGCTTCACAGAAGTTTATAACGTACAGCCGTAAAAATAAAAAATCTTTTTTTTTTTTACAAAAATGATTTTTTCGCCCCCAATATTTTATTTTCACAAGGGTAACAGGAGAAATTGGACCCCAAAAGTTGTTGTCCAATTTGTCCTGAGTACGCTGATACCCAATATGTGGGAGAAAACGACTGTATGGGTGCACGTCTGGGCTCGGAAGGGAAGTAGTGACGTTTTGGATTGCAGACTTTGATGGAATGGTCTGGGGGCGTCATGTCGCATTTGGAGAGCCCCTGATGCGCCTAAACAGTGGAAACCCCCCACAAGTGACCCCATTTTGGAAAATAGACCCCACAAGGAACTTATCTAGAAGTGTGGTGAGCGCTATGAAGCCCCAAGTGCTTCACAGAAGTTTTATAACATACAGCCGTAAAAACAAAAAAATCATTATTTTTTTTTACAAAAATGATTTTGTCGCCCCCAGTTTTTTATTTTCCCAAGGGTAACAGGAGAAATAGGACAAATTGCACAATAACTCTTGTGGTCCAGAGTACGCTGATACCCCATATGCGGGGGTAAACTACTGTGCATGGCAGAGCTCAGACGTGAAGGAGCACCGTTTGACTTTTTCAACGCAGAATTGGCTGGAATTGAGATCAGATGCCATGTCACATTTGGAGAGCCCCTGATGTGCCTAAACAGCAGGAACCCCCCAATTCTAACTCCAACCCTAACCCCAACACACCCCTAACCCTATTCCCAACCCTAACCACAAACCTAACCCTAACACACCCCTAACCGTAATCCCAACCCTAACCCTAATCCTAACGTTAGCGCCAACCCTAACCCTAACTTTAGCCACAACCCTAACCCTAACGGGAAAATGGAAATAAATACATTTTTTTTATTTTATTATTTTTCCCTAACTAAGGGGTGATAAAGGGGGTTTGATTTACTATTTATAGCGGGTTTTTATGATTGGCAGCTGTCACTCTAAAAGACGCTTTTTTATTGCAAAAAATAGTTTTTTGCATCACCACATTTTGAGAGCTATAATTTTTGTATATTTTGGCCCACAGAGTCATGTGAGGTCTTATTTTTTTGCGGTACGAGTTGACGTTTTTATTGGTACCATTTTTGAGCACGTGACATTTTTTGATCGCTTTTTATTTCGATTTTTGGGAGGTTAGAATGAACAAAAATCAGCAATTCATGAATTTCTTTTGGGGAGGCGTTTATACCGTTCCGCGTGTGGTAAAATTGATAAAGCAGTTTTATTCTTCGGGTCAGTACGATTACGGCGATACCTCATTTATATAATTTTTTTTATGTTTTGGCGCTTTTATAGAATGAAAACAATTTTATATAAAAATTATTATTTTTGCATCGCTTTATTCTGCGAGCTATAACTTTTTTATGTTTTCACTGATGATGCTGTATGACGGCTTGTTTTTTGCGGGACAAGATGACGTTTTCAGCAGTACCATGTTTATTTATATCGGTCTTTTTGATCGTGTGTTATTCCACTTTTTGTTTGGCGGTATGAGGATAAAGCATTGATTTTTTGCTTTGTTTTTTTTTTTAAGGGGTTCACTAAAGGGGTTAACTAGTGGGACAGTTTTATAGGGGGGGTCGTTACGGACGCGGCGATACCAAATATGTGTACTTTTATTGTTTTGTTTTTTTTATTTACAGGAAAAAATGAATTTATTGGGGAATATTTTTTTTTTTTATGATTTTTTTTACCACTTTTTATTTTTATTTTTTTTACTTTTTTACTTTGTCCCAGGGTGTGACATCACAGTATTTTAGCAGATCGCTGGTGTGACAGTGTGCACAGCACTCTGTCACACCAGCGATCGCTCTGGCATCGCTGCAGGCTTCTCAGTGCCTGCTTCTCAGCAGGCACTAAGGAAGCCGCCTCCCTGCAGGACCCCAGCGCCATCTTGGATCCGGGGACCTGGAGGGAGGACGGACCCTCGGAACAGCGCGACACATCGCGCTGCTCTGAGGGTCTCAGGGGAGCGCGCAGGGAGCCCCCACCCTGCGCGATCCTCCCCTGTGCCCCCAGTACACCACGATCATGTTTGATCGCGGTGTGCTAGGGGTTAATGTGCCGGGAGCAATCCGTGACCGCTCCTGACACACAGTGCTGGGTGTCAGCTGTGATAAACAGCTGACACCCGGCCGCGATCAGCTGCGCTCCCCCCGGGAGCGCAGCTGATCGCCCATGACATACTATTCTGTCCATGGGAATTAGGTCCAGGGTCACATGGACGGAATAGTACTTCTGATGGAATAAAGGGGTTAAGCACGGGGATGAATGGAAGACGGCATTTAATACCCCAAAGGGGCATTTTGAGTACCTAGTGATGCCCTTTGGGCTCACTAATGCTCCTTCCGTCTTCCAGTCCTTCATGAATGACATTTTCAGGGATTTTGTGGATAAATTTCTGATTGTTTATTTGGATGATATCTTGATTTTTTCCAATGACTGGGACTCTCATGTGAAACATGTTCGGACTGTGTTCCATATTTTGAGAGAGAATGCTCTGTATGTGAAGGGATCAAAGTGTCTTTTTGGCGTACAGAGGATCTCATTTCTGGGATTCATTTTGTCCCCATCTGTTATTGAAATGGACCCGGTCAAGGTTCAGGCCATCTGTGATTGGGTCCAACCTACTTCATTAAAGGCTCTTCAGAGATTCTTGGGTTTTGCCAATGTTTATCTTAAATTTATTGGTAATTTCTCTGTTATTGTTAAACCATTGACTGATTTGAGCAAAAAGGGTTCTGATGTGGTGAATTGGCCTCCTGAGGCAGTCTCTGCGTTTCAGGAACTTAAGCAGAGATTCACTTCTGCTCCTGTTCTACGGCAGCCTGATGTTTCTCTGCCATTTCAGGTGGAGGTTGATGCCTCTGAAATTGGGGCAGGTGCCGTTTTGTCCCAAAGAGATCCAGAGACCTCTAAAAGTAACCCTTGTGCCTTTTTCTCTCGAAAATTTTCTCCAACTGAACGTAATTATGACGTGGGTAATCGGGAGTTATTGGCCATGAAGTGGGCTTTTGAAGAGTGGAGACATTGGCTGGAGGGAGCCAAACATCAGGTGGTGGTCCTCACGGACCATAAGAGCTCATCCTGACCGACCTGGTTGCCCAAATGAGGGTTCGGTGACCCCTCCTCAAGGGGGGGGTACTGTTGTGAATGTGTTAGAAATGAATTCTGAGCAGAAGCTCCCTCTGGTGGTTACAAACAGTACTGAACCATTCAATGAAGATTGTGAAGATTGGCAATCAGGAGTTACAGACTGGTCTTATATAAGGGAGGTTCCCTCCCATAAGGGTTGCCGGTGATCAATTGTTCTTGTCACAACTTTGGTTCCTGGTTCACTTGGAAGCTTGCTGAGTCTTGCCTGCATCTTCTGCTAACAGATAAGATATTTTCTGCTTTTTTTTTTGTGCTTGCTTTTTGCATTTTTTCCTGCTCTTCTGTGGAGGTCAGCCAGGTCCCCTCTGGGGCTTGTGCTCCTCTGTTTATCTGAGCCACTGTTATTTGTTCATTTGCCTTTTCCAGTTTTTTCAGTGGCTGCGGCTTAGTTTTGTTACACCAGAGAACTAATTTAGGTGGTAGAGGTCGTGTGATCTCAGGTGTTTTTGCAATTAGTAGAGTTGGTATTTTTTTTAGGGTTTTTTGGATTACAGTAAGTGTTCTTCCTATCCTTTTCTTTCTAGGAAGATTGGGCCCCAACGTTTGCTCATACTATTTTCTGTCTGTGTCTGTATTTCCTCTTGTCTAACCGCCATTACATGTTTGGGGGCTTCCTATGTTCTTTGGGGATCTGCTCCGGGGCAGATAGCTTTCCTCTTTCTATCTTTAGGTGTAGTTAGCCTCTCAGGCTGTGACGAGGCGTCTAGGACCAACGTAGGTACGCTCCACGGCTGCCTTTAGTTGTGGTGGTTAGTCAGGGTACTGCAATCCAGTAGATTCCAACCTCTCTGGTGTATTGCCGTTTTTGCCTGCTCTCCTCAGCTACCAAATCATAACAGAATACTGTAGCTCCAGGCAACCACGCTCTGTCACCAGAAGCGCTTGGGACACGTGGGGAAACACGTGACCCGGCATCCTCAGGCACAGCAGCAGGGCCGATGGAGGGAACCCCCAACAGCAAGTATGTACCGGAGATGGCGGGCTCGTGTTTCCCCTATTTTCTCATAGATTGTTAGCTTGCGAGAGGGCCCTCATTCCTCTTATCTGGTGATTTTTGTGATTGTTATTCTGTAATGTATTTTATTGTCTGTACAAGTCTCCGCTAAAATGTAAAATGCTGCGCAATATGTTAGAAAAATATTCAGAATTGAGTCCTCAGTGGTTGATAGTTGATACCTTTTAATGGCTAGCTAAAAAGATGGTAACAAATTGCAAGCTTTCGAGACTACTCTGGTCTCTTCCTCAGGCATTTACTAATTCAAAATCTGAAGAATCACATATTTATGTACAGGAAGACAGAGGAATAATGCAATAGATAGGACGTGAAGCAGAACTGTCATTATGGGAGAGTGATAGACAGTTATGGCCATAAATGTTGGAACAGTTCATAGATAAGGAGTGAAAGTTTTATTGTCCTCTGATTAGGGTCTGGTAATGTGTTGCGATGCCCCCACAAGATCTTAGGAGCAAATTCCTTAATTGATGTAAAAAGACATAAATCCATGTGACACATTCGTTCCTGCTCTGAGTGTGTCAAAGGTCGTCATAAGTTTATACTCCCAGACCCTTCTGTCTCTCTGAGATTTGAAATTACCTTTCAATACGAGTAATTTCATGTGTATGGTGCTGTGATCAGGCATACACAAATGTTTTGCCACAGGTAGATCCATTTTTTTTTCTCTTATTGTGTGGCGATGAGAATTCATCCTTGTTCTCAGTTTTTGCCCTGTCTCCCCACATACAGAATATGCAGAATATGTTGGCACTATCAAAATAAAATGTATTGTTTTTTCTTATTATTATTAAAGTTGTCCTGTTGCACCTTTAAGCACCTGCTAACAGGTTGAGTCTGCACCATGCACTTGATTACTATGAATGATTTATCTTCCATCTTGTTCCTTATAGGGCTTGACATGGGCTGCTCATAGTGGACATAAGAGCACAGTTTTAAAACTGCTGGAACTGGAGCTGACATAAGGCTGTCAACCAAAACTGGAAATACAGCAGCTGATATTGCAAGAGAGAATAATCATTTAGAGGTATTTGTTCAAAGGGAAATTCTAATGTTTGATATAGTAAATACTTAAAAGCAATCTGTCATGTAAAAAACAGCGATTAAACTGCTGATATGGGATTAATCTGCAGATCAATAGCATTCTGAAGGAGTGCGGCCGCCACACTGGAAGCCCTGCTGCTAGGAGGAAATTCACTTTATTCCTCTTAGCAGCCTCTGACTGTAAGTAAGTCTGCGTGTTATTACTGTTTTTTCACATGACAGTTCCCATTAATAATAATTATTATTATTATAGACCATTCTTATTAATTATTGTTGAGCAAAAAGTTTCACAGGACACTGGTCAAGTTCTACTTTTTTTAGGTTCGGGACCAGACTCATTTGAGCCACCTCCTACATGCTCAGAAGTGGCGTCAGTGATGCTTGAAGGCATGAGAGAATTTTCAGGCCTCTCGTCCAGCTGCCATGGTCTAGTGTCATGGCCACTGGACCTGAGTCCTCCAAATATGTTTGCTGAGCTCTTTTACAGTTTTGCTGCAGCTAGTTCAATCCATTTTTCCAATCTGACTTGTTCTTTTATATGGTTATTACTATGAAATGCTTCTACATATCCCAGTATTTCTGAGGTTTTTTTTCATCATTGTGCTTTATATTGATGATAAATTTAGGCTGATATATTTTGCAAGCAAAATCTCAAATTGAGATTCTGGTTTTGGCTTTTATCCTTTATGTGACAAGGGTCATTAAAGGGTTGACATTAACTCTAGTGCCACCTATAGGAAGTAGTGATCCTAGAAGTCATAGTCCTCTTCCTCTCTGAAGAGACAATTTGCGTATTTCCCAGAGGAGCATTTTGGCTTAAACGTCTCTGCATGCTCTCTGCAAGGAGAAACGATACACCTTGGATCCCTCATTTATTTATGAAAGTTGCCAGTTTTCAAACTTTTGTATTGTTGACTTTAAATCTTCTTGAACCTATTTGTGAGAGTTACCTGTATTAAAGGTGTTGTGCAGCACCCGGACAACTCCTTTTTTATTTAAATGTTTGGCCCTGATGAAATAAAAAAGCTGTCCCCGCCTTCTGTAGAATTGAACATGAAAAAGTAGTTTGGGTTGCCGCTGCTCTCTGCCAGGCTCACGTGTCACAACGGCACGGGAGCCCCAGGGGGAGAGCAAATGTCGACTGGAATGACGCTGGCACAGAAGGTGAGTATAAGCTTTTTTACTTTATCGGAGCCAAGCGAGGGGTATGAGAAGGAGTTGTCCAAGTAGTGGACAATTTCTTTAAGATGATGCAAGAACACAAAACCTGTATGGGAATTGTTTAGAGACAAAGTCCCCTGCACTCTAGACAACTATTGGCACCCTTGTTGTAAAAGGCCTTGACTGCTTTACCTTTAACTTGTGATAAATATATATATATAGAATGTTAGAATTGTTCATTATTTGTACATAAAGCTAACACACAATCTTAAAACGTACTTAATTTTTCTCTGTGTCTGTGGCCATCTAATGGATGGCTGGAATGTGTGACTCATTTTTAACCTATGTCCTAGTCGTACAAATGCCCCATTAAATTCATGGAAAGTCTTTATTTTTTCTGCCGTCTTTGTTTTTTTTTCTCTAACTTTTAAGAAAGTTTGTACTTCAGATTGACTGACATAAAGTACAAACACAGGAACATCTATCTAGTCATACTGATAAACTGGGACTAGGGCAGACCGCAAGAGGAAGGAGTGGAGATCAGTAACTGTTCTGCTGTTGCAAGTTGTCTTACAGCAGTCACATCCAGAACAGCTGTTACATCACGTCCTATGCGCCAGTCACTTCTGGAGTTGAAGTCTCTATTCTGCTGCTACAACATGTCTTTCACTCCAGTCACATCCAGAGCTGCAGTGACAATGCTTATATACAACATCACATTATACCTCACAGTAAATGTGTAGTCCTAACACACACACCCTCTATGTGATCTATCCTGTTCATTCTGTTGTTTTTTCATTTGTGGCAGGATGGGGGCATAGTTTTTGAAAATTTGGGTCCTTCCATGATATTTGGTTTAATTGTAGTTAGTAATTCAGAACAGAAATGTAAGGCTAGGTTAGCCCCACACTGCCTGATACTGATGACACTTGATTTAAAGGAAGAAAGTAAACTATGCCCAGTCACTTGAGGTACTAATTAGAGACTCCTTGATGTTAAAGTTCGGTGTTTAGTTTTTTTTTTTGTTTTCTTTAAAAAAAAAAGTTTGGGTACCAGACCAGTACCACCTGACTATGGGGCCCGAACATCCAGTCTTTACCTCTGATCGGCAGTAAAATCATAATCGCCTGTCAGACATCCGCGGTTCAATCACTGTCAAATGACAGCATGAGCCCGCAGCTGTAATTGGAGGTAAAATGTTTGCCTCCGGTCACTGGCTTTGGCTGATGGAACTACTACTCCCATCAGCCTACGCCTGCTGTCACTAATAACAGCAAGAGCAGGCACAGCTGATGGGAGAATTCATCAGGTGGCACCTGCACTCTAAGTAAAAAAAATTTAAACAAACGGGAGTGGGCTTCCCTGTATTTTTGATAACTAGCCAGGCAAAACTGATAGCTGCGTGCTGCAACCCACAGCTGTCGGCGTTAGCATGGCTGGTTATTAAGAATAGAGGGGTCTCCATCCTGTTTTTTTTAAATAATTGAAATAAATCATTAAACAAAGAATATGTGGGTTGCCCCCCACTGTTCACAATCAGCATGGTAAAGCAGACAGCGGGGGGCTGGTATTCTCAGACTGGTCATCCAGCCTAAAACTAGCAGCCCGCAGCTGCCCAGAAAAGAGGTGCCAATTCTTGTGCTTTGGCTCTTCCCGCTTGCCCTGAGGTGGTGGTAAGTGGGGTTCATATTTATGGGGTTGATGTTACCTTTGTATTGTCCAGTGACATCAAGCCCACGGCTTAGTAGTGGAGAGGTGTCTGTAAGATCGGTAATCCCAAAAAGAAGGAAGAATTGGAAGCATTTAAAAATACCAGGTTGGATGAACACAGAACTTAATCACTTGTTAAAAAGGAAAAAAGAAACGTATTTCAAATGGAAAGAGGGGAGCATATCTAAAGACGTAAATAATGCTGTTTGCAGGGCAAGCGTTGGAAGAGCTAAAGCCAGTAATGAAGTAAGATTGCAAGTGAGATCAAAAACAGTTTTTTGGGGGTATGTGAAAAGCAAAAGAAAAGTCAAAGTTGATAGAGGATTTTTACAGGATGAAAAGGGTGAAGTGGTCAAAAATGATGTTGAGAAGGTCGAACTTTTAATTTCTTATTTTTCATCTGTGTTCTCAAAGAAAGCAATTGTAACATCAACTGATCTTCACGGTGCCATCGAAGGAATAAAAGAATCCACACTGTCCATAAATCGAGAGATGCTGACGGAACACTTAGCTAATTTAAATGAATTTAAAATTCCTGGTCCGGGTGAATTACATCCTAAGATACGGAAAGAGTTAGCAGAGGAAAGAAAAGGAAAGAAGACGGCGCCTGGAAATTACAGGCCAGTGAGCCTTACTTTTATACCAGTTAAGATCTTTGAACAAATTATTAACCCCTTCCTGACCTGTGACACAGCGTATGTGTCATGAAAGGATCGCGTTCCTGCGGGTCGGGTGACCGGGTCACTGAAAGGTCACCCGACCCGCAGGCACAAGACCCTTTGTGCTTCACCACAGGGGGGTTGGCTTAACCCCCACGTGGCTACGATCGCTCTGAATGGCTGTTAAAAGTGAAACAGTGCTCCCTTTATTCCGAGCCCCAACGTGTGCCGAAACAGTGGTTTACCCCCACATATGGGGTATCAGCGTACTCAGGAAAAATTGCACAACAACTTTGGGGGTCTAATTTCTCCTGTTACCCTTGGGAAAAAAATTGGGGACTAAAAAAATTATTTTTGTGGAAAAAAAATGATTTTTTATTTTCACAGCTCTGCGTTATAAACTTCTGTGAAGAACTTGGAGATTCAAAGTGCTCATCACACATCTAGAGGAGTTCCTTGGGGATCTAGTTTCCAAAATGGGGTCACTTGGGGGGTTTCTACTGTTTAGGCACATCATGGGCTCTGCAAACGTAACATGACGCCCGCAGACCATTCCATCAAAGTCAGCATTTCAAGATGTCACTACTTCCCTTCCGAGCCCCAACGTGTGCCAGAACAGTGGTTGCCCCCCACATATGGGGTACCAGTGTACTCAGGACAAACTGTACAACAACTTTTGGGGTCCAATTTCTCATGTAACCATTGTGAAAATAAATAATTGCGGGTTAAAAGAATCAGTTTTTGAGGAAAAAAATGATTTTTTATTTTTACGGCTCTGCATTATAAACTTCTGTGAAGCACGTGGGGGTTCAAGGTGCTCACCACACCTCTGGATAAGTTCCTTGGGGGGTCTAGTTTACAAAATGGGGTCACTTGTGGGGGTTTCTACTGTTTAGGCACATCAGGGGCTCTGCAAACGTAACAAGATGCCCGCAGACCATTCCATCAAGTCGGCATTTCAAAGCGTCACTACATCCCTTCCGAGCACTGACGTGTGCCCAAACAGTGGTTACCCCCCACATATGGGGTACCAGCGTACTCAGGACAAACTGGATAACAACTTTTGGGGTCCAATTTCTCCTGTAACCATTGTGAAAATAAAAAATAGGGGGCTAAAAAATCTTTTTTTGAGGAAAAAAAAAGATTTTTTATTTTCAGGGCTCTGCGTTATAAACTTCTGTATAGCACCTGGGGGTTCAAAGTGCTCACTGTGCATCTAGATAAGTTCCTTAGGGGGTTTTGTTTCCAAAATGGGGTCATTTGTGGGGGAGCGCCAAAGTTTAGGCACACGGGCTCTCCAAACACTACATGGTGTCCGCTAACGATTGGAGCAAATTTTCCATTAAAGTCAAATAGCGCTCCTTCCCTTCTGAGCCCTGCCGTGCGCCCAAACAGTGGTTCCCCCCACATATGGGGTACCAGCGTACTCAGGAAAAACTGGATAACAACTTTTGGCGTCCAATTTATCCTGTTACCCTTGGGAAAATAAAAAATAGCGGGCTAAAAAATGATTTTTGAGAAACAAAAATGATTTTTTTTTTTTTTTCACTGCTCTGCATTTATAAACTTCTGTGAAGCACTTGGGGGTTCAAAGTGCTCACTACACATCTAGATAAGCTCCTTCGGGGGTCTAGTTTCCAAAATGGGGTTACTTTTGGGGGGTTTCTACTGTTTAGGCACATCAGGGGCTCTGCAAACTCAACATGACGCCCGCAGAACATTTCCATCAAGTCTGCATTCCAAAATGGCGCTTCTTCCCTTCTGAGCTCTCCCATGCGCCAAAACAGTGGTTCCCCCCACATATGGGGTATTGGTGTACTCAGGACAAATTGCACAACAACTTTTGTGGTCCAATTTCTCCTGTTACCCTTGTGAAAATAAAAAATAGCGGGCTAAAAAATCATTTTTGAGGAAAAAAATGATTTTTTTATTTTCACTGCTCTTTGTTATAAACTTCTGTGAAGCACCTGGGGTTCAAAGTGCTCACTATGCATCTAGATAAGTTCCTTGGGGGGTCTAGTTTCCAAAATGGTGTCACTTGTGGGGGAGCTCCAATATTTAGGCACACAGAGACTCTCCAAATGCGACATGGCAACCGCTAAATATTCCAGCATATTTTCCATTCAAAAAGTCAAATGGCGCTCCTTTCCTTCTGAGCCCTGCCGTGCGCCCAAACAGTGGTTTATGACCACATGTGAGGTATCTGTACTCAGGAGAAATTGCCCAACAAATTTTAGGATCCATTTTATCCTGTTGCCCATGCAAAAATGAAAAAATTGATTCTAAAATAAAATTTTTGTTGGAAAAATTAAAATGTCCATTTTTTCCTCCCACGTTGCTTTAGTTCCTGTGAAGCACCTGAAGGGTTAATAATTTTCTTGAATGTAGTTTTGAGTAGCTTGAGGGGTGCAGTTTTTATAATGGTGTTACTTTGGGGTATTTTCTACCATATAGACCCCTCAAAGTGACTTCAAATGTGAGGT
Organism: Oophaga sylvatica; assembly: GCA_033576555.1. NCBI lineage: Eukaryota > Metazoa > Chordata > Amphibia > Anura > Dendrobatidae > Oophaga > Oophaga sylvatica. Next base: position 246,785,367 of record JARQOD010000004.1, on the reverse strand, counting down.
GGTCCCTAAAAAAAAATGGTTTTGTAAATTTTGCTGTAAAAATGAGAAATCGCTGGTCAACTTTTAACCCTTATAACTTCCTAACAAAAAAAATTTTGTTTCCAAATTTGTGCTGATGTAAAGTAGACATGTGGGAAATGTTATTTATTAACTATTTTGTGTCACATAACTCTCTGGTTTAACAGAATAAAAATAAAATTTTGAAAATTGCGAAATTTTCAAAATTTTCACCAAATTTCCATTTTTTTCACAAATAAACGCAAAAATTATCAACCTAAATTTACCACTAACATGAAGCCCAATATGTCACGAAAAAACAATCTCAGAATCGCTAGGATTCGTTGAAGCGTTCCTGAGTTATTACCTCATAAAGGGACACTGGTCAGAATTGCAAAAAATGGCAAGTTCATGAAGGGGTTAAACAGCATGTATGTAAGTATGTGGATAAGAATACAGTAATTAACCAGTGCAAGCATGGGTTTGTAGCAAACAAGTCATGCCAGACTAATCTAATTTCCTTCTATGATGGACTAGGTTGGTCAGGAAAATACGGTAGAAATAGTATATCTCGACATCAGCAAAACATTTGATAAAGTATCTTATATTATCCTTATTGAAAAAAATGACCAAGTTTGGGATTGCTAAGGCTACAGTTAGATGGATTCATAACTGGTTCAGTAATCATTCTCAAAGAGTGGTAATAAATGGTTTGACATACAGTTGGAAATTTTTTTCAAGTGGGGTACCACAAGACTGTCCTCCCCCCAGTGTTGTTCAATATTTTTTATAAAATGATCTAGATAAGATAACTGAAGGTAAATTAATCAAATTTGGAGATGATACAAAGCTAGTAGGGATAGCTAACCTAACACTAGAGAAGACCGAGAAAGGATTCAGAATGATCTAGATAAGCTTGAACAATGGGCAGCGACAAATTGAATGGTATTTAACCCCTTCCCGACCTGTGACGCCACGTAGGCATCATGAAAGTCGGTGCCTGGGTCACTGAAAAGTCACCCGACTTGCAGGTACAGGAGGACTTGTACTTCACCCCGGGGGGGTGGCTTTGCCCCCCCATGGCTATGATCGCTCTGATTGGCTGTTGAAAGTGAAACAGCAAATCAATTGTAATATTTCACCAATGAAATTTGGTGAAATATTACAATCCAGCCATGGCCGATGATGCAATATCATCGGCCATGGCTGGAGACCGCGATCTGCCGCCCCCCTCCTCCCACCGACTGACGGTGATCTGCCACCGTCAGTCTTTCCTTCCCTCCGTCCTGACCTCCGCTCCCCTCCGTCCTGTCCGCTTCCCCGGCGGTCCGATCCCAATCCCCCGGTACCTCCCAAGTCCCGGTGTCCCTCCGTCTTCTCCCACGGGCGCCGCCATCTTCCAAAATGGCGGGCGCATGCACAGTGCGCCCCTCCGAGTCTGCCGAGTCAGATTCATTCATTCATTCCAGGTACATTTTGATCACTGTGATAGACCCTATCACAGTGATCAAAATTAAAAAAATAGTAAATAAACCCGCCCTTTATCACCCCCATAGTTGGGGAAAAATAAAAAATTATATTTATTTTTATTTTTCCACTAGCGTTGGGGTTGGAATTAGGGTTAGAATTAGGGTTGGAATTAGGGTTAGGGTTGGAATTAGAGTTAGGGGTGTTTTGGGGTTAGGGGTATGTTGGGGTTAGGATTGGAGTTAGAATTGAGGAGTTTCCAATGTTTAGGCATATCAGGGGGTCTCCAAACGCGACATGGCGCCACGATTGATTCCAGCCAATTTTGCGTTCAAAAAGTCAAACGGTGGTTCCGCCCTTCCGAGCCCCGACGTGTGCCCAAACTGTGGTTTACCCCAACATATGGGGTATTGGCGTAGTCAGAAAAAATTGCACAACAGCTTTGGGTGTCTAATTTCTCTAATTTTTACCCTTGAGAAAATAAAAAATTGGGGTTTAAAAAATTATTTTTGTGGAAAAAAAAAGTATTTTTTATTTCACGGCTCTGCGTTATAAACTTCTGTGAAGCACTTGGGGGTTCAAAGTGCTTATATCTAGATAAGTTTCTTGGGGGGTCTAGTTTCCAAAATAGGGTCACTTGTGGGGGTTTCTACTGTTTAGGCACATCAGGGGCTCTGCGAACGTAACATGACGCCTGAAGACCATTCCATCAAAGTCTGCATTTCAAAACATCACTACTTCCTTTCCGAGCCCCGAAGTGTTCCCAAACAGTGGTTCCCCCCCACATATGGGGTACCAGCGTAGTCAGGACAAACTGGACAACTACTTTTGGGGTCCAATTTTTCCTGTTACCCTTGTGAAAATAAAAAATTGCGGGCTAAAAAATCATTTTTTTTTTTGAGGAAAAAAATTATTCTTTTATTTTCACGGCTCTGCGTTATAAACTTCTGTGAAGCACTTGGGGGTTCAAAGTGCTCACCACACATCTAGATAAGTTCCGGGGGGGTCTAGTTTCCATAATGGGGTCACTTGTGGGGGAGCTCCAATGTTTAGGCACACAGGGGTCTCCATATGCGACACGGTGTCGGCTAACTATTGGAGCTAATTTTCCTTTCAAACAGTCAAATGGCGCTCCTTCCCTTCCGAGCCCTGCCGTGCGCCCAAACAGTGGTTTATCACCACATATGAGGTATCAATGTACTCAGGAGAAATTGCCCAACAAATTTTAGGATCCATTTTATCCTGTTGCCCATGTGAAAATGAAAAAGTTGAGGCTAAAAAGAAAAGTTTTGTGAAAAAAAAAAAAAAGTAATTTAATTTTTACGGATCAATTTGTGAAATACCTGGGGTTCAAAGCGCTCACTATGCATCTAGATAAGTTCCTTGGGGGTCTAGTTTCCAAAATGGGGTCACTTGTGGGGCAGCTCCAAAGTTTAGGCACACAGTGGCTCTCCAAACTTGTCATCGTGTCCGCTAACGATTGGAGCTAATTTTCCATTCAAAAAGTCAAATGGCGCTCCTTCCCTTCCGAGTCCTGCCGTGCGCCCAAACAGTGGTCCCCCCCACATATGGGGTTTCAGCGTACTCCGAACAAATTGGACAACAACAATTTTTGTTGTCCACTTTCTCCTTTTACCCTTGGAAAAATGAAAAAATTGTTGCTAAAATATCATTTTTGTGACTAAAAAGTTAAATGTTCATTTTTTTCCTTCCATGTTGCTTCTGCTACTGTTTAACACTTGAAGGGTTAATAAACTTCTTGAATGTGGTTTTGATCAGCTTGAGGGGTGCAGTTTTTAGAGTGGTGTCACTTTTGGGTATTTTCAGCCATATAGACCCCTCAAACTGACTTCAAATGTGAGTGTTCCCTAAAAAAAATTGTTTTGTAAAAATGAGAAATCGCTGGTCAACTTTCAACTCTTATAACTTCCTAACAAAAAAAAATTTGTTTCCAAAATTGTGCTGATGTAAAGTAGACATGTGGGAAACGATATTTATTAACTATTTTGTGTCATAACTCTGGTTTAACAGAATAAAACTTTAAAATTTGAAAATTGCTAAATTTTCGCCAAATTTCCTATTTTTTTCACAAACACAAAAATTATTGACCTCAATTTACCACTAAAATGAAGCCCAATATGTCACGAAAAACAATCTCAGAATCGCTAGGATCCGTTGAAGCGTTCCTGAGTTATTACCTCATAAAGGACACTGGTCAGAATTGCAAAAAATGGCCAGGTCATTGAGGTCAAAATAGGCTGGGTCATGAAGGACAGGGAGAAATGCAAGATTCTCCATCGGGGAATGAAAAAGAAAATTACATTATAGAATGTGAGGAATAGAACTAAGCAACAGCATGTGTGAAAAAGACTAATATATCACAGACTGCACATGAGTCAACAGTGTGATGCAGCAGCAAAAAAAAAGCAAACACATTTCTAGGATGTATTAAGAGAAGCCTAGAGTCTAGATCACGTGAAGTAATTATCCCCCTCTACACCTCCTTAGTCAGGCCTCATCTGGAATACTGTGTCCAGTTCTGGACATCACATTTTAAAACAATGCATAGAAAAACTGTGGCAAGTTCAGAGAAGAGCTCCCAGGATGGTGAGCGGACTGCAAAGTATGTCCTTCGAGGAACGGTTGAAGGATCTGGAAATGTTTAGCTTGAAAAAAAGAAGGCTGTGAGGAGACTTAATAGCGGTCTACAGATATCTGAAGGGATGTCACAGTGTAGAGGGATCATCCTTATTTTCATTTGCACATGGAAACACGAAGACGCAGATTAGATATTCGAAATAAACGTTTTGACAGTGAGGGTGATCAATGAGTGAAACAGGCTGCCATGAGAGGTGAGTTTTCCTTCAATGGAAGTCTTCAGAGGCTGGACAGACATCTGACTGAGATGGTATAGTGAATCCTGCATTGAGTAGGGGGGGGGGGGGTGGACACGATGACCCTTGAGGTCCCTTCCAACTCTAACATTCTTTGATTCTATAAATTGATTGACAGGTCTCTCTTTGGAAGCAGCACTGGACTAGTCAGGTCTCTCTGTAAACTTTGCAGCCAGCTTTTCAAACTGTTTTCCAGAGATAGACATTCCTGGCTTTAATGGTGCATCAACTCTGTGCAGCATAAATCTAATGACCTGTTTACTTTACCTAGCCCTTCTTACGAGTGCCATCTGCAGAAACGGTTGAAGTATCAGCAGCAGAAACTCCCCAAAAATGACATCCCACTGTTTTCCAGAAATAAGCACTGTCATTATTGCATATTGAAAATGGCAAATATTCCTTTTTTAGTACCCAATGCATTGTGCCCGGCGTGTGTTTTTGGAGATGCACAACAAAGCCCAGTTTTACAGCAGCTTGATCTTTCATACAGATCGGGTAGGGCTGACATTGAGAGTTCAGACTTCAGCCTGTATGAAAGTATAAGCTACTGTATTAACTCTCTGGGCATTTACAGAGCAACCTCAGGCACTATAATACAGAATCCTGCATGTAGCTGGGTGACATTGTATATTATACCAGTCATCTACCCTGCATATAATGTGTGATGTTCTGTAGCCAGTTCCACAGTATATCATACCATTCACATATCACAAGTATTCCAAAGACATTTTAATAGCGAAATGAGATTGTGATCCCCAATGGGAACAGTGATGATACCTGTACAGCTCTGTGGAAATGAATGGCTCTATGTAATTAAATTAAACTGTATAATGTATTATCCTGTATACTTTATATGGTGTACGTCAGTACAATATATGTGCAAATATCATATGGTTTGTAAGGGATAATTTGTGACTGATATACTGTATACTATCAACTGTTTTCTATGCTGTGAAGTTCATAGAGTACATTAGTACTTGCCTGGTTCTAGTTTTATTTTCTTTTTACCCCGTATTCCTTTTTAAATCAAGTGTCATCCCTATCAATTAGTGCGGGTCCATAATTGAGTGTTTGTAGGATTAGGGCATAGGATGGGTTTGTTCTTTCCAAAATCGGTCCTCTAACTAGGGATGGACACATTAGGGGAAAATTGGCTACAAAAATAATACTAAAGTTGAATCCAATCATCTAAATTAAACTGTGAAAAAAAGTAAAGGTTTAAAAATATTAAATCATAAGAACTAATTCAGAATGCTTTATAGCTTTACTTATATATAAAAAAAAATAAATACATGTTAGAACCTGAACTTTAAAATTGTGACATTATTTAGCCGTGGCCAAAAAATGTTATGATCTCTTAGACCAATTATTAACTGCTTTGCCTTATGATCAGGTTTTCTGCATTTTTTTTGTGTCTTGAGTGTTGATGTTCCATCAAAACTTTTTATCTTTTCAGATTTTTAGCATTCTTTCATTTTCTGGAAATCTAAATACTGGAAAATCCAACTTGACTAAAGAGGAGGCAATGTATAGATACCTGAGGTACAACCAGAGCCCTCAAACTATAGGCAAGTTCTTTTATTCTTTTAACTCTACTGTAAAATACCTTTATGTTCGTGTTATTCATCTTATGTTCACATTGGAATTTTAACCCCTTTCTGACCTTGGACGGAATAGTACGTCCAAGGTCAGATCCCCCGCTTTGATAAGGACTCCGGCGGTGAGCCCGCATCAAAGCCGGGACATGTCAGCTCATGTCAGCTGTTTTAAACAGCTGACATGTGCCCGCACTAGGCGCAGGTGGAATCGCAATCCACCTGCGCCTATTAACTAATTAAATCCCGCTGTCAAACGCTTAACTAGAGCTTCCGGCGTGTCCGGAAATATGCGCACATGATCGGAGGTCAGCGATGCGTTGCCATAACAACCTGAGGTCTCATAGAGCCCTCTATGATTGTTGATGAGGCATTGCTATGAGTACCACCCGATGGTCGGCGCTCATAGTAATGCTGTAATTCTGCTACATATAGGCGATCTGCTCATCGTCTATATGTAGCAGAGGCGATCAAGCAGTGGAGGCTATTAAAGCATGCCAAAATTTAAAAAAATAAAATAAAAAAAATATAAAAGTTTAAATCAACCCCCTTTCGCCCCATTCAAAATAGAACAACAAAAAAAAAAAATCACACATACATATTTGGTATCGCCGCATTCAGAATTGCCCGATCAATCAATAAAAAAAAAAGATTAACCCGATCGCTAAACGGCGTAAGGGGGAAAAAAAATCAAAACGCCAGACTTAAGTGTTTTTTGGTCGCCGCGACATTGCATTAAAATACAATAACGGGCGATCAAAAGATCGTATCTGCATATAAATAGTAGTTTTAAAAGCACCAGCTCAGGCACGCAAAAAATAAGCCCTCACCCGACCCCAGATCACAAAAAATGGAGACGCTACGGGTATCGGAAAATGGCGCAAATTTTTTTTTTATTATTTTTTTTTGCAAACATTAAAAAAAAGTTTTACCACTTAGATAAAAAAGAACCTAGACATGTTTGATGTCTATGAACTTGTAATGACCTGGAGAATCATAATTGCAGGTCAGTTTTAGCATTTAGTGAACCTATCAAAAAAGCCAAACAAAAAACAAGTGTGGGATTGCATTTTTTTTTTGCAATTTCACCGCACTTGGAATTTTTTCCCGTTTTCGAGTACAAGACATGCTAAAGCCAATGATGTCGTTGAAAAGTACAACTCGTCCCGCAAAAAAATAAGCCCTCACATGGCCATATTTACGGAAAAATAAAAAAGTTATGGCTCTGGAAGAAGGGGAGCAAAAACAAACACGTAAAACCTAACAAATCTAGGTTCATTAAGGGGTTAACCCCTGTCTGACGTGGCGTACTATCATGTTCATGTGACCCAACACAATTAGACCATGGACGGGATAATACGTCACTGGGGAAGCGCGGCCGATCGCAGCCGGGTGTCAGCTGATTCTTACAGCTGACACCCGGCACTAAATGCCAGGAGCGGGCACAGACCTCTCCCAGAACTTTAACCCCGGAACACTGCGATCAAGCGAGATTGCAGCGTTCCGGGAGCAGGCAGAGGGCTAACAGACCCTCTCCCTTTGGATCGGAGACCCCGTGGCGTGACGTGATCGCTGCCATGAAGACCCGATGTCGTCATGCTGCTTCATCTGCATGTTATAATAGCAATCAGGCTGCAAAAAATAATTGTCCCATAGTGGGACAAAGTGTAAAATTTAGACTAAAATAGAAAAAAAAAAAAAATAAATTGTAGAAATATTTTAAAAAAATAAAAAAAATCAATATTCTTTCACTAAATAAATATTTGAATGAAAAAAAATCTAGACAATAAAAGTACACATATTTGGTGTCGCCACGTCCGTAACGACCCGACCTATAAAACTGTCCCACTAGTTAACCCCTTTAGTGAACACCATAAAAAATCAAGGCAAAAAATGCTTCATCATTCCGCTGAACAAAAAGTGGAATAACACGCGATCAAAAAGACAGTTATAAATAAACGTGGTACCGCTGAAAAGTCATCTTGTCCCGCAAAAAACGAGCCGCCATACAGCGTCATCAGCGAAAAAATAGAGTTGTAGCTGTCAGAATAAAGAAATTCATGAATTGCTGGTTTTTGCTCATTCTGGCTCCTAAAAATCGGAATAGAAAGTGATCAAAAAATGTCATGTGCGTAAAAATGGTACCAATGAAAACGCCAACTCGTCCCGCAAAAAACAAGACCTCACAAGTCTCTGTGGGCTAAAATATGGAAAAATAATAGCTCTCAAAATGTGGTGATGCAAAAAGTATTTTTTGCAATAAAAAGCGTCTTTTAGTGTGTGACAGCTGCCTAACATAACGCGCTATAACAGGTTTTGATCACTGTAATAGGGTCTATCACAGTGATCAAAATAAAAAAAATAGTAAATCAAACACTCCTCTATCACCCGCTTAGTTAGGGAAAAATAATAAAATTAAAAAAAATTTATTTATTTCCATTTTCCCATTAGGGTTAGAGTTGTGCTAAAGTGAGTTGTGCTAAAGTGAGTTGTGCTAAAGTGAGTTGTGCTAAAGTGAGTTGTGCTAAAGTGAGTTGTGCTAAAGTGAGTTGTGCTAAAGTGAGTTGTGCTAAAGTGAGTTGTGCTAAAGTGAGTTGTGCTAAAGTGAGTTGTGCTAAAGTGAGTTGTGCTAAAGTGAGTTGTGCTAAAGTGAGTTGTGCTAAAGTGAGTTGTGCTAAAGTGAGGGTTGTGCCTAAAGTGAGGGTTGTGCCTAAAGTGAGGGTTGTGCCTAAAGTGAGGGTTGTGCCTAAAGTGAGGGTTGTGCCTAAAGTGAGGGTTGTGCCTAAAGTGAGGGTTGTGCCTAAAGTGAGGGTTGTGCCTAAAGTGAGGGTTGGGCCTAAAGTGAGGGTTGGGCCTAAAGTGAGGGTTGGGCCTAAGGTGAGGGTTGGGCCTAAAGTGAGGGTTGGGCCTAAGGTGAGGCTTGGGCCTAAAGTGAGGCTTGGGCCTAAAGTGAGGCTTGGGCCTAAAGTGAGGCTTGGGCCTAAAGTGAGGGTTGGGCCTAAAGTGAGGGTTGGGGCTAAAGTTGGGGTTGCGGCTAAAGTTGGGGTTGGGGCTAGGGTTAGGGTTTGGATTACGGTTACAGTTGGGATTAGGGTTATGGTTAGGGTTGGAGTTAGAATTTGGGAGTTTCCACTGTTTAGGCACATCATGGGCCCTCCAAACGCGATATGGCGTCTGATCTCAATTCCAGCCAATTCTGCGTTAAAAAAGTCAAACGGTGCTCCTTCCCTTCCGTGCTCTGCTATGCGCCCAAACAGTGTTTTACCCCCACATATGGGGTATCAGCATACTCAGGACAAATTGCACAACAACTTTTAGGGTCAAATTTCTCCTGTTTCCCTTGGGAAAATAAAAAATTGGGGGCGAAAAGATCATTTTTGTGAGAAAAATTATTTTTTATTTTTACGGCTCTACGTTACAAACTTCTGTGAAGCACTTGGGAGTTCAAAGTGCTCACCACACATCTAGATAAGTTCCTTAGGGGGTCTATTTTCCAAAATGGTGTAACTTGTGGGGGTTTCCACTTTTTAGGCACATCAGGGGCTCTCCAAACGCGACATGGCGTCCGATCTCAATTCCATCCAATTTTGCATTGAAAAGTCAAACGGTGCTCCTTCCTTTCCGAGCTCTGTCATACGCCCAAACAGTGGTTCACCTCCATATATGGGGTATCAGCGTACTCAGGACAAATTGCACAACAACTTTTGGGTCCAATTTCTCCTGTTACCCTTGGTAAAATAAAAAAATTGGATCTGAAGTAATTTTTTTGTGAAAAAGTTAAATGTTGTTTTTTGTTTTTTTTAAAACATTCCAAAAATTCCTGTGAAGCACCTGAAGGGTTAATAAACTTCTTGAATGTGGTTTTGAGTACCTTGAGGGGTGCAGTTATTAGAATGGTGTTACTTCTGCGTATTTTCTCTCATATAGACCCCTCAAAGCGACTTCATATGTTGTGGTCCCTAAAAAATAAAATGGTTGTGTAAAAATGAGAAATCGCTGTTTATTTTTTAACCCTTAAAACTTCCTAAGAAAAAAAAATTTGGGTTCCAAAATTGTGCTGATATCAGTAAGATAAACATGTGGGAAATGTTACTTATTAAGTATTTTATGTGATATATTGCTCTGATTTAAGGGGATGAAAATTAAAAGTTTGAAAATTGCTAAATTAACAAAATTTTTGCCAAATTTCCATTTTTTTTCACAAATAAACGCAAGTTATATCGAAGAATTTTTACCACTAACATGAAGTACAATATTTCACAAAAAATCTTCTCAGAATCGCCAAGATCCGTGGAAACGTTCCAGTTATAACCTCATAAAGGGACAGTGGTCAGAATTGTAAAAATTGGCCTGGTCATTAACGTGCAAACCACCCTCAGGGGTGAAGGGGTTAAAAAACCAATCTCCATAGAAGAAGTAAATAATGCCACTAAATCCTTAAAATTACAAAAATCTTTTGGCCTTTTTAGTTTCTCAGGTGAATTATATGAATCCATATTCTACTAATATCTTCTAACCCTTTTTTATCAAAATAATTAAAGGTCGAACTACGTCAGATCACTTCAATGAATCTTGTATATGCTTACTAAGCATCGTAGAAATCTTAGCATGGCTACAGTGTCAAGTAGTCTGTATTCACATTGACAGTACAGTACATGCATAACTCCAACTTTAAAATTACACCCCTAGGTGGCAATGTTACCCTCTGAATATTCTACTTCCAGATTGGAACTGGTCACATTTAGATATATTACATGCATATTTCCTTGTTATCCAGTGCTGCAAGTGATCACGGCATTGCAGATTGTTTATGTACCAGTAGTCTTCTACACTTACGTTTTGAAAATACTGCTCCTTTTTATTTGAAAATAGAGATACGTATCACAAGTATTTCAGAATGCATTTAAAGTTAAAAAAAAAACTGTGCTGTGTGTTTGTGTCAGTGTGTTGGTAACCTGATAAATTGTTGGTAAACTGACAAGTAATTTTCAATTAAAATTTGCTAAATATCAACTAAAAACAATCAGACATTCTTTTTTAATTTTTTATTGAACCACAATGCAAAAACAAATTAACAAAATTGGCCTGGACAAAAAAGGTATCCTTAACTTAATATTTTGTTGCACAACCTTTTGAGGCAATTGCTACAAACGATTTCTAATTTTCAGTGACACTTCTGCACTCATCCATGCGTATTTTGTCCCAGTCCTCATGAGGAAAATGCTCCAGCTATCTCAGGTTTTAAGGGGGCAGTCTCTAGACTGCATGTTTCATCTTCTTCCACAGATGTTCAATAGGATTTAGATCAGGGCTCGTAGAAGACCACTTCTCAATAGCCCAATGCTTTGCTTGTAGCCATTCTTGGATGATTTTAGCTGTCTTTGGTAAATTTCCTGTTGGAGAACACATGACTTGCAACTCAAGCTTTCTGACACTGGGCAGCACATTTTTCTCCAGAATGACTTGATAGTCTTGAGATTTTATTGTACCCTGCACAGATTCAAGATACCCTTTGCCAAATATTCAAAGCAGTTCAAAAACATCCGATTCTTCATGCTTCACAGTAGGTACAATGTTCTTTTCTTTGTATGTCTCATCATTGAGTCTGTGACTATAAAGCTGATGTGACTTTCCAGTAAGCACCAGTTCTGTCACATTTGTCCAAAGGACATTCTCCCATAAGCTTTGTGGCTTGCCAATATGCTTTATGGCAAATTCCAGTTTAACTTTTTTATAATTTTCTTTCAACAGTGTTTTACTCTTTGCTTGATTTCCATGAAGTCCACTTTGGCCAAGGCAGTTACGGATCATGCTATCTGACACTGATGTATCTTGACCTTAGAATTCAACTCTAATCTCTTTGAAAGTTGTTCTGGACTCTTTGGTTTCTATTTGTATTATCCGTCTTTTAAATTTGTCATAAATTTTCCTCTTTTAGGCTGGCCCAGGGAGGTTGGCTAGTTACGTAGACATTAATGTGTACAACTGTAGTAACAGGAATGTCAAACTGTTTGGAGATGGACTTCTAGCCATTGCCTTTTAACTTCTTTGTCTATAATTTTTCCTATCACCATTGACTGCACCACCTGAGAGAGGGGACAAGAAACCTACAGTATAATAGTGCCTCACTTTTCCACCTCATCCATTGGTTTCCTGTCCTTGGAGAGGGAACCATATCTTGAAGTTGTCCAGGGAATGATTGTTGTGGGAGATATACACAGGCTTGGCCGGTCCATTCAGGCAGTGCCACAGTCCCTGCTGCGTCCGGTGCAGGGTCATGGAAGTGCCGCAGTGGGTTTAGGGGACTTGACTAGTGTGCTGCGCCATGGGGCCTGCCGGGTACTGCGCGTCCCCGTTTTGCGTGAGTCTGTGAAAGCGCGCCCTGAAGACAATCACACCCGTGATGTCAGGAGCGCTGGAAGTGATAGGACCACTTCCAGGGTATGCCAGGCGGAGGCACCAAATTCAAATGGCAGCTCTGTGTTGGTGGGCATTGAGTGCTGGATGGAAGCTGCGGTCGGCCTAGCTGAGGAGAGGCTAGGTGACAACCTTTGAAGACCCTCCTCAGCAGCAGCCAGTTCAGGGACAGGAAAGTTACCATATATACTCATGTATAAGCCAACCCGCCTTATTTTGCCCCCAAAAAACTGGGAAAACTTATTGACTCGTGTATAAGCCTAGGCCCATATAATGCTCCATACAGTTCATGGTGGTCCCATAAGATGCTCCATAAAAAATACGCCCCATATAATGCTGCACAAAGGTTAATAATGGCCCCATAAGATGCTCCGTAGAATAATATGCCCCAAATGCTGCTTCATAATGTTTATGGCCCCATAAAATGTTCCATAGATTATGCCCCCTAAGATGCTCCATAAATTATGCCCCCATAAGATGCTCCATAGATTATGCTCCCATAAGATGCTCCATAGATTATGCCTCCATACGATGCTCCATAGATTATGCCCCCATAAGATGCTCCATAGATTATGCCCCCATATGATGCTCCATAGATTATGCCCCCATATGATGCTCCATAGATTATGCCCCATAAGATGCTCCATAGATTATGCCCCCATAAGATGCTCCATAGTATAGGTACCATATGCTGCCGCTGCAAATGAAAAAAATAAAAAAAAATGACATACTTCTTGTCGCTGGGGCCAGGTGCCGGTGTCCTGAGCAGGTGGGGACACCGGCGCACTATGGTGGACAGGTGCCGGTGTCACCGCTGGCTCAGGGCCCCGGCACCTGAAATATTCACCTGTCCCCAGTCCACCGCTGAGCGCCGCTGTCTTCCGGGTCCTCTGTCAGTGACTGCTCAGGCAGAAGGCACGGCGCGCACTAACTACGTCATCGCGCCCTCTGACCTGAATGTCACAGCCAGAGGATGCAGAGAATAGAGCGGTGCGCAGCGGTGGACCGGGGACAGGTGAATATCGCATATACTTACCCCCTCCTGGAGCGTCTCTGCAGCCCCCCTGCTTCTCCCGCGGTCTCCGGCAGCTATTCCTTCCTGCAGCGGTCAGGTGGTACCGCTCATTAAAGTCATGAATATGCTTTACCGAAAGAGAAGCAGGGGGGCTGCAGAGACGCGTCGGGGGGTAAGTATGATCTGACTCCCCCGCCGACCCCCTGGCGTATATGACTCGCGTATAAGCCGAGAGGGGGACTTTAAGCCTTAAAAAATGGGCTGAAAATCTCAGCTTTTACGCGAGTATATACGGTAATTGTTCCAGCAGGATGGACGAGTCTACAGCCTCCATAGGAAATCATTTGGAAGAGATGATTCCTCCTCATAATCTAGTATCTTAACAGCTCTTGAGTGGTAAGTAACCTCTGTGAATGTTCACTTTGCAATTGGGGTTTCTTGTCCTTTTCATTGTTAGGGAAAATCCAGAAAATGTGTGCTAAAAGCTAAGTTCAGAGAAGGCTCACCTTGCAAGGCCAGGTTATCAGTTTCAGGAGGTCAACCGCCTTTCTAAACTGAATGGGCCTGCCCTTGTCAGATTGCAGGCTCTTGCTGTTGAGGCGGAGCTTATAGCTCTGTACAAGACAATGTGGAGGAGCGGCAAACCCTTCCTGTAAATGATAAAGTTCTTCCCCTTATCAAATGGGAGTAAACACAATAAACCTTGAAATCAAGGGTTTTTTTACCCTAATCCCCATGGGTGCTGTGATGTGCACCTGTAGTCCAAGCTGTTATAGGAGGTTTGGGCTGTTGGCTCACTTGAGTTTAAAGGGAACCTGTCAGCAGGATTGTGCATAGTAACCTACACAGTGTCAGGTCATTGCTGTTATACTGAATAAAATGATACCTTTGTTGATGAAATCCGTCTTGTGCTTATTTTTTAATCCTTATTTTCAGTTTTTAGTTAATGATATGTTTGTGTCCTAAGGCGGTGTTCATGTATGTGGTCCTCTGATTAGCTATTCATAATACAGACTGTTGACAGGTCACTGATCCCTCACTGACCTGCCCCCTAGTTTGCATAATGAATATACTAATGTGTGTGTAGTGACCCGGTCCAGACTGGGTATGCCCCTTTAAGTAAACCTGGACCGTGAGAAACTTCTGTACACTGCAATTCACTCCTAAGTTATCCTTTTACTGTTAGGGTTTAAATGAATCAAAAACTCACTAATCTCATTTATTCCTCAGGTATGTGTTTCAGTGTTCTATTAAGTGCACTTTTCATTTGGTGTGTTCCAGCACCATATGCTGGTGAAATGCATGATTTATATATTAATCTCACAATGTGAAGTCTGACACAAGAATTGAGAGTTATCCTATTGGTCAGTGACCCTGTCATCAAGGTTCAATAGGAGGAGCTACCTCCAGTCTCTGTTTAGACAAGACAGAGATCTTGAAAGTTCCTTGGGGAGTCTGGTTCAAGATGTGACCCATAGCAGACCTCATGTGAGGGGTCTCCTGAACCCCCCCCCTCCAGGCGCTATGCCTGGAGGTTCATCCTTCTCTTCATCTCAAGACTTACAGCCAGGCCTAATGCCTTGGATCTTCTACAGCCAAGATGGCTAAAGATTTTTAACCCTGGATCCCCGCTGTACGGTTTAAGGCGTGTTTTTCCAGCATTAGGGCGCACTAAATGAGTGCAGAAGAACCTATTGCTCCTCGTGTTGAGGAAATCGAGGGTCCCCCACCTCACCGCAAATTATCCTTTATTTACTTCAAGTATATTTCTGCACGTACCGTGACCAACTGAGAAAATGAATACGGGATTTCAGGTCTGTAAATATTGCCATATATTTCCTCTTCTGCCTTTATGCTACCAAGAGAATTTCTTATAATTGCCTGCAAGTACTGCTTCTAACTAATACAGGTTCTTAAAGCTCCAGAACCTTAATTCTGTGTCAGAATCCAATCCTGAACTGTATTGGCCGTGGATTCCCCACGTGAACTGTAAACCCTTACTTCATGTTATATTTCCCCGTTCTGCTGACGTAAAGCAGCTGTTATCCCCAACACCTGTTGTCTGTGGTTATTCAATCTGCTGTGGACACTGCGTGGGGTGGATAACAGTGAACAGAATAGCCCCATACCAGGGCTGTTGCATGCGTATGTGTTGAAAAAAAGCATGTCACTTAATCAAAATGGCGGTACCTGCGCACTTTCTCTTATCGGTTAGTGCCTATTATCTTCCTGTGTTTCAAAGAAAAAAATCCCCTTCAATATGGCGCCGTCAGATGCGCCTCCGCAATTGCATTTTTTGCGTATTGAAAGATGCTACTGCACAATCGCCATCATGTAAGAGGAGTTAGTCCTCATAGAGATCCTAACTTAAACAGGTACAAAGCCAAGAAAGAAACAGTCAGTGATGTTAAATTATATATGAAAATCCAAATGTATTTTTAGGATCAAACGTACTAATACGTAGTTGGCCAAGGTGAGCTCATTGTAAAGTCTCCTGATGGGGACAGAAGTGCTTCCCAGACTTGAAAATACATAGGTGATATAAGCTGAGGGTGTATATCAAAGAATGCCTTCAGTGAAAAAGCGGTAAGTACTAAGTGACTGCGGCTGGTGTGCCAGGACGGAGTGTTCACCCAGGCGCCCCCTCACCTTACGCACGTTTTGCCACCAGCTTCTTCTGCACCAGACTTCTGTGTAACACTTTGAGGACTGTTTTCATTATAATAGGCTTTTACTTACATGCATTGATATATAGCCTGGTATGCCCACCTTTGTGTAGTATTAAAATTTCAACTATGGACAGTGGCAGGTTTTGGTTATAAGGATACTTGGAGATGATTATAATCACAGAACTAAAATATTATAACTAGCTCTGCCTGTGTGAAATTTTCGCACATTGGTTGTTGGGGGCGCAGGCAATTTCAGAAAAATCAAGCTGGTCAAATGTAAATGTATTTTATGAGATGATGAACACAGACAGGTATTTATATATGTAGCTTGGTAATACAATAAATTGGTTTGATAAGTAGAGGCCAAAAAATGTCTTCCGGTTGAGGTGCCAGGTCATTGTGTCTTACTGTAGGTTTATAAATAAATGTTTAAACTGTATTTAGTGATAAAATCGTGAATGTGTGGTTTGCTTGGCTCTTTTCTTGCTGAAGGGGGCAAGAATACCTTTCAAATGGTGTATCATTTGTGTATGTGGGGCGAAGTAATCAACGAAAAAGCAGTGCATGTTTACAAATGTGTTTGCATATGTGACACACCTGCAGTGAAGTGTGCAATCCTCCAATGTTCCTGAAATAGGCTGGGCAAGCACTTGAGCAAGCTGGAAAGACCCCAAGGCAAATGTTTGGATTTGTTTGTGATGTCTGTAAGCAGCTTTGTGGTAGTGTGCTTTTGGGGTAGTGGGCTGCCACCTGCAGGTAATTTGACCTTTCAAATGGTGTATCATTTGTTTGTGTGGGTGGAGTATGAAAGGAGCAAGTGTGCAATTCAATAGGCAGTGCATGTTTACAAATGTGTTTGCATATGTGACTCACCTGCAATGAAATGTGCAATCCTCCAATTTGGCTGAAATAGGCTGGGCTAGCAGTTTGGCAAGCTGGAAAGCCCCCAAAGCAAATGTTTGGATTTGTTTGTGATGTCTGTAAGCAGCTTTGGGGTAGTGTGCTTTGGAGTACTGTGGTGCCACCTGCAGGTCATTTTTCCTTACTGCAGGTTTATGAAAATTAATGTTTAAACTGTATCTTGTGATCAAATCGTGGATGTGTGGTTTGTTTGGCTATTTTCTTGCTGAAGGGGGCAAGTTTACCTTTCAAATGGTGTATCATTTGTGTGTGTGGGTGCAGTATGAACGGAGATACAAAGTAAACACCGAAAAACAGTGTTTAGAAATAATAGAATAGATGATAACTCCCTGCTCAGTATATCCATCCCTTCTATTTGTTTCACCCAGCGTCCCCTATATGACATTTTTGCTTATTGTATGCTTTGTATTTTAACACATTTGTTATTTAATAATATTTACCTTTTAATGGATCTCTTCGTTACTTGATCCTTATTGTTCGTTTGAGTTTTCTTACACCCTGAGGTGTCAGAGCTGCTGCAGAAAGTGTGGGCAGTCTATGCTTGGTTTGGGCGTTCTCACCCTGCTGCTGCTCGCCTGTCTGGGCTGCAGTGTTACTTCTGCCTTCCCACTCACTGCCTCATATGCGATGTACCCATAAGGTGAAACTCCACCTTGTATGTGCTGAAGAGACTGCAATAAGCAGTAGGTGATAGTGGAGTTTCAGCTGGCACACACATGGGTGAGTCGCTGTGTGGAACAACACCAGTTCACTACTGAGTGGGCCTCAATGCGGGACAAGTGTGCCATGTTGTGCTGCTTTGAGTACTACATGAACATGACCAGCGCTGATGACGCAATCATCAGCCTTACTATCCTATTTCTAGGTCTCCTTGAAAAATCGCTTCAGGCAATGATACACAGCCAACATGAACAAACTCACATTCATTAAAATGAACCAGGCGTGGTTCCCACAGGACTTGTCTGTACCTTTTTCCTGCTGGTAAAACAGTATCACTGGAGGACTAGTAAACCTGCTGCTATAAAGTCCTCTTTATTCATTAACACAGTCCCCACTACTGATTGGCTGCTTTCACCTATGCACAGTGTACACAGAAAGCTCCCAATCAGTTCTCTGGGTGAGGTTATACAGAGGTCAGCATTTAGAGAACTAGTAGCTCTGCAGCAGATAAGTGATTTGTTACCAAAACTACAGCAAGCATCCCAGTAAGTGATGCACTGCTTGAATCACGTTCTCTGCCCCTACATTATTCTGTTTTTAGATGGGATAGCAAAAATCTGGTGACAGATTCCTTTTAATACGTTTTGACATGTCTTACTCCAGGCGTCTCAAACACGCGGGCCGCATGCGGCCCCTGAGGCAGGCATCTGCGGCCCGCGGTGCACCACATGTCAGGGGGTTGGCGGGGGAGGGGGCGCGGGGGTGTCAGATAATGCTCACCCCCCCTAGCGTGTCTCTGCAGCCCCCCTGCTTCTCCCACAATCTCAGGCTCCTTCCTTCAGCGGTCACGAGGTACCGCTCATTAAAGTCATGAATATGCACATATTCATGACTTTAATGAGCGGTACCACGTGACCGCTGAAGGAAGAATAGCTGCCGGAGACCGCGGCAGAAGCAGGGGGGCTGCAGAGACGCGCCAGGAGGGGGAAGGTATATGCAATATTCACCTGTCCCCGGTCCACCGCTTAGCGTCGCTCTCTCCTCAGCGCCCTCTAGCTGTGATGTTCAGGTCAGAGGGCGTGATGATGTAGTTAGTTTGCACCGCGCCCTCTGCCTGAACAGTCACTGAGAGAGGAGCCGGACGATGGAGCGGCGCGCAGCGGTGGACCGGGGACAGGTGAATATCGCAGGTGCCAGGGCCCTGAGCCAGCGGTGATACCGGCACCTGTCCCCCATAGCGCGCCGGTGTCCCCGCCTGCTCAGGACACCGGCACCTGGCTCCCAGCGACAAGAAGTGAGTATGTCATTTTTTTTTTTTATTTGCAGCAGCAGCATACGGGGCATAAAATATATGGAGCACATTTGGCATAAAATGTATGGAGCATCTTATGGGGGCATAAAATATATGGAGCATCTTATGGGGGCATAAAATATATGGAGCATCTTATGGGGCATAAAATGTATGGAGCATCTTATGGGGGCATAAAATGTATGGAGCATCTTATGGGGGCATAAAATATATGGAGCATCTTATGGGGGCATAAAATATATGAAGCATCTTATGGGGGCATAATCTATGGAGCATTTTATGGGGGCATAAAATATATGGAGTATCTTATGGGGCATAAAATATATGGAGCATCTTATGGGGGCATAATCTATGGAGCATTTTATGGGGGCATAAAATATATGGAGCATCTTATGGGGGCATAAAATAAATGGAGCATCTTATCGGGCATAATCTATGGAGAATTTTATGGGGGCATAAAATTTATGGAGCATCTTATGGGGCATAATCTATGGAGCATTTTATGGGGCCATAACCTTTTTGGAGCAGCATATGGGGCATATTATTCTATGGAGCATCTTATGGGGCCATTATTAATCTTTGTGCAGCATTATATGGGGCGTATTTTGTATGGAGCATCTTATGGGGCCACCATGAACTATATGGAGCATTATATGGGGCTCCTGATTCAATATGGATATTCAAAAACATTTAACCTACTGATGTCTCAATTAATTTTACTTTTATTGGTATCTATTTTTATTTTTTAAAATTTAGTAGCTGCTGCATTTTCCACCCTAGGCTTATACGCGAGTCAATAAGTTTTCCCAGTTTTTTTGTGGCAAAATTAGGAGGGTCGGCTTATACACGGGTCGGCTTATACACGAGTATATACGGTAAACTGTACATCGCAGCTGACAACTTATTTGAACGGCCACAGAGAGATGTGGAGGTCCGGAGGGAGAGAATTGTTATAGTAGTTCAAATAAACAATTGTTTAACAATAATTTTGTACTGCATTAAGTTTGAATGGAATGCGGCCCGCCAGATTAAATTTTTTTTTTTATGTGCGGCCCCTTTACTCTGCCGAGTTTGAGACTCCTGTCTTACGCCAATAAGTGCTGTAAAAAGTACTACTACCAAAAATCATTATAGCCTGTAGACTGTGAGCCCTCGCGGGCAGGGTCCTCTCTCCTTCTGTACTTGTGTGTCCCTTGTCTAGCACATGTTTATTGTATCTGTCTATATTTTTCCCTTTTCATATGTAAAGCGCCATGGAATAAATGGCGCTATATAAATGTATAATAATAATAATAATAATTAGGAGTGGAGTTAATTTGTTTTTTTGTTTATCATTTCAGTTACTCACCCTCCAGTGATTTAGAGGTATTTTTGCATGGCTTGGGCTTGGAACACCTCGCGGAATTGTTGAAGGTAAACTTTATTTCGTGTTTAAAATAAAAAAAAATATATACCGTATATACCTGTACAGTCATTTTAACAAACTTCATGTAAAACAAAATTACAAACAAAATATAAGAAACTTTGCAAAACATCACAGTTAGGCTATGGGCACACAGTGCATTTTTGATGCGTTTTGTGACAATTTTTTCCACGCAGAAATGGGCCAAAAACGCTATGGAATCCTTATGCAAGCTTATTCAATGACAGTCCTGAAGTGTTGTGCATATGATCAGTAAATTTCCGTGCATATTTGCAGTGCATTTTTTCTGCAGCATGTCAATTCTTTTTGCATTTCTGCACCCATTGACTTCAATTGAGTCAGTCAAATCTGCAGCAAAAACGCAGATATAAAACTGTTTGCGGATTTGCTGAGTTTTTGTTTTGCGTTTTACCGGCTTCCTATGATGTTTCCCACGTTGTCATCTGTGTGACAGCGTGGGAAATAACGGCGTGGTAGTTCTTATCTGTGGTAACGCTACAGCCGGTAAGACTGTCAGTCAGAGCGCTGCAGGATCATGCTGGCAAATGTCAGCGTAACCCCGCAGCTGTGACTGTCACCCACGGTAACGCTACCGCAGACTTGTTGGAATCATGCTGTCAGATGTCAGTGTGACCCCGGAGCTGACTGTGACCCACAGGCATGGGCCGATGAGACTACTGCTCCCATCGGGCTACGTCTGTTATCAGTGACAGCAGGTGCCGCTGATGGGAGACGTAGTCTCATTTGCCGGCGCCTGTGTTCACAGTTAAAAAATAAATAAAAAAAAGTAAAATTGCATATTCAAATAAAAATTAAAAAACATTTATACTCACCTTAACGCCTAATCCCCGATGCCCTCGTCTCCTAGAAATAATGTAAAATAATAAACCAACATATAATCACCTGTCCACTATAGTCCATGTAATCCGAATGTCCCATGGCAATCTCACGTGTAGAACAGTCACATCAGGAGATGTGACCACTCTACCCGGCCGACGGCGATAGGCTGGCAGGAGGTAATCGCTCCCGCAGTGTATCACTGAGCTGCTGTGAGAGAGTTCACCGGAGTTCATCAGCTCCAGAGCTCTCACTTGCGGCACCGCTGCATGAGAACTTTCCCATGCAGCAGTGGTGCCGTAAGGGAGATCACTGGAGCTGATGAACTCCGGTGAACTCTCTCACAGCAGCTCAGTGATACACTGCGGGAGCGAGTACCTCCTGTCAATGTATCGCCTGCTGTCTTTGAGCACAGTCCCATCACTGATGTGACTGCTCTGATAGTGATCAGGATCGTCGTGAGACATTATAGTTTTTCTGCGGACAGGTGAGGAATATTGTTGTTTATTATTTTATTTTTGTTGCAGGAGACGTTGGCTTCGGTGGATTAAGTGTTCGGTAAGTATGGTTTAATTAAGATTATTAAAGGAGTCTGTGTCATTATTTCAAATAAAGGACTTTATTCTGGCTGTCTGTGTTTTTATATACTATCACTATGGGGTTACTAATGGAGAGGTGTCTTTTAGACACCTCTCCATTACTAACCTGTGGGCTTGATGTCACCTGACACAAAGGTGACATCAGCCCCACAAATATGAACCCCACTTGCCACCGCTACAGGGCAAGTGGGAAGTGCGAGGCTAAGCGCCAGATTTGGTGCATCTTATAGATGCTCCTTTTCTGGGGCGGCTCAGAGATGTTTTTAGTCTGGGAGGGGCCAATATCCATGGCCCCTTCCTAGGCTATTAATATCAGCCCACAGCTGTCTACCTAGCCTTTGCTGGTTAGATTTTATAGGGGGACCCTATGTCAATTTTTTTCTGGCGTCCCCCTGTAAACTGGCCAGTAAAATCTAAGCAAACAGCTGTGAGCTGATATTAATAACCTGGGAAACTTTATGGCTATTGGCTCCTTCCCAGAATAGCCGTCTGCTTTCCCTCTGCTGGTTACTAAAATTACGTGGGAGCCCACTCAATTTTTTTTCATTTTTTTTTCTTTAAGATTAACAGTTGCTGTCTGGTTACAGCCTATGTACGTTTGTTCTGTTAATGCTCCTACATAGGATGGTGATAATGTGTGTGTGTGTGTGTGTTTGTTTACTTATCAGCTTAGTAATGAGGATGTCGGGCTGACACCTTTTCATTATTAAGCCTAGAGCTATATGTCAATGACAAGGTGCAGACACCAAGCCCTACTACTGCATCAGCATGAAACAGGTAGTGTTGAACCAAGAAATTACTTCACAAAACTTTTTTTTTTTAAATATCTTTAGCTCAAAAAAGCATTAATTGTGGTACAAAAACGCATACAAAAACACACCAAAACCCTTTGTTTTTTCTGCAGTGGTTTTCCTGCCAAGAGATGCAGAAACCTTGCAGAAATTTCTGCATGCAAATGCTCAACTTGCACACATAGCCTAATATGCACCTGTCTCCACTTATGTGCCACTTCTCTACCCCTTGCCTCATGGAATCCTCATTCATAGGTAAAAGCTGTAAATGTTTCAGCACAGCCCAAAGCTGTATTCACTGCTACAACGCTCAGTTCTGCTGTATAATGTCCTCAGTGTCCTCCATAATGTGGCTGCTTCTGAACATGTGCTACATAAAGACATGAGGGATTCATGCTTTCCTGTCTCAATGTACTGTCTATGGAAATTTCATAGCAGCTGATCTACCCCCACTGTCCCTGAATGAAGCAATACGTGAAGCGTACGTAGGGCTCTGGATAACTGTCTGATCTCCATCACCTCTATTTGTTAATGTTTGAGTGTTTTTTTTATTGTGTCCATAGTAGGCACTTATTAACTTATTTTAGTACCACTTTGGTCCATATAACCTGTGGCTGCTATGGACAAGATCTGTTTAGCTGATATTAAACCTACAAGAGACAAAATGAGCAAAAACCCTGCTGTAGCTAAATAAGTAAAAAGCAAAAGTGCATTTAAATATCACAGAGGTTTTAGTAATACTGTTTTTGATCAAAAATAGCAAAAAAGTCATCTCACCACGACAAGGTGACCCTAATCGGGACGGTCCTACCCTGTCCAATATTAAAAACCTTATCATGTGTCAGAGTTGACCTTAGTGTGTGAATAAGGGCAGACAAAAGGACTGGGTCCCAACCAGTAGACACCAGTCCGGAGAAGCCTTTAAATACTATTTTTCTTCGCCACGACAGCACCCACTGAGAGAGGGGATCCGCCCCTAGGAACAGGAAACCTACAGAGAGATAAAAGGGGCGGCCCCCCTCGCTCCTCAGTTGGTTTCCTGTTCCTAGAGAGGAACCTATCAAGAGAAGAGGATTCCTGGGCTGGATTGCTGCCTGTGCAGTTTCTATGAGAGCGGCAGGGGCTCCAGCGCCAGACTCAGCGTCGGGGGAGTTCGGGTTCAGCTCCCCCCTCGTCTGAGAAAAAGACCTGAGATGCCCTGGCTTACAGGGGTGGCATGAGCACAGTTCCCCGTGGCAGTGCGAGGCCAGGAGCAATGCTGCTCTGGCTCGCATACAGAATGAGGTGCGATGGCACTGGGGGCTGGAGAATAAGCGCAGCACCGCGGCTGCCCTACCTTGCAGAGGAGCTGGGAGCCACAATGTATTCCGGCCCAGGCGTGGAGGGGGCCCGCTGCCTCTCTCTCCGGCGATGTAGGGGTGGGACCGGAGATTCCCCAGGCATGGGAGGCGCGCGGCTGGGAGCGCAGTGCCGGCGCGCACAGTCAGACACCAGAGCGGTCCCCGGAAGTAGTAGTTAGACTTCCCGGGATACGAGAGAGAAGCGCCGCGGTATAGAGCGGCTGCGCAGGGAGGCACGGAACCCGGAAGTGAAGGTCAGCACTTCCGGGTCGGCGGTCACACAAAAAAAAAAAGATGGGGAAGCTACATAAAAGCACCGGCCATATTGCATACCGGTGCGCAGCAATGTCATCCCCAAGTGACCCTGTTAAGCGCCCATCTGAGGAGCTGGTGGTGCCACGTCGCAGCAGCAGAAAAAGTGGTAGTGGACATTCTTAGCAGAGTGGTTCCACGAACAGGACTGGAGGAAAGTCAACTCGCTCCACGTCGCAGCCGGTACCACGCTGACAAAGCTTCACTGGGTGAGTGTTATTGATCACACCTGTCAAGCTGATGCCCCCCCCCCTTTTTTTTTCTGTGTATCCTTAGGCTAAAAAGACGGACAAATCCAAACATAAGGAATGTGCCCTATGCTCCCAGCACCTTCCGGACACTTATCCTAAAAGATTGTGTCAGACTTGTATTGGCCATACCCTTCAGGAGGAGAGTTCAGTAAGAACATCCGCCTAATGATTAGGGAAGAACTACAGGCCCTAGGGCGTGCTAATAGTATCACGGGAAGAAAGCCCTTCAAAGAGGTCATCCCACCCAGGGTCGGATCCTCTTCGGACAGCGGAGAACTTAATTCAGAGGCCTCACAAGAATCTTTTTCCTCAGAGGAAGAAGAACACACATGTTTCCAACCGACAGTATTAATAACTTGGTCACATCGGTGCGGAACACAATGGGGTTATCAGAGGCTAAAGACCCCAAAGCTCCCCAGGAGATTGTTTGTGGGTCTCTCCCAGCGAAAGGGTCGAGCATTTCCAATAATCCTGGCCATAAAGGATTTGGTGAAAAAAGAGTAGGAAAAGCAGGGGCAGAGAGGCTTTATGCCTGCAGCAGCCAAACGGCGGTATCCTTTCAATGATGAAGATCTGGCCTCCTGGGCTAAAGCGCCCAAAGTAGATGCGGCTGTTGCCTCAACTTCCCGCCGGTCCTCCTTGCCAGTGGAAGACACTGGAATTCTATCAGATCCCCTGGATCGGAAGGCAGATGCGCTTCTCAAAAGGTCCTGGGAGTCGTGCATAGGGGCATTCAAACCAGCAATATCGGCCACGTGTACCAGCAGGTCCATGTTGATATGGTTAGATCAGCTGGAGGAGAATATAAAAAATGGCCTGTCTGGAGACAAACTGCGTTCCTCCAACCCTCTAGAACGGCGGGACTAACCAGTGCAGCCCGAAGGGCGTTATGGTTGAAAGGATGGAAGGGGACGCACAAACCAAGTCTAAACTCTGCGCTATGCCCTGTCAGGGTGAGTACCTTTTTGGCGCAGTATTAGATGAAATCCTGACCAAAGCAGGGGAAAGAAAGAAAGGGTTCCCTAATCCATACATTCCATCCTACAGGAGGGCATTCAGTAAGCCGTCGTTTGGCAGGAAAAAGGACTATAGGAGTCAGGACCGCTGGAATAATAAAGATTTCAAGCAGAAGGGAAACCTGTTCAGTAGACGTCCCTTCAAGTCGGGAGATAAATTCCGGTAGCTCCAACCTACTGGTGGGTGGCAGATTATTACACTTCTGCTTTCACAGCTAACTCCTGGGCCATTAACATTGTAACATCGGGCCTAACATTAGAATTTGACCGGAGTCATCCAGACTCCTTCCTATTGACTTCTCTAAAGTCCCAGGCTCAGCAAGAGGAGTTAGAAATTAGAGGCCTGTTGTCCAAAAAAGTGCTAGTGGAGGTTCCAGCAGATCAAAAAGGAGAAGGCTTTTACTCCCCCTTGTTTCTGGTATCCAAGCCAGATGGCTCATTTAGAACCATAGTTAATTTAAAAAAAACTGAATACCTTTTTGAGATCTCGAACCTTCAAAATGGAATCTATACGATCAGCCATAAAACTTTTATTTCCCAGATGCTACATGGTGGTCGTGGATCTCAAGGATGCGTATTACCATCTGCCGATACATATCTCGCATCAACGCTTCCTCCGAGTGGCGGTCATATTAGAGGGCCAGATCTGTCATCTTCAGTTCGCGGCGATGCCCTTTAGGCTATCTATGGCACCCCGCGTCTTCACCAAACTAATGCTGGAGTTGATGTCACATTTGCGAGTAAAAGATACCCTGGTAGTCCCGTACCTGGACGATCTTCTAGTAGTGGGGAATTCGTTCCTCCAATGTGAACGCAGGCTGTCTCATGTAATCTCATCCTTACAGACTTTAGGTAGGCTGATCAACTGGGAAAAATCCAGGCTACGCCCGGTAACCTGTCAGACATTCCTAGGCCTTCATCTGGACTCAGTAAGTCAGAAATGTCTGCTGCCGGAGGCGAAAAAATTAATAAAGTACGTCTCATAATAGTTAGTCCTATATTATCCTTGAGAGAAGTTATGTCTTTGCTGGGCTCTTTGACCTCATGTATCCCTGCAATTCAGTGGGCCCAACTTCATACTAGGAGGTTGCAGAGAACCATCCTACAAGAAGAAGACTACAGGGACAGTTAGAGGGCATAATGTCCCTACCGTCGGAAGTAATTAGTTCCCTGACCTGGTCGCTGAATCAAAATAACCTCTCGGGAGGAGTCCCTTGGGTAGTGGTCCCCTCAAATATAGTAACTACAGATGCCAGCTCCTTAGGGTGGGGAGCACATTTAGAGGAAAATATGGTTCAGGGACGGTGGTCTAGATCAGAAGCAAGTGACTCGTCAAACGTGAGGGGGCTAAAAGCTATATATCACGCCATATGTAACTTTCTTCCACAGCTGCAAGGGACTCCTACAAGGATTCAGTCGGACACCACCTCCGTGGCATACCTAAACCACCAAGGAGGTACACGATCAGTGACTCTCATGTCTATTGCGGAAAAGATTTTAAATTTGGCAGAAAGACATCTCCTGTCTCTGTCAGCTCTGCACGTCAGAGGGATAGACAACGTCAAAGCAGATTTTCTCAGTCGCCATACCCTACATGAAGGGGAGTGGGTGCTCAGCCGTCGAATCTTCAGGATGATAACGGTCATGTGGGGCAGGCCAGACATAGACCTGTTCGCCACAAGGGACAACATGCAGGTCGAAAGGTTCGCTTCATTATACAAGACGGACAATCCAGACATACTCGACGCTTTGCAGACCCCGTGGAAGTTTCGCCAGGCTTACGCCTTTCCTCCAATGATATTGTTACCGATTGTCATCCGAAAGATAAGGGAGGAAGGAGCAAAGTAGTCTTAATAGCCCCATTCTGGCCCAAGAGGCCGTGGTTCTCATGGCTGAGGGCCATGTCGGTCTCCGACCCATGGATCCTCCCTTGGGACCAGGACCTTCTCTCGCAAGGACTCTTCTATCACCCACAGGTCAAAGGCTTGCGCATCACGGCCTGGAATTTGAGAGGCAGCTATTGAAGCTAAGAGGATTTTCATGCAGTTTTCATGCAGTTTGATTGATAGTCTTTTACATAGCAGGAAGGAGGCCACGACTAAAATATATACCAGAGTCTGGAAAAAATTTCTAACTTTTCATTCAGCAGGCCTATCCAGTGAAGTACCTATCCCTGCTATCTTAGAATTCCTGCAGAAAGGGCGTGAGTTGGGGTGGCAGTTAATACACTGAAAGTCCAAGTTTCGGCTCTAGGAGCCTTGTATAGTCATGACGTGGTGGGCAATAGATGGGTAGCTCGATTTATCTCAGCTTGCCAGCGAGCAGACCCAGTCCATATACCGCAGGTGCCACCTTGGGACCTAAACTTAGTCTTGGATGCCTTAATGGAAGCCCCATTCGAGCCCTTCCATTCAGTCTCAATCAAATATGCCTCATTAAAGACCGCTTTACTACTGGCCTTGATATCGGCAAGAAGAGTGAGTGATCTCCAGGCCCTATCAGTAGATCCTCCCTACTTGTCAGTATTCCCTGACAGAATAGTGTTGAAAACCCGTCCTACTCCCTAAAGTGGCAACTAAATTTCATAGGTCTCAAGAAATCTACCTTCCCTCCTTTTATGATAACCCCACATCGCCACAGGAAAAAAGATTTCACGCCTTAGACGTAAAGAGCGCTGTCTTAGCATATTTGGACAGGACTAGACCCTGGAGGCAGAGCAGGGCTCTCTTTGTGTCTTTTCAGGGTAACAGGAAGGGGTCAAAAGTCACGAGAGGCACGCTGTCTCGATGGATCTGAGACGCGATAGCACTGGCATATTTGGCAAAAGGGAAAGACCCACCACAGGGCGTGAAGTCACATTCCGCACAGGCCATATCTTCCTCCTGGGCTGAAAGAGCAGATGTCCCGATTAACCTTATATGTAAGGGCCGCAACCTGGTCTTCACCTTCTACCTTATATAGCCACTATAGGCTAGACTTATCTTCTTCAGCGGACTTAGTCTTTGGTAGATCAGTTCTTGACACGGTGGTCCCTCCCAGGTGATTGTCTCTGAAAATCTCTCAGTGGGTGCTGTTGTGGCGAAGAGAAAAAACTGGATTACTTACCGGTAATGCTCTTTTATGGAGTCCACGACAGCACCCACTCACTTCCCTCCCTTAGTTATAGTTACACTCCGTGCATTCCGGTGGGTGAGGGGTTAATTGTATATAGATGGCTGTACATAGCTTAAGAGTGTAAATATGTATATATACTTTAAACGTATTACGGAGCAAATTGACTGAAACTTGTGTGGCGGTTCCTCTCATTCTCTGTAATCCAACTGAGGAGCGAGGGGGGCCGCCCCTTTTATCTCTCTGTAGGTTTCCTGTTCCTAGGGGCGGATCCCCTCACTCAGTGTGTGCTGTCGTGGGCTCTATAAAAGAGCATTACCGGTAAGTTACCCGGTTTTTCCAGCTAAGGAGAGGGAGGCCACACTCCAGCTTGCACAGAATGCAAAAATGCAAAGAAAAAACACACGAGCCATGTCGAAGGTGGGATGGCTTTTATGCTATTTTTGATCAGAAACAGTATTACTAAGAACTGTGTTATTTAAATGCACTTTTGCTTTTTACTTATTTAGTTACAGCAGGGTTTTTGCTCATTTTGCTTATATTGTCTCTTGTAGGTTTTGTATGTTTTATGGCCAATGTGAACATGTGTTTATGTGCTGCATGTATACCAACTCAAACCAAGCTCAATTTTTGTGTTTTTTCTGTTTAGCTGATATGTTAGTTTGGGCTGCCCGCCTTCTTTTTTTCCTAAACCTTGTGCAGTTTGTTTTAATCACTATTTTTTTTTATATTCTAATAAATGTTTTTACATCAATGATATTGATTCCGTGTTTTACAATTTATTTGAATGGTGCATTGGAGATGTTGGTTTTCCTTAGGTGTCATAGCAGACATTACTAATAAGGGAGTTTTGCTACAGAATTGAGTTATTTTATGTAATGTTACAATAAAATACCCAAAAATATATGAAAAAAATATTGTCAATGTGTAACAGGAGCTTAACAATATCCTCTCTCCTCACTGTCCTCTGTACACCTCTGAGGGCTTATACTAAGTTTTTCAAGTTCTCCCAATCTGTTAGGTAAAACTCTTCAGTTACTGGACCTCTGACCACTGGGACCTACACCAGACCTAAGAACTGGGCCTGTGAAGAGCAGTATGTGAATGCAGTTGGTGTTCGATCATGCGCTCCTCCCCTTCATTCATTTTTGGGCATGCTGAAGATGAGCCAAATGCTGTGCTCCTCTATCAAGCGGTCCCATTAAGAATGATTGAAGCGGAGATGCTCATGATCGACCACAGCTCCATTAATTAGGGGGCTCTTCAGAGTCCTTTTCTTGAGATTGGTGGCGGTCTAAACAGTTAGACTCAAAAAGATCGCCACAACCTTGTGTTATTTTATGAAAGCAGTTTGTCCATTTGGGTCAGAAACATTTTAATGTTAGAATCTACAAAAATGTAAATGCCTATTTTTTTTATTTATTTTTTTACAAATTTTGAGTCATACTTGGTTTTCTTTTTCCACCATCCACACTTTGTGAACAATGTTGTTTTTTTTTTTCTGTTATGAATTCTACACGTGTATTATCCACACTTGTATAATTTAAGATTTTGGCCCTATCATGTTGCCATCTGAGCTCTTACAATGATTACAAGAATTTAGCTGATTTCTGAAATTTGACATAATCTTAACCCCCTAATTTCACCAATACAATTTTTCAGTGGTCACTAATGAGCCCCACTCTTTAGTGTGCAGTTCCTCATATTGACAGTGCCACAGCTGAGCAGAGCATCTGCACTTATTCACTATCCAGTGAGCATTGTCAGGGACCATTTTGACAGCTAAATGGTCAAGCCGAGCACTTTTATGAGCACTCGCTTAATCATCAGTAATGTGGTCAATTAGGTGTGGTTCTGTTGTCACAGTAATATGCAGTAACTTTTTAATAAAGGTAACATAACAATATTTCTCTTTATAGTGCCAGCATATTCCAGAATGTTGTACAAATGTCACTCACATTAGTCTCATTAATGAAGCTAACAATCTGGTCATATGTTTGGTGTGTGGAAGACAATATGCCTCAATTAAAATTAAATAGGACGTGTCATCAGGCAGCATCTGCATGACTTTGTTCCACATTTGTTTAAAAAGGACCTGTGGCCGGTTTTTGCTCTCATTCTTGCTGCTCCCTGACTGTTCTGCTTTTTACTGTTTTTATTCCCCCATATAGTTCTAGAGATATGGGTCTTTATATTTATTGCTTATTTTTTTGTCGCCTTTATTCAGGGGACATTGCTGACAGGATTCTCTGGGTGTGTGTCTTTATGCTTTTCTGCATTATTACCCTGTCTGCCACACTCTATTGGTAAAGACGACCTTAAAAAGTGGCACTACATTAAAAAGCCCATATCTCTTGGACCATATGGTAAAATTTTAAAGAAACAAAAAGAAAACCTGAATACTCAGTGGAGCAGTGAGAATAAATTAAGAGCAAAAACTGGTCATTTTTAACCTGGTGAAGGTTCTTTTTCAATAAAAGGGAACATATAAACTTATTCTGTCTTTGTGTAAGTTCATACTCAGAACTTCGGTGCTTTTAAAAAATTAAAAAACGGCAACTCTGCTGGGGATCTGTCCACATACTTTCTGAATTTCCACCCTCTCCCCAATCCCTCAAACTATTTATCGAACAGCATTTGAATTGATGTACAAATAAGGCTGATCCACTATGGTAGATCTGAAGCCTCTGTCATTCCAGCTCTATTCCCCCCCAGCTCCGCCGCCTAGTGCTTCACTTGATGGATTGTTTTGCCTGAAGTCATGTAGCTTAGAGGTTGTGAGTCAAGCAGCAGGAGGAGTAGGCACCGCCGCTGGGCTGTGGAATAGAGCTTGAGTGACAGAGGCTTTAGACCTATAAATAGCTCTTTGGCTTAATTTGCATATCAATTTAAACACTGATTTCTCAGTAATGGAGGAACGGAATGGCCATTTAAAGGTATTTCTTGACTTGTCTTTGGAAGAACTACGTGCATATATTGTTTAGGGGTGAAATCTTGCTGACATATTCCCTTTAATTTAAATATTGTTTTGCTTGATGACCTCTTTTTACAGTGGTAATGCAAAATTTTCTTTACATTGTTTTTCCTAGGAAAATGATTTGACTTTGAGACAACTTTTATATTTGGAAGAAAGTGAGCTTAAAAAGGTAAGGTACACCTGAAAGGGTTATGCATCATACTCTTTATAATAAAAAAAAAAAGGTTTATAGAAGGGTCTGGCCACCAAAGTGTGACAAATTCACCGTAAACTATGCCAGAAAACTAGCATGGTGTATAGACTGACCATGCATGGTTCTTTGACTGACCTAAGACACACCTCATTTAATAGACGATATTCCCTACTTAAGTGGAACCTGACATCAGAGAATTGCCTTTCAAGTGAAAATCAGCAAACCGCTACACATATAGTTTAGCTATAAAGTAAAAACTTGCCTCCGTTAGTGGAAAACGTTTTTTGTTGTTTTTTTGTTTCCTTTCATTGTACCCTATTCATATTTATTTTACTATAGCAACATTATCGGAAGAAGATCCCGGAGGGTAATTGCCTGCAGGACCTGAGAAAAGCTTATGAAACAACTATATTGATGAATTCCCCATTGTATTTTTACAATTTAGTATCTCCCACTGTATTACATGTTGCTTACAGATAGCTGTTATTACCTTGATCAGTATTGTTTCCTTTGGAGCTTTTTTTCTGAAAGATATGCATAGTTTTAATATACAGTACTAGTCTTTAACATTAAAGAGGAACTCCTCCTGTTGCTATTTTTTTACTTATTTCTCCGTTTCTTTACTCTCCTGATTGTAAACCCAAATCAGATAATGCATGATTTTTTGTATGGCTTCATTGGTCATACAGTGTTGTTCAGGATGCTTGTATATGTAAGTGCCCTGTAATTGCACAACAGTGGCCACATTTCATTCGAAAAAATGGATAGGAATAATGTGTGTTGTGTATATTTCTTTTTGTCTGTTTTGTTTTTTCACACTGGCACATTCATTGGTCAGTACCCGTGTGCAGCCCATTGTGCCCATGGACAGCACACCAGGCAATTTTTGTTTACTTGCAGTTTTTGTGCCATAAATGATATGTGAAATCCTTGGGGTTAGGCGACTTTGCTTCATGGTTACAGATCAATTCTTTGAAGAACAAACCGTTTTCTAAATGACCTTTAGAGAATTGGAAGTTCGGTTCACGTATTTTCTTTGGCTGCCGTTAGACAAATTCAGGCCATTTTTCATGATAATTACCAGGTCTGTAAATAATCAAGGGATATAATAATCATTTATAACAAAAGCACTCATAGTTAGTTATAATAATTGATGTGGCGTGCTCTCAATGCAGTTTTTACTTTTCATTCTTTGTGAAATTGCTAATATTTCTGCCAATTTTTTTTTTTTAATTTTCAAACTGCAAATACATAAATCAAAGTTTCCAAATGTGTGAAATTAGCTAGAATTCATTTCAGCAGGGATATTCTGTGTAGTGTAACACTATCTTATGATGCAAATGAATGTCATAGATGTTGTATTATTTCATTGGTCCATAACTATAGTCTGTTTGTATGTTCATATCAAAAAACTGACCGGCACATCCAAACTTAGATTCAGTGTGAACAGGTGCTAAACCTAGAGTCACCAACTCATATACATACAAGAAGAAAAGAAGAAAAGGTAGCACACTGTAGTGCTATAGCTTGCAAACACGAAATATGAAAAATATGAAAAATGAATTACATCATTACCTTAGAAATATGAAAAATTGAGAAGTCTTAGCGCATAAGATGGCCAAATTATGTGAGCCTGATAGCCACGTCAAGGCTCTTCTCGTATATCAGGTCCCTAACTAATGCCTATCCTCGCTTTAGAAAAGTCTGTCTGCATGGGAACCTATGAATCCTCTTTTCAGACTAAAATCTACATCTCTGTGGAGGGGTGATGAACCTGCTGTAATTAAAAGGCCTGTGACCACCAGGTGGAGTGCTCAGGCAGAAGGTAAATGAATACATATCAAAAACTGACCGGCACATCCAAACTTAGATTCAGTGTGAACAGGTGCTAAACCTAGAGTCACCAACTCATATACATACAAGAAGAAAAGGTAGCACACTGTAGCGCTATAGCTTGCAAACACGAAATATGAAAAATGAATTACATCATTACCTTAGAAATATGAACTCCACCTAAAGCGAGGATAGGCATTAGTTAGGGACCTGATATACGAGAAGAGCCTTGACGTGGCTATCAGGCTCACATAATTTGGCCATCTTATGCGCTAAGACTTCTCAATTTTTCATATTTCTAAGGTAATGATGTAATTCATTTTTCATATTTTTCATATTTCGTGTTTGCAAGCTATAGCGCTACAGTGTGCTACCTTTTCTTCTTGTATGTTTGTATGTTCAGGCATCATTTTAGCATGCCATTACTGGGACCTCCCTCCTGTACGTTTACCATGGTTTGTAAGGGCTGAGCTGGTGGCATTGGGGTTTTCTCCAAACCTTGTCATTGTAGAGACATGGTGGCTGGTTGTGCTGGCTTGGCTTTTTCAGGAATAGCCACCTGTATATTTCATAAATGTAAGGTGCTGGAAAAGGTTAAAGTAGACCTGTCAATATCTTTGTTATATTACTTATGAAATAAGTTATGGAGCATATTTTCTTATTCTCGATTATACTTCTTGGAAATGTAAGAATTACTAGACATTTCCATTCTAGTGCTTATCTGTGCACAGTTTTACAATGTAGATTTCTGGTTACGTAAATTTTGTTTGGCACTTACAGTATATGTCTTCTGTAAAATGATTGTATTTCTGGTCTTTTATGATAGATTTGTAACATTTACATGCTTGTCATTAGATTTGTCCTATTATTGCGATTATATTGTAATAATATAGTCCTTGTTTGTGTGATGGTTGTAAATTGTAATGAGCAAAAATTACAGAGGATAGAGGATCTCTCACCAGGTTTTTGCTACACCATCTGAGAGCAGCATAATATAGAGGAAAAGACCCTGATTCCAGCAATGTACCACTTACTGAGCTGCTTGCTGCAGTTTTCATAAAATACTGTATATACTCGAGTATAAGCCGAGGCACCTAATTTTGCCACGGAAAACTGTGTAAGCTTATTGACTTTAGTATAAGCCGGGTGTACATTGTCCCCTCATCCCTGTCCTGCTCTGTGTGGCTCTCCCCCCTCCCAGTATGCATGGCTCGGCTCCCCGTCCTATCCTTCTATGTATGGCTCAGCTCCTTGTCCTCCCCCGTCCTCCTCAGTGCTCCTCCTCTATGCTCCGCCATCCTGCTCCTCTATGCTCCGCCGTCCTGCTCCTCTATGCTCCGCCGTCCTGCTCCTCTATGCTCCGCCGTCCTGCTCCTCTATGCTCCGCCGTCCTGCTCCTCTATGCTCCGCCGTCCTGCTCCTCTATGCTACCCCGTCCTGCGCTGTGCTCCCCTGTCCTGCTCTGCTCCACCCGTCCTGCTCCGTGCTCCCCCCGTCCTGCTCCGTGCTCCCCATCCTCCTCTGTGGTCCCCCATCCTTCTCTGTGCTCCTCTCGTCCTGCCCCGTGCTTCCCCCGTCCTCCTTCATCCTGCTCTGTGCTTCCCCCGTCCTCCTCCGTGCTCCCCCCGTCATACTCAACCCCCTGTGCAATCGCTAAACGTCCCCGTTACTGCAGCTCTCCTGTGCTAAGCGCCTATGGGAGTG
This sequence comes from Oophaga sylvatica, assembly GCA_033576555.1. NCBI lineage: Eukaryota > Metazoa > Chordata > Amphibia > Anura > Dendrobatidae > Oophaga > Oophaga sylvatica. Next base: position 246,750,036 of record JARQOD010000004.1, on the reverse strand, counting down.
GAGTTGCGTCCATATTTCATGACCTTAATGAGCGGTACCATGTGACCTCTCAGCACAGGAGAGCTGCAGGAAGCCAGGACAACGGAGGTTTGCAGGAGACGTTCAGCGATTGCACAGGAGGGTGAGTATGATGTCCCAGACACCGGCTCCTGCCGCCGCACCCCCTCCCCCGCTGGTTTCTGCGCAATGACTCGTGTATAAGCCGAGGGGGGCATTTTCAGCACAAAAAATGTGCTGAAAATCTCGGCTTATACACGAGTATATATGGTAACTGTTATCTTCTGCGGAGCTACCAGTTCTCTGAATGCTGAGCTCTGTATAACCCCATCCTCACCACTGATAGGCAGTTTTCTATGTACACTGTGCATAGACAGAAAGCTGCCAATCAGTTGTGTGGGGGCAGGGTTATATAGACCTCAGTAATAGGGAGGACTACATGGTAAAAGGTTTACTAATCATCTGTTGATCCACTGCTGATATAAACAGAGATTTTAGCATAACTTCAGCAAGCAGCCTAGTGAGTGACTTACCACTGTAATCAGCGTCTCTCTACAATATGTTGCTCTCATATTATGTGGAAAAAACATGGTGACAGATTACTTTTAAGATTTACGTACTTCCATGGAATTGCAATTTAGAATTTTGCTACTTTAGAAAAAAACTTATGGTACTTTTTATTTTCATTTTGAGATTTACTTATTTTTTAGGCTTTTAAAATTATTGAGTGTTGCTGTAATGATCATTACGCGTTTTAACACAGGCAGGAATTACAGATGTTAAAGACTGTAAGAAAATCATGGCAGCAATGAAAGAAATTCATGTTGAAGACCCAAAACTTGAGAAGCTTCCATCACTTTCAAAGCTGGAATCAAGGTATTCCTCTTAATGCTGTCCGACTTTCATACATTGACATGGTTGTGCTTCATAATACCTTAAAGTCCAAAAGGATAAATAATTATTAGACTCTTCAATAACTATATATCAACAATTGTCTACACACGCCCCAGCTTACTGTCTATAGACAATTTTACATAAAAAGCTGGTGTGGGTGGGGTTAGCTTTCTAAGCTCTGCTACATGCTACATCTATAAACAACCATGTGTTATAACTGCTATACCCAGTAAACTAAGTGATAAATCTTTTTAATCAGGGACTTTTATGCTCCTCTCAGATGAGGTAGCGAAAACCTGATGACTTATTTCCTTAACAAAAAAAGCCTAAATCCTGTAGGTTTTACATTAATCGCTGAGCCCCCTCAAAGGGAGATACTTTCTTTTGGGATCTCTTCTCAGCAGTCATAACATTATCCTCAGTCAGTATGGCACAATGCTTTTCAGGATTTTCAAGTGCTTGTTTTAAAAAGAAAACCTGAATTTTATAATTATTTGTATTTTAAAGCTGTAAAAGGTATGTGGATGAAATATTGGACCCCTTTTAACGACTCCTTGAATATGTACTGAACTACAGAACTCTGCAGCAGCTGTAACACACTCTTCTGCACCGTTCAGTGTGTACATATGGCCGCCGCTGTAGTTAATGACAGCTGATCTGTGGATGTGCTGGGTGTTGGAGCGCCAGCAATGTGATAATAAGTCATCAATATCATGTAATCCTTCATAAAAACTGCACTTTTGTCATTTTGGTTTCTCTGCAGATTTTTATTTCTTCAGGTCATGTGCAGATTATTTTTTCAGCTGCAGATGGAAGGAAGAGAGCCACAGTATTCATTACTGATGGGTAGGCGGAGCCCCAGATCAGGATGTTACCTCAGATCAAAAGAGTGCTGACTGGCTGGCCCCTCCAGCTCGGGCTCCTCCTACTCAGCTCCAGTCTAAGATTTGAGGTCCAGAGGATGGTCGCTGCTAATGCAGCTCCTCAGAAGATTTTATTATTTTATATTCGGACAGGAGACTTGGATCACTAGTTGGTCTAGAGGTCTCAGGGGTACCAGCGCTGCTGTACCCCAACTCTCCCTTGGCGGATCTGTATTTACTCAAAGTCCCTGCAGAATCCTTGCCGGCCCTGGGGGATGAGGAGAGCTTCCCTGGCGGGACGCAAACCACACGTGCGGTCACTGCGCTTCCCGCCCTGGGGGGAAGCATGGGCACAGCGCCAGAAACCCCTGAGGGTCCCTGTGGCGCCTTGGCTGGTGAGTACTCCACACAAATTTTTGATTATAATTATGTGTGAGTGCTTTAGCGTCTGGATGAGCAGCGCTATTACTTGTATGTCAGTATGCTTCAGCGCTGCTGTGACAGCGCTACTACATGTATGTCAGTATGCTTCAGCGCTGCTGTGACAGCGCTGTTACAAGTAGATGTGGTGATTTTTTGTCCGCAGGCAGATACCTGCAGGACAGAGAGGGAGCAGGAGCGGGGGAGTTCGCGCTCATTATTTGAGCTAGCAGGGGGCGTGGCCTAACGATTCCCGGTCTTCTGAGCAGGAAGACGCGCGCTCTGGCGTTTCTCCTGCGACCCCCTCACTGTGGCGGCCATTACACAGGCTCCTGGGCTCCTCAGACCGCTCCTCTCCTCATAAGACACCACGGCCAGCTGGGTGAGTGCTGATTCCTCACCCTGCAGCGCAGCGATCGCTATCCTGCAGCTGCAGTCTCATTAGAGACATAAAAATTGGCTGGGGCTCACAAATATATATACTGTGGTGAGTTTGCAATATTAACCCCTCTGAGGGTTATTTCTACCAGCTAAAATTTTTTGACTGAATACCGCTGGGGTAACCCTGCTTGGTGGAGCGTTAACCCTTCAGCGTTTAAAAAAAAAAAAAAAAAAAAAACCGCATAGTTTTTGCTGGTATTACCGCTTTGACCTGCTCATACAGGTGAGACATGTCTGAACAGGGTTCAGATGCCGCGGACCACGTCCAGTGCCATTACGGCAATCAGATACGCAGACCTCCACAGCGTCTAGCGCTGCGGTCGACAGCGGTGGAAAATTGGACGATATCGCTCGATCGATCAACAACTTGTCTGACCTTTTAGGTCAATATGTGTCTGCTAATTCCTCTCAGAGGAAGCGACGCAGGCCGTTACCGGCCTCTACACGAAGCGAGTCAGATGTATCTGATATTGGGCAGAGTTCCCCTTTAAATTCGGATGCAGAAATATCCGATTCAGATGCGGACGAGCCGCAGGGGCGTTCCTCTATGGCGAAGCGTACGGAGGCATTGATTGAAGCCATGAGAGATATATTACAGTTACCGGAGGAGGTAACTAGTCGTCCTGGTAAATCAGCACGCATGTTCCAGGAGTCCCGTGCTTCACGTACAACATTGCCAGCTCTGGATGAGCTTAATGGTGTAATAGAGGAGGAACGTCTATGTCCAGATAAGCGTTTTCATGGAACGCATTTCTTTGATACACTTTATCCTTGCTCTGTGGAGTTAAAGGATAATTGGACTTCTGCTCCTGAAGTGGATGTGTCTTTATCTCAGCTTAGTAAATCCTCACTACTCCCTATTAAGGGAAAAGCGAGCTTACAGGAGCCTTTGGATAGAAAGGCAGAAGTGGCGGCAAAAGCAAGCTATGAGGCTGCGGGTCATGGATTTCGAGCAGTGCTAGGATCCATGTGTGCTGCTAGAGCTTCTCTAAGCTGGTTGGCACGTCTGAAGACGGAGTTGCAAAATGAATCTCCGTTATCTGAGATACGGGAAACTTGTGAATGGTTAGAAACGGCAGCCTGTTATATCTGTGATGCCGGTCTGGATACGGCATCTCTGCTGGCCAAAGCACAAGCTTCAGCGGTCACAGTCAGAAGAGCTTTATGGCTCAGACAGTGGGCCGGGGACGCAGTTTCCAAACAAGGGTTGTTGGCCTTACCTTACAAGGGTGGCCATCTTTTTGGATCCGACCTCACAGAGCTGATTTCCAAGGCTAAGGCGAAGGAATCAGCATTACCACAGCGTAGGGCCATGGCCTCTGTGTCCAGTAAGCCTGGTGTCTATAGTGGTCGGCGGTCCTTTCGGGGCCGAGGACGATCTAGTCACTCCTCGTGGGGATCGGGTCGTCCTTCCTTCTCAGGAAAGAAATCCTCTCAGAAAACTCGTACTCCCTGGAAGCAGAGTTTCCGCCAGGACAAGCGGGAACTTGACAAGAAGCCCGCAAAGTCGGATTGACGCCAGGGGTCCACTCGAGGATTCTCGAGTGGGGGGTCGCCTGCTTCTTTTCAAGGAGACTTGGATGGCTCGTGTTCCAGATTCCTGGGTAACGCGGATAGTGTCGGCAGGCTATTTCATAGAGTTTGCTTCTCGACCCCCAAATGTTTTTTGTCAATCTCACGTTCCGTCGGAACCCGAGCTTGTTGTCGCTCTACAGCGAGAGGTCGAATCTCTGCTACAAAAGGGTGTAGTGATACCGGTTCCGTCAGAGGACCGAGGGAAAGGTTTTTATTCCAACCTTTTTATAGTTCCCAAAAAGGAGAACAAATTTCGCCCGATTCTGGATCTCAAGCGATTAAACCGGCATGTCCATGCCCGGAAATTTCGCATGGAGTCGCCTCGTTCCGTTGTGGCAGCTCTGTCACAGAACGATTTTCTGGTGTCAATCGACATTCGCGACGCCTATTTGCATATTCCCATCGGAAAGGCTCATCAGCGCTTTCTTCGATTTGCCATAGGTCAGAATCATTACCAGTTTGTGGCTCTGCCGTTCGGCTTAGCCTCAGCGCCAAGGGTCTTTACAAAAATTCTGGCGCCCCTCATGGCAATCCTTCGAAGACAGGGGATTACGATTCTCCCTTATCTGGACGATCTTTTGATCGTGGCTTCCTCGGAGGAGGAGGCGTTGACGGCTCGGGATTTGTCTCTTCAGTTTCTGAAGGACTTCGGTTGGCTGGTCAATTGGGAGAAGTCGTCCCTGGAACCATCGAGGACAATCCTCTTTTTGGGAATGCATCTCGACACGTTTCGGTCGGTAGTTTCCCTACCACCAGACAAACAGTCATGTCTTCTTCGACATGTACAGATTATGAAATCCTCAACGGCAATGTCCCTACGGAAGTGTATGCGTCTTCTGGGACTGATGGTGGCGTCCATGGAGGCAATTCCTTTTGCCCAGTTCCATTCCAGGACTCTCCAAAGGTTCATCTTGAGTCGATGGAACCAGTCGCAATCGCTGGATTGCAGTGTCACCATTTCTCGCGCGGTGCGGGATTCTCTAGAATGGTGGTTACGTCCAGGGGCATTCTCCCTGGGGAAGTCTTTCCTCCCTCCGAAGTGGTCAGTTATAACCACCGATGCCAGCCTGACGGGCTGGGGGGGTGTTTGGAACAATCTCTGGATTCAGGGGGTATGGTCATCGGAAGAGTCTTTTCTTCCGATCAACATCCTGGAATTGAGGGCGATTTTCCTTTGCCTCCAACATGAGACGGTCCCTTTGAGCGGTCTGCCAGTACGAGTGCAGACAGACAATGCGACGGCTGTCGCGTATATCAATCACCAAGGTGGGACAAGGAGTTCCAGACTCATGGTAGAGGTGTCCCGAATTCTGATTTGGGCAGAGGCCAGTGTACCAGCCATTTCGGCGATTCACATTCCAGGGGTTCAGAATATTACAGCGGACTTTCTCAGTCGCAGAAGGATGGATCCCGGGGAATGGAGCCTCCACCCGGAAGTTTTTGCACTACTGTGCTCTCGCTGGGGAACCCCCCAAGTGGATTTGATGGCATCCAGGTCCAATGCCAAGTTACCGACATTCATGTCCAGGTACAAGGACCCGAAGGCGGTGGCGGTGGATGCTCTAGTGGCTCAGTGGGATCAGTTCGAGCTGATCTATGTATTCCCGCCGATATCCTTACTTCCTCTAGTACTGCGTCGGATCAGACTAGAGAGAATTCCAGCTATTTTGATAGCTCCAGACTGGCCAAGAAGGGTGTGGTTCTTGACAATAATGTCGCTGTTGGCGGCACCTCCTTTTCCACTCCCTCTTCAACCGGACTTGTTGACTCAGGGGCCCGTTTGTCATCCGGACTTGATGTCCCTGCGTTTGACGGCGTGGCTCTTGAGACCGAAATCTTGACCCGTAGAGGTTTCTCAGCCGAGGTCATTGCTACCCTTCGTGCTGCAAGATGTCCGGCTACTACTAGGATTTACCACAAAATTTGGGAAACCTTCTTTTCGTGGTGTTTGGGGTCCTCTCGGAACCCGAGAAAATTTTCCATTCCCAACCTGTTGGCTTTTCTGCAGCATGGGCTAGACAAGGGTTTGGCAGTCAGCACTCTGAAAGGTCAGATTTCTGCTCTGTCCTTATTGTTCCGGAGAACCATTGCTTCAAATAGAGACGTGCTCTCCTTTTTCCGAGGTATATCTCGTAAGTTTCCGCCGCGGAAGGCACCCGTGTCTCCTTGGCGGCTCAACCTTGTTTTGGAGGCTCTTCAGCATAAACCTTTTGAGCCTATGGTTTCTGCTAGCCTTTCTTTACTTTCTTGGAAGGTGGCTTTCCTTGTTGCAGTCACTTCCTTGAGGAGAGTTTCTGAGTTGGCAGCTCTTTCTTGTTCGCCTCCTTTTCTGGAGTTTTTTCCGGATCGTGTAGTGCTTCGCACTCGGGGTGATTTTTTGCCTAAAGTGGTGTCACAATTTCATGTTAACCAGGATATTGTGTTGCCTTCACTCTGTCCGGATCCGAAGAATGCGAAAGAGCGAGATTTACACACATTGGATTTAGTGCGGGCCTTGAAGTTTTATCTATCTATTACTCAAGGTTTTCGTAAGACGGACTCCCTGTTTGTGGTTCCAGCAGGTCGTCGGCGTGGTCAACGAGCTTCCAAGGATTCTATAGCTCGTTGGATCCGGTCAGCTATTTTGGAAGCTTACCGCCTTCGGGGTGAATCTTGCCCGATTAAGATTCGAGCCCATTCCACGAGAGCTGTGGCCTCATCGTGGGCTTTTCATCAAGGTGCCTCGGCAGTGCAGCTCTGCCGAGCGGCAACTTGGCGCTCTGTCCACACGTTTACAAGGTTTTATAAAGTGGACGTCAGTGCTTCCGCTGATGCAGCCCCGGACGTAGGGTCCTGCAGGCAGCTGTAGTTTAAAGTTCTGGATGAACTTGTGTTTAGCGCTGGTTGCGCTTTGTTGTTAAGGTTGTTGGGTTTCTGCCTTTTGTTGGTTTTTCCCACCCTTATTTTTGAACTGCTTTGGGACGTCCCATCAGTAATGAATACTGTGGCTCTCTTCCTTCCATCTGCAGCTGAAACACGGATTTTGGTAAAAACTTACCTGTAAAATCCTTTTCAGCGAAGGAAGGAAGAGAGACACAGCACCCTCCCAAGGCAGAAGTGTGTTGATGTTTTCAGATGCAGCGCGACCCTTATCTGATAGCGATTATCTGGGCTGAGGTCAGCGCGCTAAGGCTCTGTTCCAGCATCGCCAGCTCATCGCAGTAGTCAGGTTCCGTGAGTAGTACCTGGAACTCTGTGGTTTTTGGCTTTCTTTGCATGCATAACCTGTATCCTTGTGTTTTTTCTCTGAAGTTCCTTCAGAAGGGGTTATGTTGCTCCGCTGGTGATCTTGGCTCTTTTCCTAAAAGCTTTGGTACGACTGGAGCTGAGTAGGAGGAGCCCGAGCTGGAGGGGCCAGCCAGTCAGCACTCTTTTGATCTGAGGTAACATCCTGATCTGGGGCTCCGCCTACCCATCAGTAATGAATACTGTGTCTCTCTTCCTTCCTTCGCTGAAAAGGATTTTACAGGTAAGTTTTTACCAAAATCCGTGTTTTTCCACATGGCATTATGATTGCAGAGGTACCACATATCCATTTTAAAATGTGAACAAAGACTGGATAAGCTGCAATCATGTGATTGCTTAGATCAGGGGTCTCAAACTCAATTTACCCGGGGGCCGCTGGAGGTAGAATCTGGGTGAGGCTGGGCCGCATCAGGTTTTCCACAAGAAAAGCTCTTACAAAAGCATTCCAATGTTATCAAATGTCCCAATGGGGACAGTGTTGATGATGTATGTATAGTGCTGTGGAGTTAATAGCGCAATATCAATGAATAAATATTATCCTTAATATTATGTTACAATACCAGGATCTGAGGATTTTCTGTTTCGAGGTCAAGCGCTCTCTGATGTGATGTTGCTGCCTGTCTCACTGTCTTCCTCTTTTGACACTGCAGTGTGGTGGACAAGTAAACATTAACTGGTTAACAGCAAGAAGTCATTTTCCCCAGCGCTCATTCTCCCCCAGCGCTCATTCTCCCCCAGCGCTCATTTTCCCACAGCGCTCATCCTCCCCAGCATTCATCCTCCCCCAGCGCTCATTCTTCCCCAGCGCTCATTCTCCCCCAGCGCTCATTCTCCCCCAGCGCTCATTCTCCCCAGCGCTCATTCTCCCCCAGCGCTCAACCTCCCCCAGCGCTCATTCTCCCCCAGCGCTCATTCTCCCCCAGCGCTCATTCTCCCCCAGCGCTCATTCTCCCCCAGCGCTCATTCTCCCCCAGCGCTCATTCTCCCCAGAGCTCATTCCCCCCCACGCCCATCCTCCCCCAGCACCCATCCTCCCCCAGCGCCCATCCTCCCCCAGCGCCCATCCCCCAGCGCTTATCCTCCCCCAGCGCCCATCCTCCCCAGCGTTCATCCTCCCCCAGCGCTCATTCTTCCCCAGCGCTTATTCCCCCAGCGCTCATCCTCCCCAGCGCTCATCCTCCCCAGCGCTCATCCTCCCCAGCGCTCATCCTCCCCCAGCGCTCATCCTCCCCAGCGCTCTTCCTCCCCCAGCGCTCTTCCTCCCCCAGCGCTCTTCCTCCCCCAGCGCTCTTCCTCCCCAGCTCTCTTCCTCCCCCAGTGCTCATCCTCCCCCAGCGCTCATCCTCCCCCAGCGCTCATCCTCCCCAGCGCTCATCCTCCCCAGCGCTCATCCTCCCCAGCGCTCATCCTCCCCAGCGCTCATCCTCCCCAGCGCTCATCCTCCCCAGCGCTCATTCTCCCCCAGAGCTCATTCCCCCCAGCGCTCATCCTCCACAAGCACCCATCCTCCCCCAGCGCCCATTCTCCCCAGTGCTCATCCTCCCCCAGCGCTCATTCCCCCCATTGCTTTTTCCCCATCACTCCCATCATTGCTTTTTCCCATCACTCCCTTCATTGCTTTTCCCTCATCACTCCCCCATTGCTTTTCCCCATTACTCCCATCATTGCTTTTCCCCATCACTGTTTTCCCATTGCTTTTCCCCATTACGCCCATCATTGCTTTTCCCCATTGCTTTTCCCCATTACGCCCATCATTGCTTTTCCCCATTGCTTTTCCCCATTACTCCCATCATTACTTTTCCCCATTGCTTTTCCCCATTACTGCCATCATAGCTTTTCCCCATTACTGCCATCATTGCTTTTCCCCATTAGTGCCATCATTGCTTTTCCCCATTACTGCCATCATTGCTTTTCCCCATTAGTGCCATCATTGCTTTTCCCCATTAGTGCCATCATTGCTTTTCCCCATTACTGCCATCATTGCTTTTCCCATTGGTTTTCCCCATTACTGCCATCATTGCTTTTCCCCATTGCTTTTCCCCATTACTGCCATCATTGCTTTTCCCCATTGCATTTCCCCATTACTGCCATCATTGCTTTTCCCCATTGCTTTTCCCCATCGCTCTCCTATACACACACACACCACCTCTCACCTGTACACACACACACCACCTCTCACCTGTATACACACACACACACCACCTCTCACCTGTCCGCAGCATCACCGGCGCCCGCGCTTCCTCACTCTGACAGAGCAGGCCGCTGAATGATGACGTCATCCAGCGGCGCTGCTCTCTGTGTCAGAGACAGGAAGCGCGGGCGGCGGCAGCAGGAGATGAGGTGAGTATGCCCAGCGCCTGCATCTCTCTGTGCTACCGCTTATTAAGCTTATGAATATGGGTGCCACGCCTATGAGAGGAGTGGCGTCCATATTCATGACCTTAATGAGCGGTACTACGAGTGACTGGGATTTCACATGCGGTGTTTCTCGCATGTGAGATCCCAGCCGAGGGCCGCAAAGTATGTACCGAGGGCCCATGAGGTGGGGGCCGCAAACTAGTGTCCCGAGGGCCGCAGTTGGCCCGCGGGCCGCGAGTTTGAGACCCCTGGCTTAGATAATGCATTTGTATAATTTATAACTCTTGAGTGTTAGATGCCACGTACACTATGCTATTGCCTGCCAAACCTGAGGGGTTAAACTGTAAGTATGCTTGCATATTACATGGAACCCACCACTGATTGCATACCACAACTCCTGTACCCATGCCATCTAATGTATGTATACCGTATTCTCCCAACTGCAATAAAGAAAATACAGCAGAATTGACTTTCAATGTGCTTGTTCACATTTTGCATTATTGTCACAAAGTAAAGCAGCATTTTACTGTACCAGAAAAATGAATGAGATTTCTGAAATCTCATGCACATGCTGCTTATTTTTTCCTTGCAGATTTGATGCAGTTTAATTTCTGTAGCATGTCCTTTCTTTCTGTTTTTGCAGCATCTTTACCCATTCAAATGATTGAGAAAAAAACGCATGCAACAATGTGTGTATTTTCAGCAGCATTTTTCCTGCCAAGAGACAAGTTTTTGGTGTGGAAATGTTTAATCCAAATTCTTACCTTAACATTGGATAGTTATGACAATCTGATTTTGATGGGTGAACATGCAAACATTGTACATGTGCAACGGAAGCATCTACTGAACATAGATAAGTAATGTACAAACCCACTTTTTCTGAACTTAAGGATGGCCTAGTGCAAATGAAAAGAACGCCTGGCTAAGATGTGTGAACTCATTGGTGTGTGTTACTAACGGAGTGTAGATTGTGCCTTATTCAGCAAGCAGTTGGATATCATGTTACTACAGCACCCTTGTAAGTTTTTCTGGGATGAATACATGAGCCGTTCATTTAGAGAAGCAGTTGTTGATAATAGAAACAGCATCTCTGACTTTTCTTGCTTATTATATTTGCCCTCCTTCTGTTTCTCCCATGCCAGTGATGAGCTGTTTGCTTTCCTGCTGAGGTTGAATCGGCAATGCAATGCAATAAGTCATGCAGTGGTTGCAGTAAGCAGCCAGATACCCTCCAATCCTCAAAAGGTAAATATGCTAATGTAATGAATAAAAGCCTTGGCTAGTCCCGGACAATTTAACAGTACACTAGAATAAATATATATAAATGTATAGGCTACGATTTTTTTTTTTTCAATTCATTAAAATGTAATTTTTTTTCCATGTGAGCCCTAAGGGAATTACTTTTTTTGTACTTCATGCAGATTGTCAATGGATCAGTTGTGCAATCATTTTTAATCCTTTTTTTTTTTCCTTTAAAAAAATAAATAAATAAGTGTTCTCCCTTATCCATTAGATGTCTATTACCTTACTGATAACGGGGATCCAACTGCTGGGACTTCGTGTTCCTAAGATCTGGGTTTTTGAATCACTAAAATGTTGGAATGCCGCAGTCTCTGGATTGCGGAGGGTCCCAGTGCTCAGAGCTCCAGCAATCACCAGTTTTCCCATAAACAAGAGAGAACTTGTTTTTTTTCAGAAATAGCTTTACTTTTTTACAGGTTTACAGACAGTTTTTGGGGCTTTGCAGCACAATAGTGGTGTTGAATGCACATGCTTAACCGTGCCACAGCTTTTGATGTTCACGTACGTCAGTCGTGTTCCTGACTTTGATGCAGGCTTGTATGCCAAGCCTAAATCTTTCCCCCCACATGATGGCGGATTTATTTAATCTACCCAAAATGGTATCCGTAAAAACGTCAGCTCGGGTCACAAAAAATACACGGCCCTGTATCCAGGAAAATGACAATGCTCCAGGTCTATGAAAAAGGCGACAGTATCAAAAAAATGTTTCCTACAAATTTCCAAATTTTTTGATCAGTTAAATAAAAAAAAATAAAAAAAACTATACTCATTTGACATCTGCGCACTCGAACTGACCTGGATATTGCCAGGTCAGTCTTACCATATAATGAGCAAATAAAAACCCTCTAAACAATTGTGGAATGGCATTTTTTTTTTTTTGCAGTTTCAATGTACTTGGAATTTTTTTTACTTGCTTTCCAGTGCATCACATAAGATGAATGATGTAATTCAAAAGTAAAACAAAATGCGGAAAATGGCCTGTGGGTTAAGTGCATTGTCAGCTATCACTATTCGCACACTTGGTTATTTTTGATATTGCACCAGCTGATTGTCTTATCATGGCACAGTAATGGCAGCTGGGAACAAAATGTGTTCTTCTGTGGAAGGAAAAAATAATTCAGAATTTGGCTTAGAACTCAGTAACTATAATATTTATTCTAAGCCGAATTTCAAATAATCTTTGTGGGTGTTATTAAAAATAAAGCAAGCCGAATACTCAGAAAGCAACTGTATCTTTTTTTGTTTCTGTAGTAATTTTATTGTCTTTTTGTTAGTGGTGTGAATTAAAGGAAACACGTGCAGCCAGGTATAATATTCTCTGAAATTATCCAATGTTTCAGAAAAATATACTTTAAAGTTCTGGAGAGAGATCACACTTGTCTGGCACCACCCCGCCTGGTTTCTCCCGGCGCTCCTGGAGGCAATTGACCGGTCTTTCCCTATGTACGTCAGAGACCTGTTAGTTACCTCTAGCATCTCTGTGAAGAGTCGGCCGGGGGCAGTGTCTGGCTAGGATCTTGAAAATATATTGTTTCTGAAAAGCTCCAGCCCGTCTCTGATTCATTCTGCCCATATTGAATGCAGCAGGGATTGCCTTACCCGGTTCCCTTTAATATTTCCTTGAAGGTAAAACTATGAAAGCATGCTGTTCATGAAATCTAGTCATCATAGAATAGGCGTAATTTTTACCTCTTACGATCACACCATAAGTCTGCTTTTCAGTAGCCCCATTCGGATGGCAGCAATCAGAGACATTTTGTATCTGCACAGTTAAAAACTCTGATCAATGCTGTCCATGACATGCAAGGCACATAGACTACATGGGGAACCCTGTATTTGATCTGCGCCCGAGCAGACAGCCCAGGAGTTTTTGATGGACATAGCTTTCTGGCTAAATTCAGTTAAATGACAAAAATATTGGTACAATAATTTAAATTATAAAATAAGTAAACTTCTCAGCTACCAACATAAAAAATGTGGTAGTTTTACAAGTTTTAAGGGTTTTCTACATCACAATCTCTCATCTATGTATAATATTTCTCTAATATATTTATTTTTTTTATAGGTAGTCTTTGAGTGGGACACTTCTCAAAATTTTACTACTGTTTGCAAAGACATTCTCACAAGTATCACAGAGCTGAACAAAGAAGTTTGCAGATTACAAGATGTTTTAACTAAGGTTTGTATGTGTCCCCTGCCCTGCGGATATCATGGGCTTTTTTCTCTTGACGCAAAGTGAAGATGCGTACTGCTGTGTATGAGAAATTAAAATGTATAAGAAACTCGGAAATGGGGCGGGGGAGAAGGTGGAAGAGCTAAAATTTGGTGTTAGCACCAAATCAGTCACTTTCAAACCAACAACACAGTGACAAGCTCTTGTCAAGAAGGGTCAATTTGAGTTAGAGGCTGATGGGGAAAAAGTGACAGGATAGGATTCAGTAAATTGAGCACCAGTGTCACAAAGGAATTTGTTTCTGAATGATGCCATGTGGAAGTTATACAGAGAAGTAAGTTACAAGGCAGTATGCTGTAATACTGGAACTGAAATAAGTATAAAAATACATCAGGGATAACCAGGGGTTATAAATATTGTGCTGCAAATAAGACATACTTATGACCTCCTGCTTAAGAAAATAAATAGAATGAATAGCTGCACAAAATGTATTAAGTAAGCCCACACAGGCTGAGGCGGAAGACGTTTTCATCTCTTTCTTAGGAAATGTAAACTGCAAAGCTAAACTAACATTTCCAAAAATAATAAAACTTGGAGAATCTAATTCATAAACTCAGATCTTGATTTATACGATCTTGTACTGGACACGCTTACAGATTCCTGGCTGTGTAGAATGCGTGTTCAGACTATTGGTTTTAAGGGACATGCACTTAATAAACATGTTGGCTACATTGTCACAAGAAAATATTTTTTCCAAGTACTCTTTTTGGGGGAGGTTAATTTGTTTTGTAGTTTTATGGCCAAATTGCAGTTAGAGAGTTTGGCAAGCTGATAAAGCTGCAAAATCTAGCAAAACTGAGATTTCATGAGGTGTACATTTAATCTTCTGGTAAGAGTATTTTAGTTCAGTTACAGCCAGTTCTGTCTATGTATGGCTAGTTTCACACTAGCGTATGCCTGCGCTGCGGATGTCCTCCGTGAAGCTCCACCCACTGCCGCACCTCCTCTGGTCATCTCGCCTATGTCTGCATGCGGCCTGCGTACCTATATTTAACATTAGGTACGCAAGCCGTGCAGATGTATGCGGATGCCGCCCCATGCGTCGTTTTGACAGTGCGGCGACGACCTGCACGGAACGCAACATGTTGCATTTTGTTGCGGTTCCTGTAGATACGAGAGCTCATTCTACTAGGTTTCAACCGCCTGGGCAGAGGAAGCAGATAACTCAACCAAGCAAATTTGTAAGGCTGCAACGTGGTCCTTACCTTGCACCTTCCATAGGTTTATTTAGTATCTTCTCCTGATCTTTCGTTTGGGAGAAGAGTTCTACAAGCTGTGGTCCTGCCCTACCTTTTAAGTTTCTCTGTAAATCTTTGTGGGTGCTGTCATGGGTTGAGATGAGCGGATCCATAGATGTTCGGGTTCAGCAGGTTCGACCAGTATACAGTTAAAAGTTAGTTTGGGCCCGAACCAAATACAAGTCAATGGTGACCCTAACTTTGGTTCTGTACAGTGGTGGTAGTAAGGGCTAGGGGGCTGCAAATAAGAAGCGTAATGGGGGGTAAGAGCCGGGCAATTGCCTTGAAAACAAATTTGGATAGAAAATGACTTAAATCCCTTAAATTAGTCAATAAACGTTGAGTTAATTAGTTTACTCAACAGGATGGATAGAATAAATAGAATGGTGTGAGTCAATGTAGACTATTCTTATTAATGTCATATGTAAATTTCCATCCATTCATTGAAACCCACTCAGAGTTAAATCACATTACAACTGTGAGCTGGGTTCAGACAACTGTGAGCTGATGTTATTCTGTGAAGGGTCCAATACCCATGCATCTTCCCAGTTTTTTAATATCTGCTCACAGCTGTCAACATAGCTTTTACTGATTATTAAAAAGTAAAAAAAAATGACGTGGGGTCCCCCCTATTTTTAATAACCGAGGGAAAGCAGACCGCTACAGGTTGGTGTTATTTTTCCATGAAGGTTGCCCAGCCTATTAATATCAGCTCACAGCTGTCTGCTTAGCCTTTACTAGTTATTAAAATGGGGGACCCCCCCAAAAAATGACATGAGATCCCCCCTATTTAATAAACAGCAAAGGCAATGCAGACAGCTGCGGGCCGATATTAATAGGCTGGTAAGTGGGCCATGGATATTTACCCTGTCCCCATACTAATAACACCAGCGTTTATCTGTACCAGAAATGGCACATCCATTAGATGAGTAATTTCTGGCGCTTAACCTTGGCTCTTCCTGCTTGCCCTGGTGGCATTGGCAAGTGGGGTAATGGTTTTGGTGTTGATTTCAGCTGTTTTATGTCCACTGATATCAAGCTTGGGGTTAGCAATGGAGAGGTGTCTGTAAGATGCCCCCATTACTAACCCCGTAGTCAAAAGCTGAAAATACACACATAGAAAAGTCCTTTTATTGAACAAAACACTCCATGTCAGCTCCCCTCTTTTACCAATATATTAAGATAAAGTAAAAAAATCTAAGTAATCCTTAAATCCGCCGTTAATCCATACTGATAAGGTCGCTCATCAGTCCGGGACTCGCGCTGAACTCGTGAAAATCGGCGCCTGTGAACTGAGGTGACCTTAGTTAAGTTCTCACGTGCTGTCCCAATTCTTTGGAATGCACTACCCAGGACAATTCAATTAATTCCCAATACCCATAGTTTTAAGTGTGGCCTAAAAACGCATTTCTTTATACTGGCCTATATATTTTTAGCTGGGAATTACGAAGCAAAATAGTAACGATTTTAGCTCCAGTGAATATCTGTAGTGTAAATTGACATGCTTAGGTTGTTAAATGTGAAGCCTTAGTCAATTCACGCTGCAACATTTTGTCCCCAGTATGTGGATGAGTTTCCGAAGAATTTCATCCATTTTGCTGATATCGCAATTCTGCATTTCTTTGGATAGGTGATTATTAACTTGTTGATTGCTTGGATCAACAATTTAAGACAATTTAGAAAATAGCATCATACAACTCCCTGTTGTTTTTCAGCAATCCCAAAGACACTGAATTGAGCATAGGTATGCATATGCAATGCCATCAGTCTATTCCAACAGAGCAGTTCTGAGCCCCGGTCTCGGTAACTATGTGCTAAGTTGGTACAAACCCTTTAAGCTGTAAATTTCCACTGCATGAGAAATTAAGCATTACCAGTCAGCCATTCAAATAAATGGTTGTCTATGTAGCTCAAGGTTAAAGTGTATGCTTTTATAAATCAGCACTCCTCTGTTATTCATGGATGGAAATCCTGAGCAAAGGACCTTCTGTGACCTTCCTATGCATTGATAGAGCATAGAAACAGGTTTGCTTTCAAATTAGAATCAATGTTTGTATCTCATCTTTGGCTTTTGTGCTATGTTGTTGCGAAGTTTCTGGCACATGACCTGTCATGTTATCTGTGGGTCGTTATGCTGTTCAGACTTGGCAGATCCACTTTGGCTTAGCAGCAATTTACAGTACGATACAAATTGTGTAGTGGTAGCAAATTTGCACAAACATCAGAGAACATCAGACTTTCATATCCACAGCATGGTCATTCTTGTGCTCAAATGCAGCATGTTTAAAGCAGGTTGGTGCTGTTATATTGATTAAAATGTTACTTGGTTGATGAAATACATCTTGTGGTTGCTGTTTAATCTTTACCACAAATTCAGTGTGGATTTTCCGTTGTAGTAGTGCAGGTACTAAAGTGGTGTCATTTCGGCCTCATTTTTTTTTTGTATTCAAACAGACCAGTTTTCATCAGTGTTTGCTCAATGTCAATTTTTGCTATCAGATTTTCTCATATAATTCCTATACAATAAGGGCAAACACCACTACATCTATTTAAAAAAAAATGATTTACTTTATTCATATACAAAATAAATAAAGATAAAAATGGAATGTGAACGCACGGATAAGGGAAAGGTTACCACCACATATGGTATCCGAACTAGGATAACTGTGACATTATATGCATACAAGTCAGATTACACAGTACAATATATGTATAGCGGTCCAAAGGACCCATCTAATATGATCTGCAGACTTTTAATAACTCCCAACATGTGAAAAAATAGAAGCGTAATATAAAAATACAAGGAAGACCTCACCAGTTGAGTTGTATAAAAAAAAATTTACTTCATAACAAGATATATCTGTGTGCTTAGCCAAACAAAGTTAGGTCCAAAAACATTTGGACAGTGATCGAATCTTCATGATTTTGGATCTGCATGCCACTATTTTTTTATTTTAATTAAACAATTGAGATGCAATTGAAGTATAGAATTTAACATTTAATTAAAGGGGTTAAACAAAAATATGTGAAATGTTTAGGAATTGCAGCCATTTTTCTATAAAGCCTCATTTCAGGGACTCAAAAGTAATTAAATAACTTTACCATTATTAAATTGTTCACTTTTAATATTTTGTTGAGAATCCTTTTACAGGTAATGACTGCCTGAAGTCTGGAAGCCATGTACTTCGCCAAACTCTCGGTTTTCTCCTTTGTGATTCTTTTCCAAGTCTTTACTGTACTGACTTCAGTTGTTGCTTGTTTGTTGTTCTTTCTGCCTTACGTTTTACCTTAGGTATGTATATCCCAGAAGTATCATTTCTCTTTGCGGAGATTGACATGCTAAGCATGCCGAGATGAGGAGACTTAAAGCCACAAGGCTCCTCTGGGAAATATGCAAATTGTCTCTTCATAGAGGAAGAGAACTAGAACTCTACTGCCACCTATTGCAAGTAGCAATCCTAAAATTTGCATATTTCCCAGAGGAGCATTGCGGCTTTAAGTCTCCTCATCTCGGCATGTCAATCACCGCAAGGAGAAACTATACTTCTTGGATATCGGTCAGACGCCTCTCACACAGCCAAACCAGATCTCACACTTTGCACTGACGAGGGGCAGTACACCAAAACACGGTGTCTGCAAATTGAGATTCTGGTTTGGCTTTTATCCGAAGTCATGTGACAAGGCTCATTAAAGGGTCAAAATTAACTTTTAGGATTGCTACCTTCCAATAGGTGGCACTAGAGTTCTAGTTCTCTACCTCTCTGAAGAGACAATTTGCACCTTAGGTATGTGAAATGCATGCGCAGTTGGGTTGAGATCTGGTAATTGATTCTGACATTGCAAAATATTCCACTTGTCTTAAGAAACTCCTGGGTTGCTTTTGCAGTATGTTTTGGGTCATTGTCCATCTGCACCACACAACTTTGATTTGCTGCTCCGCAACGTTGTTACCTGAAAGACTACTAGATTGTATGAGCAGTCTGTGTTTGATAAATGCCTTTGTCTTGGGGCTGAAACATCAGTGGCTCTCTTTGGTTGCCTGATAAAATATTAATCACACATTCTGGAGTGCCGAGGATCTTAGACCATGTTGATGGATTGCATGGGGAAGCTCGAGAGTTCGCTGATTTTTGTTGCATGTGATATTCTGCAAACAGTCGGTGAAAGCGGGCAGCACTGGGATGGAACTAGGCATGTGTGCTGTATGAATTTTTCACCTTGACTTGAATGGGTGATTTTGTGAATGTAATATCTCAGGCAACCAGGGAGTAAGTGCAGTACAAATAGGTCTATCTCTGCTTTTGGGTCTGATTTAAAACTGGAAAATAGGGCCAGTTTGCTGGAGGAAAGAAAAAGACTGAATTGCATTCAAGACAGTCTAGATTATGGGCTTCCTAGTTGACCTCAATAGACAACTGTTGGAAGTTGGAAACTCCCTTAAAGATGTCCGGCAATTTAACATTACCTTACGATGAGTCATCAATGTCTGATTGGTGGGGATGCAGCCCCTAGCATGGCTCTGCGGCTCTGTGTGTGACCGCTGATGATGCGATTTTCTACGCCGGTAACAAAAGAGCCCGGCAGTAATAGAGGAAGGTGATTCATTTCTGTCGTGCTCTCTGCTCCTTTCTGGGGGGCAGACAATGGCTGGGAGCTTATGTTCCGGGGATGCTAGATTTGTCCCAACTGGTCAGTGTCTGCTGAGGTGTTGTGAAGTAGGTGTGGCTTGATACACACACACACATGCACACACACACTCAGCTATATATATATATTTAAATCTCCTGGCCAGATGAATTACATACATCCTAGGGTACTGAAAGCGTTAGCAGAGGAAATTGCAGAACCACTAGCCAGAGTCTTTGAAAAATCCTGGAGAACAGGAGAAGTCCCAGAAGATCGGAGATGGGCAAATGTTGTCCCCATCGTCAAAAAAGGAAAGAAGATGGAGCCAGGAAATTACAGGCCAGTGAGTCTGTACCAGGAAAGATCTTTCAACAAATTATTAAACAGCATGTATGTAAGTACTTGGATAAGAATTCAGTAATTAACCAGAGCCAGCATGGATTTGTAGCAAAAAAAATGCCAAACTAATCTAATTTCCCTCTATGATGGCATCACTGACTGGGTGGATCAGGGAAATGCGATAGATATAGTATATCTCGACTTCAATAAAGCATTTAATAAAGTATCTTATACTACAGTCATGGCCAAAAGTTTTGAGAATGACACAAATATTAATTTTTACAAAGTCTACTGCTTCACTTTTTCTAATGGCAATTTGCATGTACTCCAGAATGTTATAAAGAGTGATCAGCTTAACAGCAATTACTTGCAAAGTCAATATTTGGCTAGAAAATGAACTTTATCCCCAAAACACATTTCAACCTCATTGCAGCACTGCCTTAAAAGGACCAGCTAACCTCTTTTCAGTGATTGCTCCATTAACACAGGTGTGGGTGTTGGTGAGGACATGGCTGGAGATCAATCTGTCATGATTAAGTAAGAATGACACCACTGGACACTTTAAAAGGAGGCTGGTGCTTGGCACCATTGTTTCTCTTCTGTTAATCATGGTTATCTCTAAAGAAACACGTGCAGTCATCATTGCAATGCACAAAAATGGCCTAACAGGGAAGAGTATCGCAGCTAGAAAGATTGCACCTCAGTCAACAATCTATCGCATCATCAAGAACTTCAAGGAGAGAGGTTCCATTGTTGCCAAAAAGGCTCCAGGGCGCCCAAGAAAGACCAGCAAGCGCCAGGACCGTCTCTTAAAAGTGTTTTAGCTGCGGGATCGGGCTACCAGCAGTGCAGAGCTTGCTCAGGAATGGCAGCAGGCAGGTGTGAGGGAATCTGCACGCACTGTGAGGCGGAGACTCTTGGAGCAAGGCCTGGTCTCAAGGAGGGCAGCAAAGAAGCAACTTCTCTCCAGAAAAAACATCATGGACAGACTGATATTCTGCAAAAGGTACAGGCAGTGGACTGCTGAGGACTGGGGTAAAGTTATTTTCTCTGATGAATCCCCTTTTCGATTGTTTGGGACATCAGGAAAACGCCTCATTCGGAGAAGACAAGGTGAGCGCTACCACCAGTCTTGTCTCATGCCAACTGTTAAGCATCCTGAAACCATTCATGTGTGGGGTTGCTTCTCAGCCAAGAGAATCTGCTCTCTCACAGTCTTGCCTAAAAACACAGCCATGAATAAAGAATGGTACCAGAATGTCCTCCAAGAGCCACTTCTCCCAACCCTCCAAGAGCAGTTTGGCAATCAACAATGCCTTTTCCAGCATGATGGAGCACCTTGCCATAAAGCAAAGGTGATAATTAAATGGCTCAGGGAGCAAAACATAGAGATTTTGGGTCCATGGCCTGGAAACTCCCCAGATCTTAATCCCATTGAGAACTTGTGGTCAATCATCAAGAGACGGGTGGACAAACAAAAACCTAAAAATTCTGACAAAATGAAAGCATTGATTGTGCAAGAATGGACTGCTATCAGTCAGGATTTGGTCCAGAAGTTGATTGAGAGCATGCCAGGGAGAATTGCAGAGGTCCTGAAGAAGAAGGGTCAACACTGCAAATATTGACTTGCTGCATTAACTCATTCTAACTGTCAATATAAGCTTTTGTTACTCATATGTTTGCAATTATTATATTTCTGTCTGTGATAAAAACATCTGTCAAACACACATAAAAACCAGAGGGCAGCAGATCATGTGAAAATATAATATTTGTGTCATTCTCAAAACTTTTGGCCATGACTGTATACTTTTATTGAAAAAATGACCAAGTATGAGATGGTCAAGACTACATTTAGTTGGATTCATAACTGGCTCGGTGATCGTACTCAGAGTAGTGATAAACGGTTGCACATCCAGTTGGAAGAGTGTTTCAAGGGAAGTACCACAAGGCTCTGTCCTGGCCCCAGTATTCAACATGTTTTAGAAATTATCTAGATAAAGGAACTAATCAAGTTTGCAGACTATGAAAAGCTAGGAGGGATACATAACACTAGAGAAGACAGAGAAAGGATTCAGAAGGACCTAGATGAGCTTGAACAATGGGCAGCGACTAATAGAATGGTATTTAATAGGGAGAAATGCAAGATTCTACATCTGGGCAAGAAAAATGAGAATTACATCTACAGAATGTGAGGAATAGAACTAAGCAACCAGCACTTGTGAAAAAGACTTGGGTATACTAATAGATCACAGACTTCACACGAGTCAGCAGTGTGATGCAGCAGCAAAAAAGGCCAACACACTTCTAGGATGTATTTAAGAGAAGCATAGAGTCTACAGTCATGGCCAAAAGTTTTGAGAATGACACAAATATTAATTTTTACAATGTCTACTGCTTCACTTTTTCTAATGGCAATTTGCATATACTCCAGAATGTTATAAAGAGTGATCAGCTTAACAGCAATTACTTGTAAAGTCAATATTTGGCTAGAAAATGAACTTTATCCCCCAAAACACATTTCAACATCATTGCAGCCCTGCCTTAAAAGGACCAGATAACTTTTTTTCAGTGATTGCTCCATTAACACAGGTGTGGGTGTTGATGAGGACATGGCTGGAGATCATTCTGTCCTGATTAAGTAAGAATGACACCACTGGACACTTTAAAAGGAGGCTGGTGCTTGGCATCATTGTTTCTCTTCTGTTAACCATGGTTATCTCTAAAGAAACACGTGCAGTCATCATTGCAATGCACAAAAATGGCCTAACAGGGAAGAGTATCGCAGCTAGAAAGATTGCACCTCAGTCAACAATCTATCGCATCATCAAGAACTTCAAGGAGAGAGGTTCCATTGTTGCCAAAAAGGCTTCAGGGCGCCCAAGAAAGACCAGCAAGCGCCAGGACCGTCTCTTAAAAGTGTTTCAGCTGCGGGATCGGGCTACCAGCAGTGCAGAGCTTGCTCAGGAATGGCAGCAGGCAGGTGTGAGTGCATCTGCACGCACTGTGAGGCGGAGACTCTTGGAGCAAGGCCTTGTCTCAAGGAGGGCAGCAAAGAAGCCACTTCTCTCCAGAAAAAACATCATGGACAGACTGATATTCTGCAAAAGGTACAGGCAGTGGACTGCTGAGGACTGGGGTAAAGTTATTTTCTCTGATGAATCCCCTTTTCGATTGTTTGCGACATCAGGAAAACGCCTCATTCGGAGAAGACAAGGTGAGCGCTACCACCAGTCTTGTCTCATGCCAACTGTTAAGCATCCTGAAACCATTCATGTGTGGGGTTGCTTCTCAGCCAAGGAAATCGGCTCCCTCACAGTCTTGTCTAAAAACACAGCCATGAATAAAGAATGGTACCAGAATGTCCTCCAAGAGCAACTTCTCCCAACCCTCCAAGAGCAGTTTGGTGATCAACAATGCCTTTTCCAGCATGATAGAGCACCTTGCCATAAAGCAAAGGTGATAACTAAATGGCTCAGGGAACAAAACATAGAGATTTTGGGTCCATGGCCTGGAAACTCCCTAGATCTTAATCCCATAGAGAACTTGTGGTCAATCATCAAGAGACGGGTGGACAAACAAAAACCTAAAAATTCTGACAAAATGAAAGCATTGATTGTGCAAGAATGGACTGCTATCAGTCAGGATTTGGTCCAGAAGTTGATTGAGAGCATGCCAGGGAGAATTGCAGAGGTCCTGAAGAAGACGGGTCAACACTGCAAATATTGACTTGCTACATTAACTCATTCTAACTGTCAATATAAGCTTTTGTTACTCATATGTTTGCAATTATTATATTTCTGTCTGTGATAAAAACATCTGTCAAACACACATAAAAACCAGAGGGCAGCAGATCATGTGAAAATATAATATTTGTGTCATTCTCAAAACTTTTGGCCATGACTGTAGATCACGTGAAGTAATTATCCCCCTCTACTCCTCCTTAGTCAGGCCTCATCTGGAATACTGTGCCAGTTCTGGGCACCACATTTTAAAAGACATTGAAAAACTGGGTCAAGTTCAGAGAAGAGCTACCAGGATGTAGAGCAGACTGCAAAGTATGTCATATAAGGAATGATTAAAGGATTTGGGAATGTTTAGCTTGCAAAAAAGAAGGCTAAGAGGAGACTTAACTGCTGTCTACAAATATTTGAAGGAATGTCACAGTGTAGAGGGATCATCCTTATTCTCATTTGCACACGGAAACACGAGGAGCAATGGAATGAAACTGAAAGAGAGAAGATACAGATTAGATATTAGAAAAAACTTTTTGACCGTGAGGGTGATCAATGAGTGGAACAGGCTGCCACGAGAGGTGGTGAGTTCTCCTTCAATGGAAGTCTTCAAACATAGGCTGGACAGACATCTGTCTGAGATGGTTTAGTGAATCCTGCATTGAGCAGGGGTTTGGACATGATGACCTGGAGGTCCCTTCTAACTCTAACATTCTATGATTCAATTACCTATTTTTTTTTTTTCTCTTCAGTTTCAGCATGACCAGAAGAACAATCCGTGCCGTATTTTGCCATTGGAGGAACAGCAAAGTTGGAGATGGTGGAAATATAGCAAAATGAATTTGGTGGCGTTGTTAGGTTTGGGGATTATGATGTCAATTTTTCAGATTGTTGTAAAACATAAAAACACACTGTAGTGTGGTCATCTAATAATGTTCTGACACTTTCTATACTCTGGAAAGGGAAGAATTCAACTGCTTGTTTTTTTGTTTATTTTAGAAATTGTAAAATGTTTCATGTTACCCCTTTCATCATAAATGTTAAAACAATATTTTCATGAACAGCTATTGTAACACTTATTTTTACATATGGTTTGCAATAGATGGAGTTTTCTGTATACGCTGCTAGCTAATGTATGACTTAAAAATTACTGTATAGTAAAGATAAAAAACTCTTCTAGAGGAAAATGTTATGTTTCATAGAATTGGTTTGAACAAATTCCCATTGAATAAAACTGGATTAGTCTCATCAGATGATTTACACTTATGTCATTTTGCATTGGGAGTTTTTTGTCTTTTGTAAATCTGTGTTTCACATATATCTGATCTGTTTTTGGGAACATGCAATCACTATGGGACCCATCATCTTAGCACATAGACGCTGCAGACACTATTGACTGAGGCTTCTGAAGGGTAAACAGAGGTAGTTGGCTTCAGCTACCTAATGGCCCTCCATGGCATGATCTTGGTGTCCCAGTGAGTTGCTACAGCAGACCGTCATCTTAACAATGGAGCATAACTGCCATCTTGGAACTGCAATTAAAATCATGTCAGTATTTGTCTGACAGGCAAATAAACTTCAAATACAAAAGCTTATTTCAGCGATCAAGACCACCTGTTGTGACGTACCCCAGGGGAGCTTAACAGAAAAAAGTAATAAAATGTTAAAAGAAATTTAAAAACATGCAAAAAATTCTCCTTATAAAATGCTTTAATACATAGAAAAAGGAATAACAATGTACAAATCTTTGGTGTTACTGTGTGCAAAAACCTCAATTATCTTCATTTTTTTTATATGAAAGGTGAATGCCATAAAACAAAAGATTAAAAACAATTCCAGAATTGCTGTTTCTTGCTTTCCAAAAATGGAAGAGAACATTAGTCTTCTATAACCCACAATGGTGCAATTAACAACCAACAGTTGTTCCTTCAGAAATCAAGCCCCTACACATTTATACTTCTCTGTTGGCATGCTATGCTTTTCAGTGCAGCAAGAGAAAAAAAAAAACTTTCAATTTCAAGTGTGTGTTTTTATTCGTATTATGCACAAGTTAATATATTTTATTAACCCCTTCCCGACTGTCACGCGGTCTTATGATATGTGTACGATGTCAGTAAACTATTCTTAAAAGAACAACACTCTATACAACATATAGATTAGCAACATCAGCATGTAAATATAGAATAGATTTACCTGACACGATATCCGTTGAACTCAGGGTTAATCTTGAGGACTTGATACACTGTCACAGGAAAGAGGAGGACCGGGGGTCTAACCTGACCCTAAACTGGGGTCCTAACTAATCCCTCACCTTGGAGGTACTGATAATGGTTCAGAGGTCCAAGTCTCCAGCCTAACCCTGTCTCCTATCAGACCCTGAACCCTGTAATCAGTCCTAAGAAGGATCCTGACTACCACCAAAGGGATATGGGCTGATCTCTGCTAAATACACAGATTAGACATATAAGACAGACTGGAGAAAACACAGACTTGCATACACACTCAAACACAGAAGGAACATAAATGATCTGGGATATTAAACTCTAAGCAAGGTGAGCTTAAAACAACTAAGGAGCTCTTTAACTTAAGTCTATACAGATACAATCCTATCTGTGGTCTGCATGAAGAATTTCACTGGCAACTCCCAACACAGACAACCAGAGATTTAAAGGAAACCAATCAACAAATAATTAATTGCAGCCGGGAGAAAACTGCACCCAGTCCCAGAACTGAGCACAGACAGAATTAACTCCCTAACTGCCAAACACAAAGAAACAGCAACTCAGCTGTGAGAAGTCAGAATGTGCAACCGCGACGATCTTCGTGGCGATGCACACATGACAGTACCCCCCCTTCTACGAGGGGCCTCCGGACCCTCAGGGCCAGGTTTGCCCGGGTGAGTTCTGTGGAAGGTCCGCACCAAACGATCTGCGTTAATGTCAGACGCAGGAACCCACGTCCTCTCCTCTGGACCATACCCCTTCCAATGCACCAAGTACTGAAGGGACCGGCGATTCAGACGTGAGTCAATGATCTTTGACACTTGAAACTCCAAGTTACCATTGACCACCACTGGAGGAGGAGGTAGAGGTGATGGTATGACTGGTGCCACGTACCTCTTAAGTAATGACTTGTGGAACACATTATGAATTTTAAACGTAGGAGGGAGGTCCAGATGAAATGCCACAGGATTAATTATGGAACTGATCCTGTACGGCCCGATGAATCTGGGGCCCAGCTTCCAGGAGGGAACTTTAAGTTTTATATTCCTGGTAGACAACCATACCAGATCGTTCACATTAAGATCTGGACCAGAAACTCTCCTCCTATCAGCCATACGTTTATAACGGTTCCCCATAGCACTCAGATTATTCAATACACCTCTCCACACTGAAGCAAGTGACGACGAGAAACGCTCCTCCTCAGGAACCCCAGAAGGGCCCCCCCCATTGAATGTACAAAACTGGGGATGAAAACCATATGCCCCAAAAAACGGGGACTTACCAGTGGACTCGCTCCGCCTGTTGTTAAGAGCGAACTCTGCCAGAGGCAAGAAAGAAGACCAGTCCTCCTGGTTCTCTGAGACAAAACACCGAAGATAAGTCTCTAGGCTTTGATTCAGACGCTCTGTCTGACCATTGGTCTGCGGATGAAAAGCCGAGGAAAATGACAATTGCATCCCCCGACGTAAACAAAATGCCCTCCAAAACTTGGACACAAACTGAGACCCCCTATCTGACACCACATCAGAAGGCAACCCATGAAGTCTCACAATCTCCCCAATGAACACCTGCGTCAGAGTTTTAGCATTAGGGAGGGCAGGAAGAGCAATGAAATGTGCCATCTTACTGAACCTGTCAACAACCACCAGTATGACAGTCTTCCCTGACGACTGAGGAAGGTCCGTGATGAAGTCCATAGACAAATGAGTCCATGGACGCTCCGGAAGTTTCAAGGGTAAGAGGGTCCCAGACGGACGGGTATGAGGGGTCTTAGAGCGAGCACAAACCCCACAGGACGCGACAAAAGTTAAAACATCTTTATTAACGTTAGGCCACCAAAACCGGCGAGAAAGGAGATCTAAAGTAGCCTTACTCCCTGGATGTCCTGCTAAAGCAGAATTATGATGTGCCTCAATAACCTTTTGTCTCAACTGATTTGGGACAAACAGTCTCCCTGGAGGTCCTGCAGGGGCGTCCCCCTGAGCCTCTAACACCTCCTCCTCAAGCTCAGAACATACAGCCGACACTACCACCCCCTCCTGAAGGATAGGAATCGGGTCATCCATTTTCCCGGCCCCTGGGAAACTGCGAGACAAGGCATCCGCCTTAACATTCTTAGATCCAGGGCGATAAGTGACAACAAAATTAAACCTGGTAAAAAACAACGACCATCGAGCTTGTCTGGAATTCAGACGCTTAGCAGATTCCAAATACAGCAGGTTCTTGTGATCAGTAATGACGGTGACCGGGTGGACTGCCCCCTCCAAAAAGTGACGCCATTCTTCAAAAGCCAACTTAATGGCCAAAAGTTCCCTATTGCCGATATCATAATTCCTTTCGGCGGACGACAATTTTTTAGAAAAGAAAGCGCACGGATGCCATTTACCAGGGGACGGACCCTGGGACAATATTGCACCCACCCCTACGTCAGACGCGTCCACCTCCACAACGAACGGCTGTGATGCATCTGGTTGGATGAGAACGGGTGCCGAAGCAAAACATTTTTTCAAAGAGGAAAAAGCTTGGCAAGCTTTGTCCGACCATTTAGAAAAATCCGTCCCTTTTCTTGTCATGTCAGTGAGAGGTTTGACAACAGATGAGAAATTACAAATAAATTTCCGGTAGTAGTTAGCAAACCCCAGAAAACGCTGCAGAGCCTTAAGATCCTCTGGCTGATCCCATTCAAGCACTGCTCTCACCTTTTCAGGGTCCATACGGAAACCGGAGGCTGACACCAAGAAACCCAAAAACTGAAGTTCCTGTACGGCGAATACACACTTTTCCAGTTTGGCGTATAGTTTATTGTCTCGCAAGATCTGCAACACCTGTCTCACATGCTCCTGGTGAGACACAAGATCTGGTGAGTAAATTAAAATGTCATCCAAATATACGACCACAAACAGCCCCACCAGATGATGAAAAATGTCATTAACAAAATGTTGGAATACTGCTGGTGCAGTAGTCAGACCAAAAGGCATGACAAGGTTCTCATAATGTCCCTCCGGCGTGTTAAACGCCGTTTTCCACTCATCCCCCTCTTTTATCCTAATCAGATTATACGCCCCCCTGAGATCCAATTTAGAGAACCATTTGGCGCCAACAATTTGATTGAAGAGATCAGGAATCAGAGGGAGTGGATACGGATCTCGAACAGTAATCCGATTAAGTTCGCGGAAATCCAAGCAAGGGCGTAGGCCTCCATCTTTTTTCTTCACAAAGAAGAACCCCGCGGCCACTGGGGAAGATGAAGGTCTAATATGCCCTTTGGCCAGACTTTCCGAAATATAATCTTTCATAGCCTGCCTCTCAGGACCAGAAAGGTTATATAACCTAGCTTTAGGTAACTTAGCATCAGGAAGTAAATTAATAGAGCAGTCATACACGCGATGAGGAGGCAACTCCTGACACCCCTCCTCAGAGAACACATCCCCAAAGTCCCCCAAAAAAGGAGGCAAAGTACTAGGCACGACCGCACTGATGACTGTGTTCATGCAGTTACTTTTGCAAAACTCCCCCCATTGGCTTATATCTCTGGACTGCCAATTAATCACAGGGTTATGTTTAACCAACCAAGGAAGTCCCAACACAATAGGAGTAGGTAGACCCTCCAACACATAACAAGATAATAGTTCCCTATGTATTGCCCCTACCCGAAGGTCAATGTTATGAACCTCATGAACAAAGCTACCTTGGCCGAGAGGCCTGGCGTCAATGGAGAATATAGGGATCGGTTTGACCAATACACTCAGATGCATACCTTGAGCCTGAGCAAACTGAGCGTCAACCAGATTAGCCCCGGACCCACTATCAAGAAGAACAGAAAATCTCTCCACTCTCGTACCAACCACCACCTCCACTGGTACAAGGAACTGAGAAGAACTAGCGGACGAAATACATACTCCCAGGTTGTCGTCCACCACACAACCTGGGATTAACAGTTTTCCGGCGACTTTTTGCTCAACAAGGCACGGGATGGACATCCCCCAACAAAATGTCCCTCTTTCCCGCAGAAGAAACACCTTCTAGTCCTGCGGCGTACCGCCAATCCCCTCCTACGAAATGATGTCCCTCCCAACTGCATAGGCTCCTCCGAACAGACAAGGGGAACCTCAACATAAGGGACTTTAGTAGTAGGTGGAGTAACAACAGGGGGCGGAGTTACCTCGCACCTCTCCCGGAGCCGTCTATCAGTACGGATAGCTAGGGCCATAGCAGCCTCCAGTGATGGAGGAGAATCGTACTGAGCCAAAACGTCCTTTAATTTGTCAGAAAGCCCATGACAAAACTGGCTCCTAAGAGCTGGGTCATTCCACTGAGTATCTGTGGCCCATCTACGGAACTCAGAAGCAAATTCCTCCGCCGGACGATCTCCCTGCTGTATCTTACGTAATTTTGTCTCAGCAAGAGAGACCCGATCTGGGTCATCATATACCAAACCCAGGGCAGTAAAAAATCGATCTACTGACTGTAGAGCCGGGGATCCCGGAGGAAGGGAGAAGGCCCAGGATTGAGGGTCCCCTTGTAGGAGCGAGATAACAATTCCCACTCTCTGCTCTTCACTCCCTGATGATCGAAGCCGAAAATACAATTTACATGCTTCCCTGAAGGTAAAAAATTTGTCTCGCCCACCAGTGAACCTGTCCGGGAGAGCTACTTTAGGTTCAAATCTGGTTTGCTCCGAGGGAGACAAAACTTTGGACTTAATGTCCGTCAGCTCCATGGATAATCCCTGCAACTGCAGAGCCAGCTGGGCTACTGGATCCATGGCAACTGGGAATAATTTTATGGGCCAGTGAAAATGTCACGCGGTCTTATGATATGTGTACGATGTCAGTAAACTATTCTTAAAAGAACAACACTCTATACAACATATAGATTAGCAACATCAGCATGTAAATATAGAATAGATTTACCTGACACGATATCCGTTGAACTCAGGGTTAATCTTGAGGACTTGATACACTGTCACAGGAAAGAGGAGGACCGGGGGTCTAACCTGACCCTAAACTGGGGTCCTAACTAATCCCTCACCTTGGAGGTACTGATAATGGTTCAGAGGTCCAAGTCTCCAGCCTAACCCTGTCTCCTATCAGACCCTGAACCCTGTAATCAGTCCTAAGAAGGATCCTGACTACCACCAAAGGGATATGGGCTGATCTCTGCTAAATACACAGATTAGACATATAAGACAGACTGGAGAAAACACAGACTTGCATACACACTCAAACACAGAAGGAACATAAATGATCTGGGATATTAAACTCTAAGCAAGGTGAGCTTAAAACAACTAAGGAGCTCTTTAACTTAAGTCTATACAGATACAATCCTATCTGTGGTCTGCATGAAGAATTTCACTGGCAACTCCCAACACAGACAACCAGAGATTTAAAGGAAACCAATCAACAAATAATTAATTGCAGCCGGGAGAAAACTGCACCCAGTCCCAGAACTGAGCACAGACAGAATTAACTCCCTAACTGCCAAACACAAAGAAACAGCAACTCAGCTGTGAGAAGTCAGAATGTGCAACCGCGACGATCTTCGTGGCGATGCACACATGACACCGACAGAGATTTTCCATTTTTGTACTTTTTTTTTTCTTCCCCTTCTTCCATAACTTTAAATTTTTCCTTCAATATGAGGTATTGTTTTTTTCGGGGACTAGTTGTATTTGTTAACAACACCTATTTTATCACGCAATGGATTTTTTTTTCCAATTTTCCAATGCAAGTGTGGTAAAATTGGGAAAAAAGTGTAATTTTTGAGTTACAGTAAAACTCATCTGGCAGTATGATTCTCCAGATCAGCGTTATTACTGCAGTACCAATGGGGGGGGGGGGGGGCGTGAGAAGCATCAACATTTTTCTCCACTGACAGGAATATGTTGCCTGTTCATACCCCTGCTCCCACTCAGTGTTGTGTATCTGCTATCTTGTAATTACGGTCAGTCTCAGAGTGTCAAAGATTATAGTACTGGAGAATGACACCAGCCGACAACCTTAACTGCATTGCTTGTACAGCGCTTCATCTATTCTGAAATTGCGTTCTTCCATCTGATTTTGGTTTGATGGAGCAGAGTAGTAAGTGGTGGTGAAATGGGTAGTGGTGAGCGAATGTACTCTTATAACGTGTTATACGAGCATCATCTGGGAGTTCTCTATATTATGTTTGAGTCCATGTGGCTTCATGATTTCCATCTGTTAGCCTCATCACATGTGGGGATTGCCTGTTTGTTAGGGAATCCCCACATGTGTTCCAGCTGTCTAACAACCACAAATCATGCAGCCACAGGGACTCAAACATATAATACGAGTACTTCCAGATGCTCTGATAACACCTGAGCATGCTCAGATTACACGTTATCCGAGCACGTTCGCTCATCACAAATTATGGGTAAGCAGCGCAGGAGTGATTACTTGTAAGTTCATATCAGACAATGTACTGTACAAGCAATACTCCGCAAACAGATACAATAATATCAAAGATTTGGGGCCCTGATTTGTGAAAAAAAAATGAAATTGTGCAGTAGCTTTGTCTGTTTTATAGACCAAACTTGCATACGGGCTACAAGGAGCCAGTCATATCCACAATTGGAGGACATAACAGGCCTATTTTATCGACAGGCGTCTGAACTCTGCCTAAGAGTGCATTCACACATTCTATACACAGCAATGCTACCAAAAAGAAAACATCACGCCACAGTTTTCCCGTAATAGCCAGTCAGACTCTCTCATTGTCAGGCACCGCTTTCATGTATTTGCCAGCCTCAGTCTCCTCAGAAATGACAGTCCACAATTGTCCATATTTGCCAACCTCAGACCTCCTGTAATTGCCAATATTTTTTGGTGTCGCCGTACTTTAAGAACCATAATTTTTTCCCATCAGCGTGTGTGAGGGCAACTGTTTTGGGGACGAACTGTAGTTATAGGTGTAAATAAAGATTATACGACTTTTTACCCGGTGATCGCTAAATTAATGCCCTGCTACTCTTATCTATTGACACACATTATATTAAAGGGAACCTGTTAGGTAACCCAAGCCTTTTGGGCCATCACCATAAAACTAAATTGGCCTCATCTCCTGTAATCACTTCTTTCTGTGTCTAACCACCATACTTCATTTCAGTACTGTCTATATCCGCTCTGGGAACTCCTTCCTGAACATGTGCAGTGAATTCAGGTGGACTGTCAAGACTTCATGTGCACGTTCAACATGCCCAATAAATTTATAGTTATGCAGTGTTGAAATGAAATGTACAAAAGGAATGCCGTCAATCACGCTCAGAAGAGAATAGTTACAGGAGCTGAGGCTGGACTAGTCTGGGGGGAAGCGCTCCCTGACAGATTAGTCTTCGTTTTATGCTAATTAGCCAACTGCTTTGATGGACATCTGAATGAGGCCTTATTCAGCTACAACTGTTCTTTTTTCATGTGCCTTTTCTATGCTTATTTTTTCACATAGAGAACAGGAAGCCATTAAAGACTATACATGTTGATTGCCTAAGAAATGGTCTCCCTGTGAAAAAACTGTATATATACATATAAAATAGTATAATTTTATCATTGTTGTAGTTGTATTGACCCACAGTGTAAAAGTACTATTTTTATCACATAGGAAATACATTTTAAACATTCACAAATCATAAGTAGAGATAGAGAAGTACACAGCCTCTGTATGAAAATAAAGCATCCCGCGATTTTCTCTCTATACCCAAACAGGTTATTTTGTGATGTATTCCTAAATAAGCCAAGTGCTGCAGAATAATCAAATATCCATGTCTGTTTCATCAATAGCATCTTATCTTCCCAACCTTAACCTTCTTGTATTCCTATGAGAAAAAAATGTTCTTTATGACTGTATTGAGCAGAATTAAGTATTAGTAGAAGATCTTGGCTCAAATTCTCAGACTTTATAACAGACAAATCTTTTACTGACTTGGCTAAATGGCAAGGATTAAGTGTATAATTACAACATTTGAAGTACAGTACAACAGATACAAAATATTTTATTAGAATATTTTAATGAAGTGGAAATGAGTTAAATTTTATCTTAGATTTACATTTTTTTTTCTTTCTTTCCGTCTACACTCTTCTTTCTTGTACCGTTACTCACCAATGGTTCACACTACATATATATTTTTTTCTTGCAACTGTCCAGGATTTAATAGGATTGTCCACCATTTGGGGAACTTTCCCAGGAGATCAGGGAGGATGTCCCAACTTCAGCTGGCTCCTAGCAGCACAGAGATAAGAGGGTTGGGACATAGACGACTTCAGAAACATCAATATATATCTCTCCTCTATTTTTCAGGAGAGAGAATTATTGTGTTCAGAAGGAGCCAGCATCGCTTTGCTGCTCCTGCTGGTGTTATAAAGGAGGGTGTGGCCAGTAGTGAGATTAGTCCTTGTTGCTAACAGAGGAGAGAAAAGGGGAAGATTTAAGAAGTTCTCTTTCCCGCATTGCAGCCCAGTTGCCAATATAAATGGACTTCTCTGTAGAATTGAGCTGACTTCACAGGTCAGTTGCTTTGTTTGCTTAGTGACTTTATTGGGAAGTCAACTTGCACCTTCGTGTTGGGTACATGTAGATGCTTCAGTGAAATAATTTTTTGGAGTGCCTGTCCCCCACTCAAATGCCCCTACCATCTAATTTCCCCTTCCAATACCCACCAAGATCGCCTGCCTTACAGTGTCCCCCTCTAATCGCCACCAAGATACTATTCCACCCACGGTCTCCCTCTAATCCCCTCAAATAGCCCCTGCCAACCAGTTCCTTGCTGTAATTCCCAAAAGTCTCTGCAATCCACTGTCTTTCTAATACCAGCCAAGAGCCCCTGAAACCCAATGTCCCGGTCTAATTCCCAGCAAAAGCCTCTGCAACCCAGTGTCATCCTCTAATCCCCAGCAAGATCCACTGTCTATATTTAGGGCCTATGCACACGTTGCGGATTTGCCTGCGGATTTTTCCGCGCCGAATCCGCACCTCTTGGCAGAAAACACATGTCCATTTTTGGGGCGGTTTTGACGTGGTTTTTCATGCTTTTTCTCATGCGTTTTGTATGCGTTTATGACAGCTAAATAAAGATATGTTGTTTAACAAAAAAAAAGATTTGTGATGTCATTTCTTGTCCAACCTCCTTTTACATTTGTCCAACCCACACTCCATTACACACACACACACAGATAGAGATAGATAGGTAGACAATAGATACCGATAGATGGATTGATAGAAAATACATAGATAGATGGATAATAGATAGTTAGAAATATATATAGAAAGATAGATATATAGATACACAGAAAGATATATAGGTAGATAGATGATAGATAAAATGGTACATAAATAAAGACATGCGCGCACACACACAAAATCTTAACGCAATATAGTTAACCCCTTAACGACCAAGCCATTTTGTAGGTTAAAGACCAGGCCAATTTTTACAATTCTGACCACTGTCACTTTATGTGCTTATAACTCTGGAACGCTTCAACGGATCTTGGCGATTCTGAGATTGTTTTCTCGTGACATATTGTACTTCATGATAGTGGTAAAATTTCTTCAATATAACTTGCGTTTATTTATGAAAAAAACGGAAATATGGCAAAAATTTTGCAATTTTCAAACTTTTAATTTTTATGCCATTAAATCAGAGAGATATGTCACAAAAAAAATTAATAACATTTCAGCACAGTTTTGGAACTAAAATTTTTTTTTGTTAGCAAGTTATAAGTGTTAAAAGTTGACCACCAATTTCTCATTTTTCCAACAAAATTTACAAAACCATTTTTTTAGGGACCACCTCACATTTGAAGTGAATTTGAGGGGTCAATATGACAGAAAATACCCAAAAGTGACACCATTCTAAAAACTGCACCCCTCAAGGTGTTCAAAGCCACATTCAAGAAGTTTATTAACCCTTTAGGTACTTCACAAGAATTGAATTGAAGCAATGTGGAAGGAAAAAATGAACATTTAACTTTTTTTCCCAAAATTTTTCTTTCGACACAATTTTTTAAAATTTTGTCAAGGGTATCCGTAGAAAATTAATCACAATATTTGTTGTACAATTTCTCCTGAGTACACCGATACCCCATGTGTGGGGGTAAACCACTATTTGGGCGCATGGCAGAGCTCGGAGGGGAAGCAGCGCCATTTGACTTTTTTGGCTGGAATTGAGATTGGACGCCATGTCGCATTTGGAGAGTCCCTGTGTGCCTAAACAGTGGAAACCCCCACAAGTGACCCCATTTTGGAAACTAGACCCCCCCCAAGGAACTTATCTAAATGTGTTGTGAGAGCTTTTAACCCCAAGGGCTTCACAGAAGGTTATAACGTAGAGCCATAAAATTAAAAAATCATATTTTTTCCACAAAAATGATCTTTTCATCCCAATTTTTATTTTCCAAAGAAAAAAAGGACCCCAAAAGTTATTGTGCAATTTGTCCTGAGTACGCTGATACCCCATATGTGGGGGTAAACCACTATTTGGGCGCATGGCAGAGCTTGGAAGGGAAGCAGCGCCATTTGACTTTTTTGGCTGGAATTGAGATTGGACGCCATGTCGCATTTGGAGAGTCCCTGTGTTCCTAAACAGTAGAAACCCCCCACAAGTGACCCCATTTTGGAAACTAGACCCCCCCAAGGAACTTATCTAGATGTGTGGTGAGAGCTTTGAACCCCAAGGGCTTCACAGAAGGTTATAACGTAGAGCTGTAAAATTAAAAAATCATATCTTTTCCACAAAAATGATCTTTCCACCCCCAATTTTTATTTTCCAAAGGGTAACAGGACCCCAAAAGTTGTTGTCCAATTTGTCCTGAGTACGCTGATACCCCATATGTGGGGGGGAACCACTATTTTGACGCATGGCAGAGCTCGGAAGGGAAGGAGCACCGTTTTTAAATGCAGAATTTGATGGAATGGTCTGCGGGTGTCATGTCGCGCTTGGAGAGCCCCCGATGTGCCTAAACAGTAGAAACCCCCCACAAGAGACCCCATTTTGCAAACTACACCCCCAAGGAACTTATCTAGATGTGTGGTCAGCACTTTGAACCCCCAAGGGCTTCACAGAAGTTTATAACGTAGAGCCGTGAAAATAAAAAAATCATATTTTTTTCCACAAAAATAACCTTTTTGCCCCCAAATTTTTATTTTTAGGCCGGCGTCACACACAACGACAAAAAATCGGTCCGTTTTAGACGGTCGATTGTCGGATCAAAATGCAAACATCACACATCCTTCTGGCATCCAATTTTCCTTCAAAGATGCGATTTAGTCGCATGTGTGTGTAGCTTGTAACATCCGATTTTCATCCGACTTGCGAGAATTTCTCGCAGGCTTGCAAAACTGACATATAATGGATCCAAAAGAATAGTATTTCAATCACAAAAAAAAGAATAGATATATACACATAGAACACATATATATATATATATATATATATATATATATATACATGTCATTGAGACATGTATATATACATATATTTATAGTTCCTAGACTTCTACATACTGTTATAGCCGCTAATTCAATTGCCGGCTGTTGTGAAATCACAGAAGCCGACATGAAATGATACATTGTTTCCACACAGTTAACCATGTAATTTCCTGTGTTTTGATATTTGTTTAGAACTTACAATTACATGAGTGTATTTGTGCAAAATTTCAGACATGTAGGGGTTAATTAAAGGTGTAATTTCGTTGAAAAAAAATGCGTGGGCTCCCGCTGTATTTTCTCCACCAGACAGACAAAGCAAGCGAGTGGGGGCAGATAATAACAGCCTAGGGAGGGTACATTTTTTGTGCCCCCCTGGCTACTAACATCTGCCCCAGACACCCAGAAAGGGCAAATCTATAATTAGATTCGCCCTTTCTGGCACTTTGCCCGTCTATTCCCATTGCCCTGTATCGGTGGCGAATGGGTTAATAATCTCACCTTAATGTCACCTTAGTATTGAAAGGTGACCTTAAGGCAGGTTAATAATTGAGAGCTGTCAATTAGACAACTATCAATTATTAATCCTATTGTATGATAGAAAAATCAAACACACACAGTTTAATAAAAAAGAAGTTTAATGAAATAATCACACAGTTTTTGACAATATTTTATTTTCCTGCTAAAACCATTTCCTGTAATAAAAATAAAATAAAAAAGCAAAATGATTCTTACCAATCCGATGTACAGTCAGGTCCCACGGTGTAATCCATCAGAAAGAGTTAACAGGTTACAGGTCGCAGAGAGCTAATAATGCTGTCTCAGACCTGTATTCCCCTGAATGAATCAGTTACTCTCCCAGCGAAAGGAGAGGAATAGATTCATGAATGGAGCTTAATTGATTTATTACAACTTTCACTTGAGTGACCTGACCTAAGGTGAAAGTGGATACAATCAATTAAGCTTCATTCATGAATCACATCCTCTCCTGTCGGCAGGAGATAAGCTCATTCATTCAGGAGCTATCAGATGAGCACGCAGGATTACTTGCGCAGCTTATCTGATTGCTAGTTAACCCTTTGTGAAGGATTACATCGTGGGACGTGACAGATTGCCAGATAGGTAAGAATAATGTTGTTTTATTATTTTATATTTATTTTAAAAGAACAAGGGCTTCGAACGGATTAAGAGTGAAATAAAAGATGGTCAAAAATATGTGTTTTTATTTCATTAAAATTATTTATTCTTAAAGTGTGTGTGTTTTTTTTATTTACTTCAATAGGATTAATAATTGATAGTTGTCTAATTGACAGCTCTCAATTATTAACCTGCCTTAAGGTCACCTTTCAATACTAAGGTGACATTAAGGTGAGATTATTAACCCATTCGCCACCGCTACAGGGCAATGGGAATAGACGGGCAAAGTGCCAGAAAGGGCGAATCTAATTATAGATTTGCCCTTTCTGGGGTGTCTGGGGCAGATGTTAGTAGCCAGGGGGGGGCACAAAAAAAAAGTACCCTCCCTAGGCTATTATTATCTGCCCCCACTCGCTTGCTTTGTCTGTCTGGTGGAGAAAATACAGCGGGAGCCCACGCATTTTTTTGTCAACGAATTTACACCTTTAATTAACCCCTACATGTCTGAAATTTAGCACAAATACACTCATGTAATTGTAAGTTCTAAACAAATATCAAAATACAGGAAATGACATGGTTAACTGTGTGGAAACAATGTATCATTTCATGTCGGCTTCTGTGATTTCACAGAATCCGGCAATTGAATTTGCGGCTATTACAGTATGTAGAAGTCTAGGAAATATAAATATATATATATATATATATATATATTATATATATATATACATGTCACAATTACATATATATATATATATATATATATATATGTATTCTATGTGTGTATATCTATTCTTTCTATTCTTTATTAAAGCTGTCAGTGTGATTTTACAGTATAGCCGGGGATGAATTGCCAGCTTTTCTAAAGGACACCGATGCGATTTAATCGCAAGTCACACATGCGGTCCGTTTGTAATCAGATTTTTCATCGCTCCCATAGACTTGCATTGGCGATAGTCGACCCACAATCGGTGACAATCGCAGCATGCTGCGATTGCACACGGACGTTTAAAACGGACCACAAAAAATCTGATGGTGGGAGCTGCTCCATAGATTAACATAGGGCAGACTGCAATATGATTTTTCATCGCATTGCAGTCGTCCGATTCTGTCGCCAGTGTGACGCCGGCCTTATAAGGGTAACAGGAGAAATAGGGCCCCAAAAGTTGAAGTGCATTTTATCCTGAGTACGCTGATACCCCATATGTGGGGGGGAACCACTGTGATCGCGATCTTTGGGAGGCAGAATGAACAAATCCACAAAAGGTGAAGAATTGGTTTTCTTTTTTACGCCGTTCCTCGTGCGGTATTAGTGATTAGGCGACTTTGTTCCTCGGATCGGTGCGATTACAGCGATACCAGATTTACACCCTTTTTTCATGTTTAGCTTCTGTCACACTCTAAAAGACGCTTTTTTTTGGAATAATTTTTTGTAAGAAATTTTTGCATCGCCATATTTTGAGAGCTATAATTTTTCCATATTTCGGCCGACAGTTATCTGTGGGCTTATTTTTTGCGGGACGAGCTGACGTTTTTATTGGTACCATATTCGGGCACATAACGTTTTTTGATCGCTTCCTATTCCGATTTTTGTGGAAGCAGAATGAACAAAAACCAGCAATTCAGGAATTGTTTTTTTTTTTTTTTCCTCTGTTCCGCGTGTGGTAAAATTGATAAAGCAGCTTTATTCTTTGGGTCACTGCGGTCACTGCGATTACAGCGATACCTCATTTATATATTTTTTTATGTTTTGGCGTTTTTTACACAATAAAAAGTTTTATAGAAAAAATAATTATTTTTGCATCAGTTTATTCCGCGAGCTATAACTTTTTTATTTTTTCGCTGATGATGCTGTTTTCAGCGGTACCATGATTATTTATATCCCACTTT
This sequence comes from Oophaga sylvatica, assembly GCA_033576555.1. NCBI lineage: Eukaryota > Metazoa > Chordata > Amphibia > Anura > Dendrobatidae > Oophaga > Oophaga sylvatica. The sequence goes on along the minus strand of JARQOD010000004.1, from coordinate 246,710,055 downwards.
TTGATCGCGTGTTATTGCACTTTTTCCAAGCGGTATGATGATACCGCTTGGAAAACGTATAATTTACTACTTTTTTTTTTTTTTTACGGCTTTCACTGAAGGGGTTAACTAGGGTTACGCTTTTATAGATGGGATTTTTACGGACGTGGCGATACCAAACGTGTATTCTTTTTGGGTTTTTTATTACATAAAAATGTGTATTTTTTAGGGGATTTTTTTAAAATTAATTTTTTATTTTTTATTTACAATTTTTTTAAAAAAATGATTTTTTTTTAACTTGTCCCTTTATGGGACTTTAACTTTTTTACTTTTTATTGCAGTTACAATGCATTGCAATGCTCCAGCATTGCAATGCATTGTAACTATAGTGAAAGCTGCTGTGACCATGATCACAGCAGCTTTCCGTAGCTAGATGACCCAGCGGTTGTCATGACAACCGCCGGGTCATCAAGGCAGAGATCGGGCCCTGCAAATACATTGCAGGGCGCCGATCTGAGGCAGAGGGAGCTCCCGACCCTCTGCCTCCCCCACTGAGCGCTGCGATCGCGCTCGATCGCAGCAGTCAGGGGGTTAACAGGCGGGGGCGCCGCTCCTGGCTGTCAGTGCAGGAAGCTTGACCACTGCAGCGCCAAGCTCCTGCACTGATCGCGCTGGAGATGCTGAAATTTAAGCATCTCCTGCGCGATCGCTGCTGTGTTTGGTCAATCAGATTGACTGACCAATCACAGTGCTGTGGGTGCGGGGACCGACGGCAAAGGTCCCCGCACCGCTTGCTGTGCCTGTCGGCTGTCTGTGACAGCTGTCGGCACTGAACTACCACTGCGTGTTTACACGCAGTGGTAGTTAAAAGGCATGACGTGCACAGTCCGTCAAGGTGCCAAAAATGACACCTTGCCATGACGGACTGTGCATGTCAATGGACATTAAGGGGTTAAAAAAAATGCCGTGGGCTCCCGCGCAATTTTCTGCGCCAGAGGGAGAGGCCGACAGCCGGGGCCAATATTTCTAGCCTGGGAAGGGGTTAATACCCATGGATCTTCCCAAGCTATGAATATCAGCCCGCAGCTGGCCTTTACTGGCTATTAAAATAATGACGTGGGGTCCCCCTATAATTTATAGCCAGAAAGGCTAGGCAGACAGCTGCGGGCTGATATTCATAGCCTAGGAAGGGGCCATGGATATTGGCGCCCCCCCGGCTAAAAATACCAGCACCCAGCCGCCCCAGAATTGTTTGTCCCATCCGACGATGCCTCCATACACTGATCCCGCACACCGCCGCACATACACCGATCACGCACACCGCCGCACATACACCGATCACGCAGACACCAGCACACAATCACCGCCCACACACATAGCGCCACACACTATGCACGCCCACACTTCGCCCACACACTTCCCTCCTCCCGAACTGCAGCGGTTTCACCCGCAGCAAAACCGCAGATCTTTTTTAGACCTGCGGTTTTGCTGTGGAAGTGCCCGACTCAATGCAAGTAATGTACAAGAAGAAAAGGTAGCACACTGTAGCGCTATAGCTTGCAAACACGAAATATGAAAAATATGAAAATGAATTACATCATTACCTTAGAAATATGAAAAATTGAGAAGTCTTAGCGCATAAGATGGCCAAATTATGTGAGCCTGATAGCCACGTCAAGGCTCTTCTCGTATATCAGGTCCCTAACTAATGCCTATCCTCGCTTTAGAAAAGTCTGTCTGCATGGGAACCTATGAATCCTCTTTTCAGACTAAAATCTACATCTCTGTGGAGGGGTGATGAACCTGCTGTAATTAAAAGGCCTGTGACCACCAGGTGGAGTGCTCAGGCAGAAGGTAAATGAATACATATCAAAAAACTGACCGGCACATCCAAACTTAGATTCAGTGTGAACAGGTGCAAAACCTAGAGTCACCAACTCATATACATACAAGAAGAAAAGGTAGCACACTGTAGCGCTATAGCTTGCAAACACGAAATATGAAAAATATGAAAAATGAATTACATCATTACCTTAGAAATATGAAAAATTGAGAAGTCTTAGCGCATAAGATGGCCAAATTATGTGAGCCTGATAGCCACGTCAAGGCTCTTCTCGTATATCAGGTCCCTAACTAATGCCTATCCTCGCTTTAGAAAAGTCTGTCTGAAAAGAGGATTCATAGGTTCCCATGCAGACAGACTTTTCTAAAGCGAGGATAGGCATTAGTTAGGGACCTGATATACGAGAAGAGCCTTGACGTGGCTATCAGGCTCACATAATTTGGCCATCTTATGCGCTAAGACTTCTCAATTTTTCATATTTCTAAGGTAATGATGTAATTCATTTTTCATATTTTTCATATTTCGTGTTTGCAAGCTATAGCGCTACAGTGTGCTACCTTTTCTTCTTGTATGTATATGAGTTGGTGACTCTAGGTTTAGCACCTGTTCACACTGAATCTAAGTTTGGATGTGCCGGTCAGTTTTTTGATATGTATTCATTTACCTTCTGCCTGAGCACTCCACCTGGTGGTCACAGGCCTTTTAATTACAGCAGGTTCATCACCCCTCCACAGAGATGTAGATTTTAGTCTGAAAAGAGGATTCATAGGTTCCCATGCAGACAGACTTTTATAAAGCGAGGATAGGCATTAGTTAGGGACCTGATATACGAGAAGAGCCTTGACGTGGCTATCAGGCTCACATAATTTGGCCATCTTATGCGCTAAGACTTCTCAATTTTTCATATTTCTAAGGTAATGATGTAATTCATTTTTCATATTTTTCATATTTCGTGTTTGCAAGCTATAGCGCTACAGTGTGCTACCTTTTCTTCTTGTATGTATATGAGTTGGTGACTCTAGGTTTAGCACCTGTTCACACTGAATCTAAGTTTGGATGTGCCGGTCAGTTTTTTGATATGTATTCATTTACCTTCTGCCTGAGCACTCCACCTGGTGGTCACAGGCCTTTTAATTACAGCAGGTTCATCACCCCTCCACAGAGATGTAGATTTTAGTCTGAAAAGAGGATTCATAGGTTCCCATGCAGACAGACTTTTCTAAAGCGAGGATAGGCATTAGTTAGGGACCTGATATACGAGAAGAGCCTTGACGTGGCTATCAGGCTCACATAATTTGGCCATCTTATGCGCTAAGACTTCTCAATTTTTCATATTTCTAAGGTAATGATGTAATTCATTTTTCATATTTTTCATATTTCGTGTTTGCAAGCTATAGCGCTACAGTGTGCTACCTTTTCTTCTTGTATGTATATGAGTTGGTGACTCTAGGTTTAGCACCTGTTCACACTGAATCTAAGTTTGGATGTGCCGGTCAGTTTTTTGATATGTATTCATTTACCTTCTGCCTGAGCACTCCACCTGGTGGTCACAGGCCTTTTAATTACAGCAGGTTCATCACCCCTCCACAGAGATGTAGATTTTAGTCTGAAAAGAGGATTCATAGGTTCCCATGCAGACAGACTTTTATAAAGCGAGGATAGGCATTAGTTAGGGACCTGATATACGAGAAGAGCCTTGACGTGGCTATCAGGCTCACATAATTTGGCCATCTTATGCGCTAAGACTTCTCAATTTTTCATATTTCTAAGGTAATGATGTAATTCATTTTTCATATTTTTCATATTTCGTGTTTGCAAGCTATAGCGCTACAGTGTGCTACCTTTTCTTCTTGTATGTATATGAGTTGGTGACTCTAGGTTTAGCACCTGTTCACACTGAATCTAAGTTTGGATGTGCCGGTCAGTTTTTTGATATGTATTCATTTACCTTCTGCCTGAGCACTCCACCTGGTGGTCACAGGCCTTTTAATTACAGCAGGTTCATCACCCCTCCACAGAGATGTAGATTTTAGTCTGAAAAGAGGATTCATAGGTTCCCATGCAGACAGACTTTTCTAAAGCGAGGATAGGCATTAGTTAGGGACCTGATATACGAGAAGAGCCTTGACGTGGCTATCAGGCTCACATAATTTGGCCATCTTATGCGCTAAGACTTCTCAATTTTTCATATTTCTAAGGTAATGATGTAATTCATTTTTCATATTTTGTGTTTGCAAGCTATAGCGCTACAGTGTGCTACCTTTTCTTCTTGTATGTATATGAGTTGGTGACTCTAGGTTTAGCACCTCTTCACACTGAATCTAAGTTTGGATGTGCCGGTCAGTTTTTTGATATGTATCAATGCAAGTAATGGGCGCCGAACCGCTGCAGTTCCGCACAAAGAATTGACATGCTGCGGAAAATAAAGCGCGGCGAAACCGCGCGTTTTTTTCCGCAGCATGTGCCCAGCAGACCTGCGGTTCCCATTGTATTACATTGGTAGTGCACTGTGCTGTGGGTTGGATGCGTTGAAAAAAATGCTGCTAGGTTCTACTCATTTCTCTCACACTTCACTGCTATCTGAGGTGAATGGCCAGCATTTTTTTTTACCACATGACATTATTGTTTGGTAAGTAATGTAAGACCTTCATTATCTAAAATCACAATTAAAGTGAACATGTCATTTGATTCATGCTGCCAAAAGTTCCACCAGCATAAATCATAGACTGCTCGATTGTGGCCATGTATATTTTTCTCAAAAACACTCCAGATTTTTGGAGATAATAAAATTTAAAGTCATCTATTAGTAGGATAAACTCTCCTAGCTTGTATGAGCATGTAGATCATAGAAAGTTGAATAAAATGATAATATTTGTGATCTGATGTTTTATTCCAGAGAAATTTACTATTTTCTTATAAGTAATTGAGCTCTTAAGATCAACAGGCCGAACACCGATCTGCTTGAGAATCTGCATCCAGAGCTTATATAAAAGGGGTGTTACCAGTGTGAGACATGTAATGACTGTCTGCTCTTATAATCACATACTGCTGGAGAGTGAGATCAGAACTAACATAGGAACGTGCCAGGATCGTCATTGAAAACTTTGCTATGTTCAAATGGCCATGTTTGGTTACTTGTTTTTGCTGTCCATATTATATCTGGAATTAGTAGCTGTGAAAATCAAGGAACATTCCCATATAATTTCAGATATCTATGTCAATTAGACTATACTTATAATTATGTTATAACATATCTGGAGTAGCTATCGCATCAAAGAAAGGAGAAAACTTAGGAGTCTACATGCTATACAAAAATAAGATTTTTTTTTTTTTTTTATGAGAAACATTATTAAAGTTCAGTGGATTGTCAAGGCAATAATAATGGATTTGGATGACCATATAAGAACTATATACAATTATGTGAAAAATAAATAGCAGTCTAACATCACTAATAGTTTATTACTGGTTTGGGCAGAAAAGATCATACAACATGGGAAACAATTCATGACTAGGTTTGGGCAACTAATGGGCATCCAACAGAATCAACAGTCATGACAGGCACGCTGCTAATTGGGTGTAATTGAATTATTTAACCTTCCTCTTGTGTTAGGGTCGTGACCGACCCGTTTTAGGTTTTAAATGCATACAAATTCTACATACATTTGTTTATTGCATCAAGACTTTTTGACTTTTTCAGGAATTTATTTTTAAACAAAATACAATAAATAAAACTATTTTACTAAATTGTAAAAATGCTCTTATTAAAATTATAACATTTGTGTTGGGGTCAGTTTCGACCCAGGTCTAATATAAGAGTAAAAAAACAATAAGTCCCAAAACTGAACTCATAAAACAATATAAACCAACAGCCCACAGCCAGCTCTACCTCCAACAACTTGAGTTAGGGACATGTCCAGGCATGTATGGCCAAGTCAGCTTAGAGTTGGTACTTTGCAGAGTATACATCTCCAGTTTACACATGCAACAATGAGAAGATTTGATGTAAGCCAAATTCTGGATTATATCTTAGATGATAATGAATCAGAGGACACACAGCAGCAAACTGATACAGATGAACAGGTTTCTGAGGAGGAAGATGATGTGGAGTATCAACCGGAAGACACAGACAGTTCTGATCAGTCTGATGAGGAGGTCACTGGTGCTGAAGCTGCTCCTGCTGAAAGATTCAAGTCCAAAAGTGGCAAGATCAGTTGGAGCTCAGTACCTCCAGATGTACATGGCAGGGCAGATGCTGCAAATGTCATAAAAATGACCCTGGGATCACAAGGTTTGCTGTGACAAGAGTAAGTGACATCAAGTCATGTTTTGATCTGTTTATGCCATTGTCAATAAAAAAATTCATTATTGCTATGACAAACCTTGAAGGAAAAAAGTCCACGGCAACATGTGGAATGACCTTCATGATGATGTCCTGGATGCCTACAGTCATGGCCAAAAGTTTTGAGAATGACACAAATATTATATTTTCACATGATCTGCTGCCCTCTGGTTTTTATGTGTGTTTTGACAGATGTTTTTATCACAGACAGAAATATAATTGCAAACATATGAGTAACAAAAGCTTATATTGACAGAATGAGTTAATGCAGCAAGTCAATATTTGCAGTGTTGACCCTTCTTCAGGACCTCAGCAATTCTCCCTGGCATGCTCTCAATCAACTCCTGGACCAAATCCTGACTGATAGCAGTCCATTCTTGCACAATCAATACTTTCATTTTGTCAGAATTTTTAGGTTTTTGTTTTTCCACCCGTCTCTTGATGATTGACCACAAGTTCTCAATGGGATTAAGATCTGGGGAGTTTCCAGGCCATGGACAAGACTGGTGGTAGCGCTCACCTTGTCTTCTCTGAATGAGGCGTTTTCCTGATGTCCCAAACAATCGAAAAGGGGATTCATCAGAGAAAATAACTTTACCCCAGTCCTCAGCAGTCCACTGCCTGTACCTTTTGCAGAATATCAGTCTGTCCATGATGTTTTTTCTGGAGAGAAGTGGCTTCTTTGCTGCCCTCCTTGAGACCAGGCCTTGCTCCAAGAGTCTCCGCCTCACTGCGTGCAGATGCACTCACACCTGCCTGCTGCCATTCCTGAGCAAGCTCTGCACTGCTGCTAGCCCGATCCCGCAGCTGAAACACTTTTAAGAGACGGTCCTGGCGCTTGCTGGTCTTTCTTGGGCGCCCTGGAGCCTTTTTGGCAACAATGGAACCTCTCTCCTTGAAGTTCTTGATGATGCAATAGATTGTTGACTGAGGTGCAATCTTTCTAGCTGCGATACTTCCCTGTTAGGCCATTTTTGTGCATTGCAATGATGACTGCACGTGTTTCTTTAGAGATAACCATGGTTAACAGAAGAGAAACAATGATGCCAAGCACCAGCCTCCTTTTAAAGTGTCCAGTGGTGTCATTCTTACTTAATCATGACAGATTGATCTCCAGCCATGTCCTCATCAACACTCACACCTGTGTTAATGGAGCAATCACTGAAAAGAGGTTAGCTGGTCCTTTTAAGGCAGGGCTGCAATGATGTTGAAATGTGTTTTGGGGGATAAAGTTCATTTTCTAGCCAAATATTGACTTTGCAAGTAATTGCTGTTAAGCTGATCACTCTTTATAACATTCTGGAGTATATGCAAATTGCCATTAGAAAAAGTGAAGCAGTAGACTTTGCAAAAATTAATATTTGTGTCATTCTCAAAACTTTTGGCCATGTGTTATGTTTTGGTAGCTGAGGAGAGCAGGCAGAAACGGCAATACACCAGAGAGGTTGGAATCTACTGGATTGCAGTACCCTGACTAACCACCACAACTAAAGGCAGCTGTGGAGCGTTCCTACGTTGGTCCTAGACGCCTCGTCACATCCTGAGAGGTTAACTACACCTAAAGATAGAAAGAGGAAAGCTATCTGCCCCAGAACAGATCCCCAAAGAAAATAGGAAGCCCCCAAACATGTAATGGCGGTTAGACAAGAGGAAATACAGACACAGACAGAAAATAGTATGAGCAAACGTTGGGGCCCAATCTGCCTAGACAGAAAAAGGATAGGAAGGATACTTACTGCAATCCAAAAAAAAAACTAAAAAAAGCCAACGCTGCTAATTGCAAAAACACCTGAGATCACACGACCTCTACCACCTAAATTAGTTCTCTGGTGTAACAAAACTAAGCCGCAGCCACAGAAAAAAACTGGAAAAGGCAAATGAACAAATAACAGTGGCTCCAGAGGAACTGAGAGGAGCCCAAGCCCCCCGGGGAGGGGGACCTGGCTAACTTCACAGAAATGCAGAGAAATATGCAAATGGTAAGCACAAAAACAAAAAACAGAAAATATCTTATCTGAGAGCAGGAGAAGAGGCAAGACTCAGCAAGCTTCCAAGAGAACCAGGAAACAACGTTGAGACAATTGATCACCAGCAACCATGATGGGGGGAAACCTCCCTTATATCCAGCCAGTCTGTAATTCCTGATTGCCAATCCTCATTGAATGGTTCAGTACTGTTTGTAACCACCAGAGGGAGCTTCTGCTCAGAATTCATTTCTAAAACATAACAGCCATGACTGTACATTGGTGTTCTTGCTGGAGTGTACAAATCCTGTAATGAGGCCACTTATAGTCTCTAGGACGCATCGACAGGCAGGAATATTTTCCGGGCAACAATGTCACTTCAAAATTTTCAAATGATATCAAGAGTCATCAGATTTGACAACAGAGACACCAGAACAAAATCTGACAAACTTGCTCCCATCAGGGATGTTTGGGAGAAATGGGTGCAGCTCCTTCCACTGATGTTCAACCCAGGGCCAGAGGTGACAGTAGACAAACGTTTTCTCCCTTTCCGCGGAAAATACCCCTTCCGGCAATACATGCCAAGTAAGCCAGGCAAATACGGCATAAAAATTTGGGCAGCCTGTGATGCAAAAACTAGCTATGCATGGAATCTACAGATTTACACAGGCAAGTTTGCAAGCGGCATCCTGAAAAAAATCAAGGAAAACGTGTAGTCCTCGATATGACTACTGAACTGCAGGGTTACAACATTACTTGTGACAATTTTTTTACCAGCTATGACCTTGGACAAGAACTTCTCAGGAGGAAAATCACCATGGTGGGCACAGTGAAAAAAAACCAAACCTGAGCTGCCCGCTGAATTGTTGAGGATGAAGGACAGGGCTCCACTTTCCTCAAAGTTTGTTTTTACAGACACCACCACTGCTGTTTCATACTGCCCCAAAAAACGACGGAATGTGGTACTGATGTCCACACTTCACAAAGATGCAGCTGTGTCATCAGGAAGTGACAAAAAGCCCAGAATCATCCTGGACTATAACAAAAACAAAGGAGGAGTGGACAAGCTGACTGCCACCTACACTTGCCAGCGAATGACTAGGAGATGGCCAATGGTTGTATTTTACAACATCCTTGATGTGTCAGCATGCAATTCATTTGTGTTGTGGACCCACATTCACCAAGGATGGAATTCAAAGAAAAAACACAAGCGGAGGATGTTTCTTGAGGAACTAGGAAGATCCCTTGTCAAGGCGCACATTGACCAAAGGGAATGAGTGCCCCGAGACCCAGTTGCTGCAGCCTTGGTCCGACAACTCCAGAGCTCAACAAGTGCTTCGTCCACACCCACAGCAACACAAAGAGCATCATCACCAGCATCCTCAACCAGGCCTTCCTCAACATCAACCACAACAGCCATAACCCCAGTGAGACCACCTGATTCTAAAAGAAAGAGGTGTCAGGTCTGCCCTAGCAATAAGGGCAGAAAGACAAACACATCGTGCTTCGGCTGCAAAAAATACCTCTGCAAAGAACACAAAAAGTGTCACTTTTTGCCACACATGCATCTAAATACTAATGCATCTAAAAACTAGTACTTGATTTCTGTTGATTTGCTTGATTGATTGTTTGTTTGACCTAGAAAAGCTACTTTTTATTATTATTGCTATTAATGTTAATATAATTTTCATCTTTTATTTGTATTAAAGTTCTATAAAAAAAAATCAGTTTTTTGCCTTTTTCATAAAGTAGTTAGATATGGGTCAAAATTGACCCGTAACACCATAAATGTTACTAGAGTTATTAATATAAAATATATATATATATGTATACTTTTTTTTACATTTAAGAAATGTGTTCGAAAACCCTTCAGTAATAGTCAGGTAATATAACAAACTTTTTTAAGTTTATATTATTCTCTTGAGGTTCATTTGACAATATTTTTATATTGAAAATGAAGGGTATGCTCTCAAATGAAAGGCCCAGGGGATCACAACAAAAATATTAACCCCTTCCCGACCTTTGACACAGCGTATGCGTCATGAAAGTCGGTGCCAATCCGACCTATGACGCATACCCTGTGTCATGAAAGGATCGCGTTCCTGCGGGCCGGGAGACCGGTGTCACTCAAAGGTCACCCGACCCGCAGTTACAGGACCCTTTGTGCTTCACAGGGGGGTTGGCTTAACCCCCCGTGGCCACGATCGCTCTGATTGGCTGTTAAAAGTGAAACAGCCAATCAGAGCAATCTGTAATATTTCACCGATTTAATTGGTGAAATATTACAATCCAGCCATGGCCGATGCTGCAATAGCATCTGCCATGGCTGGACACCGAGACCTGACCCCCCACACGTAGTCACGGCGGCGATCGGCCGCCGCCACCAAAAGATGGCAGCGATCGGTCACCGCCGTCACTAACAGCTCCCCTCCTCCTTTGCTCCGCTGCCCCCACCTTCCGATCCCCCCCCTAACCTTCCGACCACCCTACTCACCTCTCCCGATCCACCGATGTCCCTGGATCGGTCCCGGTGTCCGCCCGGGCCTCTTCATGGGCGCCGCCATCTTGGAAAATGGCGGGTGCATGCGCAGTGCGGCCGGCGCATGCGCAGTGCGCCCCCCAGTGTCCAAAAATTTATTTTGATCACTGTGATAAACTGTCACAGTGATCAAAATAAAAAAAGTAAATGAACCCCCCCTTTATCATAGGTAGGGACAAATAAAAAAAAATAGATTTTTTTTTTTATTTTTCCTATTAGGCCCTGTGCACACGTTGCGGATTTTGCTGCGGATCCGCGGCGTATTTCGCTGCTGATCCGCGGCGGATTTCGCTGCTGATCCGCGGCGGATTTCGCTGCTGATCCGCGGCTGATTTCGCTGCTGATCCGCGGCTGATTTCGCTGCTGATCCGCGGCGGATTTCGCTGCTGATCCGCGGCGGATTTCGCTGCGGATCCGCGGCTGATTTCGCTGCTGATCCGCGGCGGATTTCGCTGCTGATCCGCGACTGATTTTGCTGCTGATTCGCTGCGGATACGCAGCGGATTTCGCTGCTGATCCGCGGCTGATTTCGCTGCTGATCCGCGGCGGATTTCGCTGCTGATCCGCGGCAGATTTCGCTGCGGATCCGCTGCTGATTTCGCTGCTGATCCGCGGCCGATTTCGCTGCTGATCCGCGACTGATTTTGCTGCTGATTCGCTGCGAATCCGCAGCGGATTTCGCTGCTGATCCGCGGCTGATTTCGCTGCTGATCCGCGGCTGATTTCGCTGCTGATCCGTGGCTGATTTCGCTGCTGATCCGCGGCGGATTTCGCTGCGGATCCGCGGCTGATTTCGCTGCTGATCCGCAGCGGATTTCGCTGCTGATCCGCGGCTGATTTCGCTGCTGATCCGCTGTGGATTTCGCTGCTGATCTGCGGTGGATTTCGCTGCGGATCCGCGGCTGATTTCGCTGCTGATTCGCGGCGGATTTCGCTGCTGATCCGCGACTGATTTTGCTGCTGATTCGCTGCGAATCCGCAGCGGATTTCGCTGCTGATCCGCGGCTGATTTCGCTGCTGATCCGCGGCTGATTTTGCTGCTGATCCGCGGCTGATTTCGCTGCTGATCCGCGGCGGATTTCGCTGCTGATCCGCGGCGGATTTCGCTGCTGATTCGCTGCAGATCCGCGGCTGATTTCGCTGCTGATCCGCGGCGGATTTCGCTGCTGATCCGCGGCTGTTTTCGCTGCTGATCCGCGGCTGATTTCGCTGCTGATCCGCGGCTGATTTCGCTGCTGATCCGTGGCGGATTTCGCTGCAGATCCGCGACTGATTTCGCTGCTGATCCGCGACTGATTTCGCTGCGGATCCGCGATTGATTTCGCTGCGGATCCGCGGCGGATTTCGCTGCTGATCCACGGCGGATTTCGCTGCTGATTCATCTGCGCTAGCGGGTATAGCATAACGCGATCGCGTTATGCTATACCGTTACCAGCCGGTCAACGCTATGTGTTGAACGGGCTGGTAAAATGCAATATGAACCCAGCCTTAGGGTTAGAACTAGGGTTAGCATTAGGGTTAAGGTTAGAATTACGGTTAGGGTTGGAATGAGGGTTAGGGTTGGAATTAGGGTTAGGGTTGGAATTAGGGTTAGGCTTGTAGTTAGATTTATGGTTAGAGTTGGGATTAGGGTTAGGGGTGTGTTGGGTTAGGGTTATGATTAGGGTTTGTATTAGGGTTAGGTGTGTGTAGGGGTTAGGGTTGGGGTTAGGGGTGTGTTGGGGTTAGGGTTGGAGTTAGAATTGAGGGGTTTCCACTATTTAGGCACATCAGGGGGTCTCCATACGCGACGTGGCGCCACCATTGATTCCTGCAAATTTTGCGTTCAAAAAGTCAAACAGTGCTCCCTTTATTCCAAGCCCCGACGTATGCCCAAACAGTGGTTTATCCCCACATATGAGGTATCAGCGTACTCGGGAAAAATTGCACAACAACTTTGGGGGTTGTAATTTCTCTTGTTAACATTGGGAAAAAAAATTGGGGACTAAAAATTATTTTTGTGGAAAAAAAATGATTTTATATTTTCACGGCTCTGCGTTATAAACTTCTGTGAAGGACTTGGAGATTCAAAGTGCTTATCACACATCTATAGGAGTTCCTTGGGGGATCTAGTTTCTAAAATGGGGTCACTTGTGGGGAGTTTCTACTGTTTAGGCACATCAGGGACTCTGCAAACGTAACATGACGCCCGAAGACCATTCCATCAAGTGGGCATTTCAAAACGTCACTACTTCCCATCCGAGCCCCGACGTGTGCCCATACAGTAGTTTTCCCCACATATGGGATATCAGCATACTCAGGACAAATTGGACAACAACTTTTGGGTCTAATTTCTCATGTTACCCTTGGGAAAATAAAAAAATTGGGGACTAAAAGATCCTGATTGTGGAAAAAATATGATTTTTTTATTTTCATGCCCGGGCGTTATAAACTTCTGTGTAGCCCTTGGGGGTTCAAAGTGCTCACCACACATCTAGATAAGTTCTTTGCCGGGTCTAGTTTCCAAAATGGGGTCACTTGTGGGGAGTTTCTACTGTTTAGGCACATCAGGGGCTCTGCAAACGTAACAAGATGCCCGCAGACCATTCCATCAAGTCGGCATTTCAAAGCGTCACTACATCCCTTCCGAGCCCTGACGTGTGCCCAAACAATGGTTCCCCCCCACATATGGGGTACTAGCGTACTCAGGAGAAACTGGACAACAACTTTTGGGGTCCAATTTCTCCTGTAACCATTGTGAAAATAAAAAACTGTGGGCTAAAAAATCATTTTTTGAGAAAAAAAAATGATTTTTTATTTTCACGGCTCTGCGTTATAAACTTCTGTGAAACACCTGGGGGTTCAAAGTGCTCACTATGCATCTAGATAAGTTCCTTAGGGCGTCTAGTTTCCAAAATGGGGTCACTTGTGGGGGAGCTCCAATGTTTAGGCACACAGGAACTCTCCAAATGCGACATGGCAACCGCTAAATATTCCAGCATATTTTCCATTCAAAAAGTCAAATGGCGCTCCTTCCCTTCTGAGCCCTGCAGTGCGCCCAAACAGTGGTTTATGTCCACATATGAGGTATCTGTGTACTCAGGAGAAATTGCCCAACAAATTTTAGGATCCAATTTATACTGTTGCCCATGTGAAAATGAAAATAACTGAGGCTAAAAGAAAATTTTTGTGAAAAAAAAGTACTTTCTTTTATTTACGGATCAATTTGTGAAGCACCTGGGGGTTCAAAGTGCTCACTATGCATCTAGATAAGTTCCTTAGGGGGTCTAGTTTCCAAAATGGGGTCACTTGTGGGGGAGCTCCAATGTTTAGGCACACAGGGACTCTCCAAATGCGACATAGCAACCGCTAAATATTCCAGCATATTTTCCATTCAAAAAGTCAAATGGCGCTCCTTCCCTTCTGAGCCCTGCCGTGCGCCCAAACAGTGGTTTATGACCACATATGAGGTATCTGTGTACTCAGGAGAAATTGCCCAACAAATTTTAGGATCCAATTTATACTGTTGCCCATGTGAAAATGAAAATAACTGAGGCTAAAAGAAAATTTTTGTGAAAAAAAAGTACTTTCTTTTATTTACGGATCAATTTGTGAAGCCCCTGGGGGTTCAAAGTGCTCACTATGCATCTAGATAAGTTCCTTAGGGGGTCTAGTTTCCAAAATGGGGTCACTTGTGGGGAGCTCCAATGTTTAGGCACACAGGGACTCTCCAAATGCGACATGGCAACCGCTAAATATTCCAGCATATTTTCCATTCAAAAAGTCAAATGGCGCTCCTTCCCTTCTGAGCCCTGCCGTGCGCCCAAACAGTGGTTTATGACCACATATGAGGTATCTGTGTACTCAGGAGAAATTGCCCAACAAATTTTAGGATCCAATTTATACTGTTGCCCATGTGAAAATGAAAAAACTGAGGCTAAAAGAAAATTTTTGTGAAAAAAAAAGTACTTTCTTTTTTTTACAGATCAATTTGTGAAGCACCTGGGGGTTCAAAGTGATCACTATGCATCTAGATAAGTTCCTTAGGGGGTCTAGTTTCCAAAATGGGGTCACTTGTGGGGGAGCTCCAATGTTTAGGCACACAGGAACTCTCCAAATGCGACATGGCAACCGCTAAATATTCCAGCATATTTTCCATTCAAAAAGTCAAATGGCGCTCCTTCCCTTCTGAGCCCTGCCGTGAGCCCATACAGTGGTTTATGACCACATATGAGGTATCTGTGTACTCAGGAGAAATTGCCCAACAAATTTTAGGATCCATTTTATCCTGATGCCCATGTAAAAATGAAAAAATTGATGCTAAAAGAAAATTTTTGTTGGAAAAATTAAAATGTCCATTTTTTCCTTCCACGTTGCTTTAGTTCCTGTGAAGCACCTGAAGGGTTAATAATCTTCTTGAATGTAGTTTTGAGTAGCTTGAGGGGTGCAGTTTTTATAAAGGTGTCACTTTTGGGTATTTTCTGCCATATAGACCCCTCAAAGTGACTTCAAATGTGAGGTGGTCCCTAAAAAAAATGGTTTTGTAAATTTTGCTGTAAAAATGAGAAATCGCTGGTCAACTTTTAACCCTTATAACTTCCTAACAAAAAAAAATGTTGTTCCCAAAATTGTGCTGATGGAAAGTAGACATGTGGGAAATGTTATTTATTAACTATTTTGTGCCACATAACTCTCTGGTTTAACAGAATAAAAATTAAAAATTTGAAAATTACAAAATTTTCAGAATTTTCGCCAAATTTCCATTTTTTTCACAAATAAACGCAAAAATTATCGACCTAAATTTACCACTAACATGAAGCCCAATATGTCACGAAAAAACAATCTCAGAATCGCTAGGATCCGTTGAAGCGTTCCTGAGTTATTACCTCATAAAGGGACACTGGTCAGAATTGCAAAAAATGGCAAGGTCTTTAAGGTCAAAATAGGCTGGGTCTTGAAGGGGTTAAAATCAATTCTTCCATGGATGAGAAACCCTAACAAGGTAATTAAGAGGTAAGAAACAAATTGGATCATAAATAACTGTTTTTAGGGTATCCTAGGGGTGATTTAAGACACGGGTCAAAACCGACCCGTTAATATAAAGAGTAACAGAAAGTTAACACAAGAGGAAGGTTAATAAAAGGGGGTGTTATAATAGCACTGCAGAGTTCAATTAGTGAGGTCATTAAATCTGTGAAGAAATGCACGTTAATTATGGCACTTATTTAAAGGAGGAGGGCAGCAAATGTACCTGCAGGATTTGCCCCTTCCTCAGTAAATTGTACCGAAGGAGAAAGAATTTTGATCAAGAAGTTGATTGGAGAGGGGAAAATATATAATGAAGTGCAGAAAATAAGTGGCTGTTCGGCTACAAAGATTTCCAATGCTTTAAAATGGCAAACAAAACCCTAAACACGTGGTAAGAAAAGAAATACTACCATCTCCGTAGATCATAGAATCATAAGAAGAATGGCAAAGAAGCATCCAATGATCAGCTCCAGGGAGAGCCAAGATCTTCAGTTACCTGTGAGTCCTGCAACTATCAGGAGACCTCTAAGTGAAGCCAAACTATTTGCAAGAAACCCTTGTAAAGTACCATTGCTGAAATAAAAACATGTTGAAAAGGTTGCAGTTTGCCAAAGAACACAATGACTGGCATAAAAAGGATACGGACAGATGAGAGCAAGATTGTTCTTATTGAGTCTAAAGGTCACAGACACTTTGTGAGATGACCCATAAACACTGAATTGAAGCCTCAGTACACTGAATACTGTAGAATATGGAGTTGCAAGCATAATGATTTGGTGATGTTTCTCACCATATTGAGTCAGGCTAATTATTACAGACCAGACACCATGGATCAGTTATAATACACTGCTCAAAAAATAAAGGGAACACTCAACACATTCTAGATCTGAATGAATTAAATATTCTCATTGAATACTTGTTCTGTACAAAGTTGAATGTGCTGACAACAAAATCACACAAAAATCATCAATGGAAATCAAATTTATTAACCAATAGTTCTGGATTTGGAGTCACACCCAAAATTAAAGTGGAATGTAATGTCCTTAAAACAAGTGAAAATGATGCTCAGTAGTGTGTGTGGCCTCCACATGCCTGTATGACCTCCCTACTGTACAACGCCTGGGCATGCTCCTGATGAGGCGGCGGATGGTCTCCTGAGGGATCTCCTCCTAGACCTGTACTAAAGCATCCGCCAACTCCTGGACAGTCTGGTGCAATGTGACGGTGGATGGAGCAAGACATGATGTTCCAGATTTGCTCAATCAGATTCAGGTCTGGGGAACGGGCGGGCCAGTCCATAGCATCAATGCCTTCATCTTGCAGGAACTGCTGACACTCCAGCCACATGAGGTCTGGCATTGTCCTGAATTAGGAGTAACCCAGGGCCAACCGCACCAGCATATGGTCTCACAAGGGGTCTCAGGATCTCATCTCGGTACCTAATGGCAGTCAGGCGAGCACCTGGAGGGCTGTGCAGCCCTCGAAAGAAATGCCACCCCACACCATTACTGACCCACTGCCAAACCGGTCATGCTGAAGTATGTTACAGACAGCAGATAGCTCTCCGCGGTGTCTCCAGACTCTCACGTCTGTCACGTGCTCAGTGTGAACCTGCTTTCATCTGTGAAGAGCACAGGGCGCCAGTGGCGAATTCGCCAATCCTGGTGTTTTGTGGCAAATGCCAAGAGTCCTGCATGGTGTTGGGCTGAAAGCACAACCCCCATTTGTGGACGTTGGGCACTCAGACCATCCTCATGGAGTCAGTTTCTAACTGTTTGTGCACACACATGCACATTTGTGGCCTGCTGAAGGTCATTTTGAAGGGCTCTGGCAGTGCTCCTGTTCCTTGCACAAAGGCGGAGTTAGCGGTCCTGCTGCTGGGTTGTTGCTCTCCTACGGCCCCCTCCACGTCTCCTGGTGTACTGGCCTGTCTTCTGGTAGCGCCTCCAGCTTCTGGACACTATGCTGACAGACACAGCAAGCCTTCTTGCCACAGCTCGCATTGATGTGCCATTCTGGATGAGCTGCACTACCTGAGCCACTTGTATGGGTTGTAGAGTCCGTCTCATGCTGCCACGAGTGTGAAAGCACAACCAACATTCAGAATTGACCAAAACATCAGCCAGAAAGCATTGGTACTGAGAGGTGGTCTGTGCAGTGATGTCATCACACCCGCTGGCTGAGACTTAAGACGCCGAGAAACACTGATGGGGAGAGAGCAGATGACTTACTGCATAATTGCTTTCAACTATTGCCAGCACCCTATGCCCTTTTGAGGTTGCATACTTTCTTACAGTTGTTAGTCCACATGACTGCAACTTCAATCGCCAGAGTTAGCCAAAGAATTGAAATGGCCCATAGTCTTAGCTGCAGAAGGCTCTAATTTTCTCCTCTTAGCATTAATTTGCTCACTAGAGGGTAATTTTCCCATCACCGCTGCACTCTCAGAAGTTTTTCAAGGATGTATCAACACCAGGTGACCAACCTTTTGTGCCCATGCAATTTTGATGCACAATCCAACAAATAACAATCTGAAGATTGCAATCACTTAGGCTAAGTTCACATTTGCATATATGTCCGCAGCGAATTATCTGCATACGCAAACGCGTGTCAAAACGCATGTTTACGCAGCGTTTTCATCCGCATCATACACATACAAAAAACCCGCTGCGTGTGCATGCATTTTTGCATGCATTTGCGTTTATGTGCATGTGTTTGATATTTCCAGGTGCTGTAATCAGTTCCTGGACATGAGCAGTCTGAAGTCTGCATGCGCATCGAACGTATCCATGCGCATGTCCTTGTGTACCAATGCGTTCCCATAGACAGTAATGCGTTTTTTTATGCACACATGCGCATTACTGTATATTTGACTGATTTTTGACGCTTCAAAAAATTCAATATGTTGCGCTCACCGCACACCGCGAAACGATGCATGCTTACGCAAATGCATGTTAACACATACAGTACAGACCAAAAGTTTGGACACATCTCATTTAAAGATTTTTCTGTATTTTCATGACTATGAAAATTGTAAATTCACACTGAAGGCATCAAAACTATGAATTAACACATGTGGAATTATGTACTTAACAAAAAAGTGTGTAACAACTGAAATTATGTCTTATATTCTAGGTTCTTCAAAGTAGCCACCTTTTGCTTTGATGAGTGCCTTGCACACTCTAGGTATTCTCTTGATGAGCTTCAAGAGGTAGTCACTGGAAATGGTCTTCCAACAATCTTGAAGGAGTTCCCAGAGATGCTTAGCACTTGTTGGCCCTTTTGCCTTCACTCTGCGGTCCAGCTCACCCCAAACCATCTTGATTGGGTTCAGGTCTAGTGACTGTGGAGGCCAGGTCATCTGGCGTAGCACCACATCACTGTTCTTCTTCTTGGTCAAATAGCCCTTACGCAGCCTGGAGGTGTGTTTGGGGTCATTGTCTTGTTGAAAAATAAATGATGGTCCAACTAAACGCAAACCGGATGTAATAGCATGCTGCTGCAAGATGCTGTGGTAGCCATGCTTGTTCAGTATGCCTTCAATTTTTAATAAATCGCCAACTGTGTCACCAGCAAAGCACCCCCACACCATCACACCTCCTCCATGCTTCATGGTGGGAACCAGGCATGTAGAGTCCATCCGTTCACCTTTTCTGCGTCGCACAAAGACGGTGGTTGGAACCAAAGATCTCAAATTTGGACTCATCAGACCCAAAGCACAGATTTCCACTGGTCTAATGTCCATTCCTTGTGTTCTTTATCCCAAAACAAGTCTCTTCTGCTTGTTGCCTGTCCTTAGCAGTGGTTTCCTAGCAGCTATTTTACCATGAAGGCCTGCTGCACAAAGTCTCCTCTTAACAGTTGTTGTAGAGATGTATCTGCTGCTAGAACTCTGTGTGGCATTGACCTGGTCTCTAATTTGAGCTGCTGTAAACCTGCGATTTCTGAGGCTGGTGACTCGGATAAACTTATCCTCAGAAGCAGAGGTGACTCTTGGTCTTCCTTTCCGGGGGGTCCTCATGTGAGCAGTTTCTTTGTAGCTCTTGATGGTTTTTGCAACTGCACTTGGGGACACTTTCAAAGTTTTCCCAATTTTTCAGACTGACTGACCTTCATTTCTTAAAGTAATGATGGCCACTCGTTTTTCTTTACTTAGCTGCTTTTTTCTTGCCATAATACAAATTCTAACAGTCTGTTCAGTAGGACTATCAGCTGTGTATCCACTAGACTTCTGCACAACACAACTGATGGTCAAAACCCCATTTATAAGGCCAGAAATCCCACTTATTAAACCTGACAGGGCACACCTGTGAAGTGAAAATCATTTCCGGTGACTACCTCTTGAAGCTCATCAAGAGAATGCCAACAGTGTGCAAAGCAGTCATCAAAGCAAAAGGTGGCTACTTTGAAGAACCTAGAATATAAGACATAATTTCAGTTGTTACACACTTTTTTGTTAAGTATATAATTCCACATGTGTTAATTCATAGTTTTGATGCCTTCAGTGTGAATTTACAATTTTCATAGTCATGAAAATACAGAAAAATCTTTAAATGAGAAGGTGTGTCCAAACTTTTGGTCTGTACTGTATGTCCCTGTGTACACCATGTTAAAGATGTATGCATCTGGATCAAACGCGCGTACAGACGCAAATGTGAAACCAGCCTTACACTTGTCAATGTAGCATGTCATGGGAAGATAAGACCTTTTTCTACAAAACCTTCGTCCACCTCCTCTGGTTCAAACAGATGATGGATAGCACAGAAGAGGTGAGTTAACCAGATGAAAGCAAAATGTTGGGTTTTTATAGCCTAACCAAGGAGTTCTCCTTCAACATGTGGCACAGCTTGATAATTAAATTTACAATAAGTCTGCCCTCTCTTGCTATTTGTTTCTTGGTCTGAATATAGTGACTGAACAAGGACTGTGACTATTATTCGATCTCCTTCCTTACGTTTACATACAATAGAACATAAACACCCATTTTGTATTGTAATTGTACAATACATCTGTCAATCAACCTACACTCCACAATCACTGGTAAAATTCCACTTGCTGTGTTCGGGCTATGGCTGCATTCAGCCCCCCCTTTCAGGGAGGTACCGTTAACAATTTACGGGGCATTTATGCGTACTACCTTACCTTGAAGGATTCCTATATTATAGACAGTCACACTTGATCCTGTTATGATAGGGCCAATTTTTCCTTCACCATTTGTGAAGGAACACATCTAACAGGATCTATTAGAGATTATCTATTCAGTGATTACTAAGATGGTCCTTACAGTCTATTCCAATTAATCATCATGGGTTCGCCACCATGAACGGTCATGGCAATCCGTTTCCTATGGGAGCTAATTTCGGGTGAAACACAAGGTATCTCAAGATCTGCCAATGCAGGTCAAATTAAATGGAACCTGTCAGCAGGATTGTGCTGAGAAACCTACAGACGCTCAGTTCGGCTCTATTATACTTAAAAATTATAGCTTGGTTGATGAAATCTTCCTTGTGGTTGCTGTTTCAATTTTTATTTTCAGTTAATGATATGCTTGTGCTCTGGGGCGGAGCTGTGGGGGTGTCTTTATGTGGTGCTCTGATTATGTATTCATATGTATGGCTTCTGACAAGTCACTGATCCCTCAGTGACCTGCACCCTAATTTACATAATGAATATTATATATATCTTGGGCAGGTCACCAAGGGATCCGTGACCTGTCAGAAGCCATACTAGTGAATAGCTAATCAGATCATCACAGGAAGACCCCCTCCACACAGGCCATCCCAAAGCACGAGCATATCATTAACTCAACTAAAAATTAAACAACAAGATGGATTTCATCAGCCAAGGTATCATTTTAATCAGTTTAACGGCGTTGACCTGACACTAGGTTACTGTGCCCAATCCTGCTAGCAGTTTCCCTGCGATGCATTGCAGAACAGAACATATACAGCCATATCTGTTAGTGTACAAGGCTTGTCTGCTTGATTCACAACCATGTGTGGTTTCATTACAAACATAAAAAAGGAAATAGTGGTACGTTTAAAAAAAAAAAAAAGTCAAAGGTCAGTATATCAGCAGCAAGGCACATGTTACAGTAACTTACAGCCTCGAATCCATATAAAACTGATTATAATCAGAAAACCTTTATCCTGTCTTACTGCTCTTACAAGCAGAAATTATTTATATAGCACCATTGATTCAATGGTGCTGTACATGAGAAGGGGTTGCATCAAAATACAAATATCATTTACAGTAAAACTAACAATGACAGACTGGTACAGAGGAAAGAGGACCCTGCCCTTGCTGGCTTAGGCCTCTTTCACATCCGTTTTTTACGGTCTGGCAATATCCGGCTTGTTTTGCAAAAAAACGGATCCGTTTTTTCTCATTGAGTTGCATTAGCGCCGTATCGCGCCGCATGTGCTTGCGTTTCGTCAGTTTTTTGCCGGATCTATCTAAAATTTTCTTTCCAGCGGCCGGACACAACGCATGATGTAACGTTTTTTGTGTCCGGCGAAAAAGCCGGACAGCAGCGTATGTGGCGCAACCGGCTCTTGCCTACAATGCAAGTCAATGGGCGAATTCGGCGAATGGATCAGTCTTTTGCCTGATCCGGCCACCACATTCCGTTTTTGTGCTCGGAGCATGCCCATTCTCTCTCTCTCATCGTCATCGTTCCAGACAAGCGCAGACTGCATTTTTCAGGTTCAAAAGTTCAGGCCGGATCCGACTAAAAATCGGATCCGTTGCATCAGTTTTTCCCCCATCTGCGCCAGATCCGTCTTTTTCCATTTTGGACGGATTGTGCCGGACGGCGAAAAACGGATGTGTGAAAGTAGCCTTACATTCTACAGGATTATGGGGAAAGAGATAGTAGGTTGGGGGCTACAGTAGCTCAGATGGTGTTGAGGTGGCAGCGTAGTCATTACAGGTTGTAAGCTTTTTTGAAGAGATGGGTTTTCAGGTTCCGTCTGAAGGATCCAAATTTGGAGGATAACCAGACATGTTGGGACACAGAATTCCAGAGGAAGGAGGATATTCGGGAAAAATCTTGGAGGCAATTGGGTGAGAAGTGAATAAGCGTAGAGGAGAGGAGGTCTTGGGAGGACCGAAGATTACGTAAGGGAAGATATTGGGAGATTAGTTCGGAAATATACGGAGGAGAAAGGTTATGGATGGCTTTGTAGGTCATTGTTAGTGGTTTAAACTGGATACGCTGGGAAATTGGGAGCCAGTGAAGGGATTTGCAGAGAGGGGAAGCACGAGTGTAGCGAGGAGAGAGATTAGTTGGGCAGCAGAGTTAAGGATGGACTGGAGGGATGCGAGAATGTTAAAAGGTAGGCCACAGAGGAGGATGTTACAGTAGTCGAGGCGGGAGATGATTAGGGCATGCACAAGCGTTTTGGTAGAGTGAGGGTTGAGGATAGGATGGATTCTGGAAATATTTTTGAGTTGGAGGCGACAGGAGGTGGCGAGAGTTTGGATGTGCGGTTTGAAGGACAGGGCAGAGTCAAGGTTTACTCCGAGGCAGCGGATTTCTGGGACAGGGGGAAAGTGTGATGTCATTTATTGTGATTAATCCGGTATGGAAGATATGCGAGATGGAGGAAAGATAATTAGTTCTGATTTGTCCACATTTGTCCTCGCCTGCACCTATGGCTACCAACTTGCGCACCCCCGCAGAAACCTTGCACATCTAGACACTCGCACACTACTCTCTGACTCTATTCTAATACTGTCCTCCATATCTTTACTCCATGACACAGCCACTGCCACTAGTTTCTAGAATGCCACTCTTGCATCAGCCATCGACTCGGTCGTGTTATGTTCTGCTACAAGCACTAAGGAAAGAAGGGAGATCTGTCCCTACGATAGAACTAAGCTAGATCCCTACGATGTAACGGGGAACCTGATCCTGCGATCAGACCCGCTAAAGTCCTCAGCTAGTCTGTACGAAGACCTATAGATGCGAGGAAGGGATCCCTACAAGAACTAGGGACTGGGAGAAAGATGGACACCTCCTAACAGAAGTTGTAGCAGTAAAAGACAAAAAAACAACATAGAACATAGAGGTCCGAAGACCAAGCAAAACTGACTGAGTAAGGTAACAAAGCACCTGGCTAGCTTAAGAGTACTGTAGAAATTACAATAAAGTCCAGCAAAGCCAGAAGGGCGGAGCAGGATTAAATAGGCAAAAAAGGTCATGTGACCAGCAAGATAGAAAAAATTTAACAGGAGACTTCTAACAGTACCCCCTTCTAAGAGGATCCTCCGGATCCCCTAGGCCCAGGCTTATACGGAAACCTCTTGTGAAACGCTCTGACAAGTCTGGACGCAGAAACATCATCCGCCCTCACCCATGAGTTATCCTCGGGTCCGAAACCCTTCCAAGCGACGAGAAACTGCAAACTCCCTCTATACCGTCTAGAATTTAGGATGCGGGAAATTTCATATTCCCGTCCACCACCGGGGGAACAGTGGCAGAGGCGTCTCCATCCGACACATCAGCTCTTTTCAACAGAGAAACATGAAACACCGGATTAATCTTCCAGGAGGTAGGAACCTCCAACCTAACAGCAGATTGGTTAACAACCTGAAGCACCTTAAAGGGCCCTACAAACTTGGGACCCAATTTTTTAGAAGGAATCCTCAACCGCAGATTCTTAGAGGACAACCAAACCATGTCACCAATAGCAAACAAAACCTCTTGCCGTTTCCTATCAAAGTACCTTTTAGATTTTCTGTTAGCCTCCTGAAGATTAACACGCACATCCGTCCAAACTCTCTCCAAATCACCATCTGCTGGCTGTCCTCCTCTCTTCAAGCAGCTGCTCCTCTCCCCTTGCTGCTGCTGCTGCCGCCTCTCTTTCTAGTCTTCGGCTGTGGAATAAGCAGACAAAAAGGGCCCGTGAATATATGTTTATTCCTTGGCCCTGGCTGAAAAAAATAAAAGTCAAACATGGACTGGAGTGAGCTTTATGGTGTACGGAATACAACATCCGTCATAAATTGGACACAAACAGTACCAGGGGGACCCACCCTATCACTGGAAAAAAATGCACACTTGATACAGTACCAGGGGGACCAACCCCATCACAGCAAAAAAAATTAAAAATTTTACAGTACCAGGAGTTCCACATTATCAATTGAAAACATGCACATTTTAAACATTACCAGGGGATCCACTTCATCACAGTGAAAACATGCACATTTGATACAGTACCAGGGGGATCAACTTCATCACAGGGAAACCATGGTGATGCACATTATCACTTGCAAAACATGCACATTTTAAACATTACCAGGGGATCCACTTCATCACAGTGAAAACATGCACATTTGATACAGTACCAGGGGGACCAACTTCATCACAGGGAAACCATGGTGATGCACATTATCACTTGCAAAACATGCACATTTTAAACATTACCAGGGGATCCACTTCATCACAGTGAAAACATGCACATTTGATACAGTACCAGGGGGACCAACTTCATCACAGGGAAACCATGGTGATGCACATTATCACTTGCAAAACATGCACATTATAAACATTACCAGGGGATCCACTTCATCACAGTGAAAACATGCACATTTGATACAGTACCAGGGGGAGCAACACCATCACAGCAAAAAAAAACACATTCTACAGCACCAGGAGATCCACATTATAAATTGAAAACATGCACGTTATACAGTAGCAGGGGATACACATTATCACTTGAAAAAATGCACATTATAAAGTAGCAGGGGATTCACAGTATCAATTGAAAACATGCACATTATACATTAGCAGGGGATACACATTATAACTTGAAAAAATGCACATTATAAAGTAGCAGGTGATCCATATTATCAATTGAACACATGCACATTATACAGTAGCAGAGGATACACATTATCACTTCAAAACCATGCACATTTGAAACAGTACCAGGGGGACCCACCCCATCACTGGAAAACCATGAACATTTCATACAGTATCAGGGGGACCAACCCCATCACAGCAAAAACATGATTTTGAAACTGTACCAGGGTGCAAAGACACCGCACTGCACTAGCTCAGGCAGCAGTGATGAGTGACAGATGCGTGGTAAAATTTGGGGTGGGGGATGTGATATTTACCGTCTGCTGTCCTGGCGCTCCATTTGCGTATCTGCTGCTGGTGCTGAAGCAAAACCTTGTGCTGGTGATGGTGCTGGTGATGGTCCTCGTCTTTGTCTTGCTCTCTTGGCTGGATGCATGGTAATGTCTGAGTGTCCCACTGCATGCTTTTATATATGTTTGCTGTGGGCTGGTATATCAATTGAAAAATTGGATCCGGCCACCGAATCCGGCTTCTGCCGGATCCGCCGCATTGCGGCGCTCATAGACTTTCATTGTGACAAAAGCTGGAGGCGCCGGATCTGGCGCTTCCTGCTTTTTCGCCGGAGACAAAAAAACGTTACAGTAGCCATTTTTTCCAGACGCCGGACTGCGATCAGACACCGGATTTGGCAAAAACCGGACGCGCCGCAGGGACATGTGGCGTGATCCGGCCATAATGTTACTCAATGGAAAAAAAAACGGATCCGGCATTACATTTCGCCGGATACGGTTTGACAAAAAAAGGCCGGAGCGTGCCGTCAGGCGCAAAACGGATGTGTGAAAGAGGCCTAAGCGAACGCACCAGCGATCACGACAACGACACAACCTGGCAGAGATCGTTTGTACATTGCTATATGGTCGCTAGTAGCTTCCAAACAGGAAGATCTCATAAACGACACATCAGCGATCTGTATAATGACCTCGGCGGTCGTTGGGACCTGTCACACCGCATGTATTGTTAAAGATTGAGCGCAACCTTTTCCACGCCCCTCAGCACAGATTTGGTGGTCACTGTATGTCATGACTGTTTATGTCACATCTTTCGCTTAATGATTGGACGTATTAGCGCTCCCATTGTTTTCGAGCGCATCTGATTCCAGCATCGTTCCATACTGCGTCCTGCTAGCCTGCTTTGCAGCTACTGCGATCCAGTCTGTGCCGCTATTGCGTTTGCCCCTGACTAGAACGTTGGAGTCCACAAAGCGCTCTGGAACAATGGATGGGGGCGCAGTTTTCCGTTTTCATCTATTGCTGAGGTGATGTTGTGGCCACCAAACAGATCTGATGGGCGTTACTAAAGAAAACCTAGTCCCGCCTGCGCCGCTGACATATGCATTGCCAACGAGGTCGCTCGTCGTTCATAAAGGGTGTCAAATTCAGCGATTCAGGCACACCAGCGGGACGCTAACGATCAAAAAACGGTCCAGAACGTTCGTGCACGATCAGCGACATCGCAGCAGGGGCCACATCGCTGCTACATGTCACACACAGCGACATCGCTAACGATGTCGCTGCTGCGTCATAAAATCGGTGTCGCTTAAGCGATATCGCTAGCGATCTCGCCTAGTGTGACAGTACCTTTAGGCTTGTGTAGACTGAATGTTTGTCTAGGAGGGGGTGTATTCTCACTGCTGTGATATGTTGATTGCATGGATAAGCATTGAGTACAGATTTGAACAGGGTCTGTTTTAGGGCCCCATCACACACACACAGATGGACCCTGCAATTGCGATGCTGCAACGTCACAAACGCGAGGCTCCAGCATCACAATTGTAGCAGTCACAATGCCATACCTCCCAACTGTCCCAGATTGAGCGGGACAGTCCCGATTCTGACCCCCCCATCCCGCTGTCCCGCTGAGGACACTATGTGTCCCGCAGTGAGATGAGCCGCCACGCCCCCATGCACCCCTTCCTGCCCTAACTGTCTCTACAGCCTTAGCCTCTCACAGCTAGCAATGACGCTGCTATTGCTGTAGTCTTCTGTGCCCACAGGACCTGTGATGAGGTCACAGGAGGTGAGGAGTCAGGGGTCACATTATCAGTGTCCTCGTTGTGTGCAGGACTCTGCTGTGATGTTGTCATGGTGTTGGATGAGGGTAAGTGTGTGGGGGTTGGGACTCGGGTTTACAGTGTGGATGTAGCAGTGCTGTAGTGTGTACAAGTTGGATGTAGCAGAGCCGTGTGTGTACGAGGTGTACAGAGCGGAGCCGTGTGTGTACGAGTTGTACGGAGCGGAGCCATGTGTGTACGAGGTGTGCGGAGCCGTGTACGGAGTGGAGCCGTGTGTGTACGGAGCGGAGCCATGTGTGTAAGAGGTGTACGGAGCGGAGCCGTGTGTGTACGAGGTGTGCGGAGCCGTGTGTACAAGGTGTACGGAGCGGAGCCGTGTGTGTACGAGGTGTACGGAGCGGAGCCGTGTGTGTACGAGGTATACGTACGGAGCGGAGCCATGTGTACGAGGTGTACGGAGCGGAGCCGTGTGTGTACGAGGTGTACGGAGTGGAGCCGTGTGTGTACGAGGTGTACGGAGCGGAGCCGTGTGTGTACGAGGTGTACGGAGCAGAGCGTTGTGTACGAGGTGGTTGTAGCAGTGATGTAGTGTACGAGTTGTACAGAGCAGAGCCGTGTGTGTACGAGGTGGATGTAGCAGTGCTGTAGTGTGTACGAGGTGTACGGAGCAGAACCGTGTGTGTACGAGTTGGATGTAGCGGAGCAGTGCGTGTACGAGTTGGATGGAGCGGAGCCGCGCGTGTACGAGGTGCACGGAGCTAAGGCTACTTTCACACTTGCGTTTTTTTGCGCAGCGCATCGTGCGCACATGAAACGCATTAAAAAACGCATGCAAACGCTTATAAACGCTGCGATATTTAGTCGCATCAGCGTGCGCATTACGACCAAAAAACGCAGCGTTTGTATGCGATTTCAAGCGTTTTTGCATGCATTTGCGTTTTTTCGGCGCATGGGTTGTCTACGTGTCACATTTCTATCAACTCTGTCTCTATCATCTGTCTCTATCATCTCTGTCTCAACTCTGTCTCTATCTGTCTCTATCATCTGTATCATCTGTCTCTATCATCTGTATCAACTCTGTCTCTATCATCTGTCTCTATCATCTCTGTCTCTATCATCTCTGTCTCTATCATCTGTCTCTATCATCTCTGTCTCTATCATCTCTGTCTCTATCATCTGTCTCTATCATCTCTGTCTCTATCATCTGTCTCTATCATCTCTGTCTCTATCATCTGTATCAACTCTGTCTCTATCATCTGTCTCTATCATCTCTGTCTCTATCATCTGTCTCTATCATCTCTGTCTCTATCATCTCTGTCTCTATCATCTCTGTCTCTATCATCTGTCTCTATCATCTCTGTCTCTATCATCTCTGTCTCTATCATCTCTGTCTCTATCATCTCTGTCTCTATCATCTGTCTCTATCATCTCTGTCTCTATCATCTGTCTCTATCATCTCTGTCTCTATCATCTGTATCAACTCTGTCTCTATCATCTGTCTCTATCATCTGTATCAACTCTGTCTCTATCATCTCTGTCTCTATCATCTCTGTCTCTATCATCTGTCTCTATCATCTCTGTCTCTATCATCTGTCTCTATCATCTGTCTCTATCATCTCTGTCTCTATCATCTGTCTCTATCATCTGTCTATCATCTCTGTCTCTATCATCTCTGTCTCTATCATCTGTCTCTATCATCTCTGTCTATCATCTGTCTCTATCATCTCTGTCTCTATCATCTCTGTCTCTATCATCTGTCTCTATCATCTCTGTCTCTATCATCTCTGTCTCTATCACCTTTTTATCTACACTCCTCACAATGTTGCTTGTGTAGGGGATTGTTTAAACAAGTGTTTAGACATTTATTCCAAAATCGCGTGCGCACGCGTTTTTTTTAAAGCGGTTGAGCGGAAAAAACAATGCAACATATAGCGTCTAGCGTGTATGGGCGCACACCTGGAAAATGCGCAGCGCTCGCCAAACACAGATGAACGCGTGCAAGCGCTAGACTCTGTGCCCGCCATGTTAAAGATAGGGGAACATTGCGCATGCGTCCGATAGCGCACGATGCACTGCGCAAAAAAACGCAAGTGTGAAAGTAGCCTAAGCCGCACATGTACGAGGTGCACAGAGCGGAGCCGCGAGTGTACGAGATGCACGGAGCGGAGCTGCGCGTGTACGAGGTGCACGGAGCGGAGCTGCGCGTGTACGAGGTGCACGGAGCGGAGCCACGCGTGTACGAGGTGGATGTTGCAGTGCTGTAGTGTGTACGAGGTGCACAGAGCGGAGCCGCACGTGTACGAGGTGGATGTAGCAGTGCTGTAGTGTGTACAAGGTTTACGGAGCTGAGCCGCGCCGCGTGTACGAGGTTTACGGAGCGGAGCCGTGTGAACGAGGTGGATGTAGCAGTGCTGTGTGTGTACGAAATGGAGCCCTGTGTGTGTGAAGTGTACGGAGCTGAGCCGCTCAGCTCCATACACACAGGGCTCCGTGCTTGAGCCGTGTGTGTACAGAGCGGAGCAGAGCGTGTGTGTATGGAGTGGAGCCTTGTGTGTATGTAGCGGAGCCGCGTGTGTACGAGATGTATAGAGCAGAACTGCGTGTGTACGAGGTGTATGCTGCAAAGCCGCATGTGTACAAGGTTTACAGAGTGGAGTCGTATGTGTACAAGGTGTACAAAGCGTGGCTGCGTGTGTACAAGGTGTACGGAGTGGAGCCTTGTGTATACTGAGTGGAGCCTTGTGTGTGCGAGGTGGATGGAGCTGAGCCGTGTGTGTACAAGGCATACAAAGTGGAACCGTGTGTGTATGAGGTGTGCAGAGCCATGCGTGTACAAGGTGTATGGTGGGGAGCATTCATACCTCCCAACCGTCCTGAATTCAGCGGGACACTCCCGATTTTGGGAGTCTGCCCCGCTGTCCCGGCCGGGAGCTTTTCCCGTGGACACAGGAGTATATGCCGGAGCCCCGAAGAGCACTTTAAAATTCGCACGTGATGTTCCACCAGAAGTGACGTGCTGGAAGATGACCGGAAATGAGGTAATTTCGGGAGGAGATTGTGACTGAACCATGGAGGCACTTCAGGGAATGCTTCAGATCCATCACCGTGTCCTCACCTTGGAATCGGGGATGTCGGCCATGTGAGCGGATCATGATATGTCCTGCACCGGGAGGCTCAAGTGGGTACTACAATGGGAGCCGGGTTGCTATAGTATCATTATAGAATCTTTATTTCTTTCTCTCTCTCTGTTCTTTCTTTCTCTCTGTTCTTTCTTTCCCATCTTTCTTTCTCTCTGTTCTTTTTCTTTCTTTCTCTCTGTTCTTTCTTTCCCCTCTTTCTTTCTATCTCTGTTCTTTCTTTCCTTTCTTTCTTTCTCTCTCTGTTTCTTTTTTTTTCTCTATCTCTCTGCTCTTTCTTTCCCCTTTCTTTTTCTCTCTCTCTGTTCTTTCCCCTTTCTTTCTTCCTTTCTCTATGTTCTTTTTTCTTTCTCTCTTTCCCCTTTCTCTCTCTCTCTCTGTTCTTTCTTTCTCCTCTTTCTTTCTCTCTGTTCTTTCTTTCTCTCTCTGTTCTTTCTTTCCCATCTTTCTCTCTGTTCTTTTTTTTCTTTCTCTCTGTTCTTTCTTTTCCCTCTTTCTTTCTTCCCCTTTCTTTTTCTCTTTCTTTCTTTCTTTCTTTCTTTCTTTCTTTCTCTCTCTTCTTTCTTTCCCCTCTTTTTCTCTTTCTCTCTGTTCTTTCTTTCCCATCTTTCTCTCTATCTCTCTGTTCTTTCTTTCTTTCTCTCTTTGTTCTTTCTTTCCCTTCTTTCTCTCTCTCCCTCTGTTGTTTCTTTACCCTCTTTCTTTTTTTCTCTCTGTTAATTTTTTCTGTCCCCTCTTTCTTTCTCTCTCTGTTTCTTTTTCTCTCTCTCTGTTCTTTCTTTCCCCTCTTTCTTTCTTTCTCTCTCTCTGTTCTTTCCCCTCTTTCTTTCTTTCTCTGTTCTTTTTTCTTTCTCTCTCTCTGTTCTTTCTCTTTCTTTCTCTCTCTGTTTTTTCTTTCCTCTCTTTCTTTCTCTCTGTTCTTTCTTTCCCCTCTTTCTTTCTCTATTCTCTCTTTTTCTCTCTGTTCTTTCTTTCCCCTCTTTCTCTCTCCCTCTCTGTTCTTTCTTTCTCTCTCTGTTCTGTCTTTCCTCTTTCTTTCTTTCTTTCTTTCTCTGTTCTTTCTTTCCCATCTGTCTTTCTTTCTCTCTCTGTTCTTTCTTTCCCCTCTTTCTTTCTCTCTCCCTCTCTGTTCTTTCTTTCCCCTCTTTCTTTTTTTCTCTCTGTTCTTTTTTTCTGTCCCCTCTTTCTCTGTTCTTTCTTTCTTTCCCGTCTTTCTTCCTTTCTCTCTCTGTTCTTTCTTTCCCCTCTTTCTTTCTCCGTCTCTGTTCTTTCTTTCCCTTTGTTTATTTCTTTCTCTCTCTACTTTCTCTCTGTTCTTTCTTGCTTTCCCCTATTTCTTTCTTTCTCTCTCTCCTTTCTCTCTGTTTTCTTTTTTCTCTCTCTGTTCTTTCTTTTACTCAGTACCAGTGTGCTATCAAACAAAGCCACTAAAGGAGACTCAAGGTCTCCAAAAATTCAATATAAAACAGCAAAAAAAGGCAGCAACACTCACCTGCCCAGATCTCAGAACAAATGCACTACAGGATGCAGCCAGCCCATTAAGCAAAATGTTAGCAGCACAGGTGCAAAATACCAGATTAAACAGTCACTTTCCACATACCTATTCAAGGAGGGGGTGACTGCCCAGTATACAATTGCACAATAGAGGTCCACATAGGGCGCCGTTCACACAAGGATACTGCACAGTGTCTGATTCACAGCCTATTAATCACGCCCCTACTATTCGAATAGGCGGGCTGGCCAGTACACTCTCAAATCGCACCAGTGTGAACACCCCTCATGCGAGACCAGACGTGCCTGGGCCTGGCTGCACCCCGAAAAATAAAGTGCAAAAAATACAAAAATAGTGGGGTATTAGTTAATATTTTGGCCAAAATACGTAAGCTTGTAACCTGCGCCAAAGGTCCCCACGCTTACAAGTCCTAGACTACACTATCAAACAAAGCCACTAAAGGAGACTCAAGGTCTCCAAAAATTCAATATAAAACAGCAAAAAAAAGGCAGCAACACTCACCTGCCCAGATCTCAGAACAAATGCACTACAGGATGCAGCCAGCCCATTAAGCAAAATGTTAGCAGCACAGGTGCAAAATACCAGATTAAACAGTCACTCTCCACATACATATTCAAGGAGATGGTGACTGCCCAGTATACAATTGCACAATAGAGGTCCACATAGGGCGCCTTTCACACAAGGATACTGCACAGTGTCTGGTTCGCAGCCTATTAATCACGCCCCTACTATTCGAATAGGCGGGCTGGCCAGTACACTCTCAAATCGCACCAGTGTGAACACCCCTCATGCGAGACCAGACGCATTAGCAGGAGTATACAAATCTTATGGTGAATCAACTAAAAGTTTGTGGAATTCCGAAACCGGTTGCCATATATTTAGCGCTACTATATCTCTTGAAAGGTTTCCTGAGATTTATAGAGTACTGAGGTTTGATAATAAAACAGATCGAAATGAAAGAAGAGTTAAAGATAAGCTATCCCCTAATAGAAATGTTTGGAATAAATGGGTTGAAATTCTACCAAAATTATATAATATTGGTGAAGCTGTTTCTGTCAATGAACAACTGGTGACATTCCGAGGTAGGTGCCCGTTCAGACAATACATACCGAGTAAGCCAGCAAAGTACGGCATCAAGATATGGACACTTTGTGACATCAAAAGTTCATACGTTGTAAACGCTCAAGTGTATACAGGAAGAAACCCTGGAGAAAGCTGAAAAAAATCAGGGTATACGAGTTGTTCTCGATTTGACTCATGGACTAAAAGGACAAAATATCACATGAGACAACTTTTTCACATCCTACCAACTGGGCCATATGTTGCAAAAAAGACAACTTACCATGCTGGGTAATATAAGGAAAAACAAGCCAGAACTGCAGCAAGGTATCCTTAGTAACAGAGATGTGTATAGTTCTACTTTTTACTTTACTGGAGATACAACAGTTGTGTCTTACATTCCCAAAAAAATATACATGTAATTCTAATGAGCACAATTCACCGTGACAATGCAATAAGTAATCGAGAAGACAGAAAGCCGGACATGATATTAGATTATAATGCCACAAAAGCGGCAATTGATACACTAGATCAAGCAATATCAACGTACACATGCAAACGCAAAACTAATTGTTGGCCAATGATAATATTTATTGTACAACATTCTGGATGTTTCGGCATACAATGCATTTGTTTTATGGAGAGAAATTGACCCCAATAGGAACGGAAATAAGCTGCATAAAAGAAACATTTTTATTGAAGAATTAGGAAAATCCCTAGTTAGGCCGTATATCGAAGCCAGAAAACTAAACCCCAGAAGTGAAGGAGCAGCAGCCATTGTGAAGAGTGTCCAGGAGCATGCTCAAGAAAGAGACTCCACGGCCTCCACCAGCACAGCTATCAGTCAAAAAAGGAAGAGAAGTAGCTTTTGTCCATCTTCTTGTGACAATAAAACATCTGACATGTGCTGGGTGTGCAAAATATATATGTTAAGGGCATGTGTTTTATTATTGTGTTCAATGTAAAAATGCATGAACCTATTCAACCTTTTTAGATATAAAAAAGAAAAACTGAAGTTTTCATTATTTTTCATTTGTTGTTTTATAAAATATGTTAACACAAAGTTATATTTAATTAGATTTAATGTTATACTAATAGAAATCTAGAGCATGTTTGTTATTTGTGTGCAGACTGCTATAAAGCGAACATATATGCAAATAGCCAGTGTAACCTTTTTCTGAAAAAAATAAATAAAAATTAAGTTTTAATTTATTTTTTCATTTGTTTATGATCAACTATGTTCACATACAGTTTAATAGTGAAATAGGTATTCAAATAAAACACAGTAGCTAAAATCAACATTTTAATAGGTTTTGTCATATTGACCCGAAACTGTACAAGTGTATAGTAAATGTGATCAGAACAGCGGGGTTAAAGTATGTTTCCCTCCATAATTAATTAATTATGCATTTCCTAACCTTGCTCCAACTGTCCAGTATCTGTCCTGTTATGTCTTCATACCCTGTATATCTTGTCCAAGTTCTATATAATGTTTCTTGATCCACTTTAAGGAAGTGGTTTCTCAGACCATTAGATATAAAGAATAGGGATAATGTGTATGATGTCTGGCTCACCATATCATCCAAGGAGTGTGTCTGTGTCTCCACACTTAGATCTAGTACCCTTGACTCATATAATGCATGTACCCATTGAATGTAGAGGAAATTATAATCTCTGAGTGGGAACCTTCTTGTGATCTTTGGTGAGTGCTACCTGTTTTCCTCTAAACACTGATCAGATACCTTGCTGTCAAGACGTATAATGGCTGCCATACCATCAGTCATCCACCACCCCGCTCTGCAGGATCTCTGGACCAACAAAGAAACAGAAAAACAAAGTCTACAAACTTCTGAACTTCTTTCCATGTGACTATGATGTCTTGCAAAAGGGCTGAACATTTAGCTAAATGAGGAAGATTTGCAGATTTGCTATCTTTGTATGGAGCAGTGACTCAAATCACATGAGGATGCTACTTTCTCCAATTTACTGTGGTAATATTGTGCATTTAGTCAATGACATGTCTGAAAAACAAGCTAGATTGTAACTATAGCCCTTAACATTTGGAAAATGTAATCCTCCCTTTGTTCTGCATAACATTTTTTGCAATACTATGCTCAAATTAAGCGTGTAAATTCTCAATTTAGTCAAGAAACATCCAAGTGTTTAAGTAATAGTGGCAAAGTTTGTAGGGCATAAAGTAACCTAGCAAAATTGACCATTTCGACCAAGTGGCATCTCCTAAGAATAAATACAAGTAAGACCATCCTTTCAATTCTAACACGATTTTCCTATAACAGGGCTGTAATTTAAAGAATGTAATTTGTCAGGGTATCTACCTATTTTAATTCTCAGGTAAGTAATGTATGAGGTTTAAAATTAAGCCCCATACCTTACCACACTGATTCCCTGGCATGGTTGTCCAAGCTCCAAAATCATACTTTTATCCATGTTCACCTTATATCCTGAAAACTGTCCAAACTCCTCCAAGAATTTGAAGATATTTGATAGATGTGAATTAACTACAAAAAGTAAAAAAATCATATCATCTACGGAAACCCCAAATTTGTCCTTCAACAGGTATACCCTTTTGCAAACTCGGATCTTCCGGATAAAAGGCCAAGATGCTCTAAAATAAGAATATTTTATAATGGTGACAAATTACACCTTTGACTGGTTCCCTTGGTAAGTGCAAAGGGTGAGGATAAAAATCTGGGGATGTGCACCCTAGTTACGGAGACCCCATACAGCCCTGCGAAAAACATTTGGACAGCATCTGTGATCTCCATCTTATCCAGCATCATCCCCAGCTGACATCTCAGATTAATATAGTCTAAATACCCTTTTTGTTATTATTAGCCTTTTTAGAAATGGGTGTAAAGTGGGGTGTCATTTTTTGCTTTCTATATTTTTTCACTTTAAGAATATATTTTGCAGTCTGATTAATCAATATAGATTTTGAGCACTACCATTAATCATTTGTATTGCTATCACCATCTGATACTAGCTGCTCCAATCCAGTAAAGAATAATACAAGGTAGAGAAAAATTCAGCACTCATAGGCCTTGAACTCCTTTCAAATCCTGTTTTTTAACTTGCGCTTATTTTTACAAGAATCTTAGTGAGCAAGCATTAATTTTCTATTCAGGTCTTGAAAATTAAAGCTGACCTGTGACTATTAGCTATGGGCACAAAAGACAGTATTTCTTTAAGGCAGTGAAATACATCTATCATTAGGAGCAAGAGTAATGTGATAAGACCCCCTCCTTCCGCGGCAGTATCATGGAAGATGTAATCTGCATTAGCAAAACCATATCAGTTGGGAAAAATTAATCAAGATGGCAACCTATAACTGGAACATCAACTAAAAGAGGTACAAACTAGGAATTCACAAAAGCCTCTATAATTGCCTATGCTGCATTGTGTATGCAAATATTGTTGCTTTAAACTTTATGAAACCAGTAGGCTATTATTTACTTAATTTATAACCCAAAGAAAAAAGGCCAAATACAGATAAACTCATCCATATACTGAACAAAAACCCCAAAAGTCATGGACTAAGAGCAATAGTAAAAAGATAATTTTTATTTATACACAAAGCAATAGATAAAACCAATAAAGTCAAATATACATCGTAATAAACAATACAAGGGAGAAAGCAGCATCTAGATCTTGATCAAGTAAGTCATGTGTTGTGATAATTCAAATGAGTTTATACATCAATACAACCAATACATACAGTCCAATTTGATCCCAAATTATATATACAAAGCAGATGGTTATTCAAGGTATTGAGTACTCCTCCAGATATTTATATACACATATATTTGGTCAGTATAATAATATGGGTGCTTAAGTGCCTAGTGCATAATGCACCCGACCAATCTTATATATAAGACCATATGTATCTCAAGATTTATAACCACAGGACTGAATGGCCATATTATATCTCATAATGCATAAATCTATCCAAAATTGGGGATATATAGCCATGCATAGCATAAAGATAATAATAATAATCCCAAATTTTATATATTATCTCACATTTGGCAGTAAATGCAATATAAATGTATCCAAACTTGGAGCAGATGGCCAAATGTGACATGTGGGTAACCAATCCTGGATTATGTTACCAAGTTTGGCATATGGGTAATCAAAATCCTTATACAAAGTATTTCAAATTGTATATATATCCATACATATAGTAAAATGTAATACATAGATTCATCCAAAGTTAGAATGCAAAGCTATACATGATACACACAGCACACCTAGAAAGAACAGCAAACTGTGAGCAAAATCAATTAGAGGTAAAACTACCTTCCTGCCATAGTGAATACAGATGCCGTTACTATCAGTGCACAGACAGGGATCAAAAGGACAGAGACACACACACCAAGACTTACTGAAAAAGAGCTGCAGGACCCCTACGCGCGTTTTGCTGCGTAGCTTCCTCGGGGTCGCGAGGAAGCTACACAGCAGTTCTTGAACCTGGTGCACACAAAAAGCATTTCTAGAAAGTCAGACGCTCTTGTGAATGTCAGTGCAGCATCCCTCTCACAGCTTTGATGAAACCTATATTATAGAATAAATACAAATATGTTTTATGTATTTATTAATCCTTACAGGGATCCAATACATGGACAAATTCTGAAGAGTAATCTGTCTCTGCAAAAGTTGAATTAAACCACATGTGCCTTATCTACTATATAATTGTCTAACTTTTAACTTCCGTCTGTAACGGAAATCATGCGTCGCTGATTGGTCACGCACGGCCAGATGCGACCAATCAGCGACAGGCACATCCGGCCGCGAATTGGCGCAGGATTTCAACCAGGCAACGCCATAGCTATCGTTGGGAGATCAGCTGCGCAAGCGGGTCGACGGTAGCCGCGGGTCATCTCCACTTACATACTCAACTTCCATCCCTGCATTTCTGTCCCGGCGCGTCTGCTTCTATCCTGTGCGGTGCGGTCACGTAGTACCGCTCATTAAGGTCATGAATATGGACGCGACTCCACTCCCATAGATGTGGCGTCCATATTCATGACCTTAATGAGCAGTACCACGTGACCGCACCACAGAGGAAGAAGCTGACACGCCGGGATAGAAATGCAGGGACGTGCAGCGACTGAGCGAGGAGGGTAAGTATGATGGGGAGGATGGGCGAGCCCAGTGGAGAGTGGGAGTAGAGCCATGTATACAGGGTGGGAGCAGAGCCATGTATATAGGATGGGAGGGTGGAGCGGAGCCATGTATGCAAGGATGGGAGGGTGGGAGCAGAGCCATGTATATAGGATGGGAGGGTGGGAGCGGAGCCATGTATATAGGATGGGAGGGTGGGAGCAGAGCCATGTATACAAGGATGGGAGGGTGGGAGCGGAGCCATGTATATTGTATGGGAGAGTGGAGCGGAGCCATGTATATATGATGGAAGGGTGGAGTGGAGCCATGTATACAGGATGGGAGGGTGGAGCGGAGCCATGTATACAGGATGGGAGGGTGGGAGCAGAGCCATGTTAGCCTGCATATTAAATCTTGTGTTTAATAAACAGTTCATTGAATAGTTTTCTTTCCAATTGTACCCATTTTGATGATGTTAATACCCCTTAAATTTAGAGTATTAAGTTAAAAAAAATCTTAGGATGCAGGTGAAAATATAACGTTCTAAATACCTTGATTTATATAACCCTCACAATATCTTTCAGTGCATTTACAATTGTATATACCATACACAATATACTATATGTCCCATTGAAGATCTGGGATAGAATGTATAATGAATCTGGAGCTTTACTTGTCAGAAAACCATATACAGCTTGGAATTCACCAAATATATGTTTACATTATAAAGATGTTTAGGCCAGTGTTTCATGTCTCAAGTTATCACATTTTTCTGTAACACCTATTATCTTATGTTTTTGACCTTGAAAGAAACATTCCTTTTGACCCGTGTTCACGTAAGTCATTTATTTTTCTTTGTCTTTCTTTTGTTGAGTTTTGTAGGACATTACCATTAAACACATCATTTTTACATTTGATTCTGTTTGGGATCCGTTTACTAATAGATCTTAGTGCTGTAGCTTATGTATGTTTTGAAGCATTTAATGTTAAATGGCGGAATACATTTTCTTCTTATGTTAGCTGGAGTACTCTGCATTAATATGTGACCATGATGAATATCTAAGAGTGTGGCGAATGCACAGCACAAGAAAATGATCTCAAAGTCCTAGCAATGTTACCAACGATCTTGAATTTAATTAGTCGCTACTTGGCTCTGCAGTCACATTTGCAGCATAAAAGGAGGGCACTTTAATTACAATACGGTTTCACAAGTTGTTTCTCTATTTTTCTGTGACTTTGACACAAGGAGGAATGTGAAACAGTGAAAACACAGCTTAGGATACATTGTCAGCTTTCTGGACTACAGTTTAAAGCAGGGGGACACATGGATCATATTAATATAGTATTTTCATACACTTTTGTTTGACCGGATCCTGTTTGGGTTTCAGGTTGCTGAGAGGTGACTTCAGGGTTTTATTGTCAATCAAAGGTGTTCTTTGCAGCCCTCCCTTCTCTAACCTCTCTTGTCTTTTGACATCATTCTATCCATCAGTGTATTGCACCCACCCATTCTGCAGGCAACGTCCATCAGCTCCAGAACGGTCCTTCCACTGCTCAGGAGAGATGAAATAAGCTTACCTCTCGCTCTCTTCCCCACTAACCATTTAATTCCGAGACGGGGCTGAAGTCATTTGAGAATGTTCCAAGTCATTTTTTTAGCCGTAGTTTTTAATTTCATATTACAGTAGTTGATCAGAGCCTGACAAAGAACTGTAGGCTTCAGATACATTACAAGACTTATTTCATATGTTCAATCCTGAAATAATAACCTTGTTAACCTTTTTTTCTTTTTGTCTCTAATGGGATTTTCTGTGCTAATATTGATATGCAGTGAGGGATTTTTAATATGAGCACCTTGTTCCTGGACATCTGGTTTGTTGCTCCTGTCATCTTGCTGTTTGTCACACCTGAAGCAACTACTTCATGGTGGTAAGTCT
Organism: Oophaga sylvatica; assembly: GCA_033576555.1. NCBI lineage: Eukaryota > Metazoa > Chordata > Amphibia > Anura > Dendrobatidae > Oophaga > Oophaga sylvatica. The sequence goes on along the minus strand of JARQOD010000004.1, from coordinate 246,669,738 downwards.
ATAGTTCTGTTTTTTTAACTGTTTCTTTCTATGATATAGTAGAATAATTAGTAAAGGGTATATTTTGTTGTGTAGGGAGATTATTTTCTTCATCAAATTGAAAATATGATCTACTTACTGGTCTACTCTGTCTGTTAATTTGGTTTCATAGCAGCTGTATGTCTAATTTCTAGCTTATGGTCATAAAATGTTCAGTTGTAATCCTATTCATCTTTTGGTCAGGTGCGTGTGGGTGAATACTTGTAATATGCGTTCAAGCTTTATGACATATGTTGTTTTTTTTTAATTAAAATATTTTCTATATTTTTTACACCTTGAGAACATACATGTTACTTGTCCCTTTAAGCTTCTACTTTCTTCTGGCATGTATATCAGCCGAGCAGTATGATTTATCTGGCTCAATAAGGTGAAATCTGGAATATGCAGGAGAGCTCAGCATTTTAATGATGATTTTGTCTTAACCAGATAGTACTATAATCATCTCTTCTAGCTGCCCAAATATAGTGCCGTCTAATTCTTCCATTGCTAATTAAATAAAGACATCACAACGTGTAATGGTGCTTTTATTGATCAGCAGATGTTATCCTTTGGTATACAACTGGTTAACAGAATTGCTCTATATACTAAAAGGGTCAAATTACTTTTACCAGTGATACACATTATAAAAAAATTCTGAATCATTTCCAAATTTACGACCCAACATGAACTGTTACCATTTTTTTCACTGCACCATCGTCATCATCATACGCACTCAAGCATGCCTATTGGACGGTAATATACATTTGAGACATTTTAAAGGTAGTTTCCTATTTCAAATCAGGGATAAATGTGTTCTGATTTTTAAAATATTGTTTAGGGCTGGCAAAAAGAAGAGATACGGAAAACAACAAAAAACCCTGTTTGGGAGAGAAGAACAGACAAAACGCGGCGCCCTAAGTGTGTAAACACAATATATAATAGTCTTTGATGGGTGCACAACTACATACACTCACCTGATGGAGGACTAATATGGCTTTAGATCCTGTATCCTCAAAAAATTCTTCTGGGATACTTTTCAATGGACAGGGCTTCCAGCTTGCATCGGGTGGATCCAAGTGGAAGAGCCAAAGAAGAGATAGAGATGTATTGTTTTGGGTTTTTATTTAAATGCCACTATATTGATAACTTGATTTCCTTGACTGATATAGCTTATCAAGCTATGGCTATCACTAATTAACTAATTGATGTTGAAGACTCCGTACATCCTCTATATGGAATATTCTAACTTCTCAAGCTTAATTAAAAAATATGAGTAGCTTAATGGTTTAATCGACTGGATTAATAATAAAAAAATAAGATAATAGAGTATAAACATTAAAAGATACGTAGGACCCCACACTCAAAAATTCTTCTTTTAGGTGAACTTATAAGGCAATGTATTTGACTTTTAAGGTGCCTTTCTAAACTTTCTTTGCTAATAGAGAACATCTGGGCAGAGATGATGTAATCTCCCTTTTAAGACTTGTCTATAATGATATGCTTCCACAGTGTACACTGCATACTGATTTTTGCTCATTTATTTTTTGCTTACGTTTTGCTCGAGTCTTTTTTTTCAAAGTCTACCTGCAGCTTCTTTGCTGGAAATAACACTGTGTAATAAGACAGCCAGTGAATTGCTAGTGACCTAACATAACTTTATAATTTTTCAAGTCATTTGTTATATTTGCAAGAACTGGTATTTGTTAGTATGCTTTTTCAACACACACATACGCGTATTTAGCTAATGTACCATATTTTTAAATGTTAAAATGCAAGTGATAAGACTGTATAGAAAGAATTCTGACCTCATAGCGGATAAATGACTTTTTTCAGTTCTTGACTTTGAACTTCACTTTCAGTAAAGATATAATATGGATATAATTGCTTTTAAGAATGCTTTTCATTTAATTATTTTAATTATTCCATTTCTTCTGTTGTAAAACCTTTAGCAATTTGCTAATACTGTCAATACTTGATTACATTGTGATTTTTTTTACAGTTGTCAAAATAATTCAGAGATAAAGTATTAGGACAATCAAAGTATATGGTATACGTTTATAGTTTTTACATTCTTAATTTACTGGAAAAGTACAGCAGTTTAGAATGAAATACATTTAATGCTGATTTATAAAATGCATTGCACGTCCAGTTTACTGATCTGCTCAGTAGTATATAATTAACTTTATGTAAGAATATATTTTGTGGCTGTTAGTGGAAAATTATGCCTTTCAGAAGTTGCTTTATTATTTGCTGACTTTTATAATAATCCAATTTTCCAAACTCTGTCAGGCTCTGTGTATAACACACATAATCAGAATATAATTAGTTTATTTTAAATACTTACATCAGTTGTAAAGCTAGTATCCCAAATTGGCATTGAAAGGTGCCCCAGCTGGCCATAGACTTGCAGATAATTTAATTTAAAATCTGACGTCTGCAATGGTCAGCAATTATATTGGGCACGTAAATGCTTTGAAGTCTCTTATGGCAAATAAGTGGGATCTGTACCTGTTAGGAATCGATGAGCTTTACAGGTGCTTTGTGTTTGTGCTGTTTTTGAGAAATCATCATACAAATTCTGTCTGATTAAAAGCAAATCTAGGAACCACAGTTCTCAAATATATCTATTCATAAATCACTTATCAGGGTTTCTTGTTAACTATGTATCAGTTTCAGAAATAATTGCCATGAAATTACACCATAATTGTGTGCATATCACTGCAGGTCGCGAAGTTAAAAGGGTTGTTTTTGTCCAGCAGATAAAGTTTAGAAGCCGAATATCATAAAGATTAAAACTTGATAATGTACATTTCAATTACAGCGTTCCAAATCGCTAGCATTTTTTTGTTTCTAGTGCCTTTTTTATTGTGTTTGTCTAGTAACCAAGTATCCATGTATATAGATAGATTAGGCAGGCTGTAGATTTCTTTATTTAATATATTTCCACACCAGCTCCTATTGCTGCTGCTGGGTTTATTGTTTTACTACTTACAGATCACTTGTCAATTATGTTGCAGTTTTAACTACATTCAGATGTTTATATATCATACACTAAGCGCTCCCATTCACATTAAAGACAACTGAACCCACTTTTATCGACAGGTTCGGCTGTCAGTCTAATGTGTTTGAAGGTGCCGGCTAAATGGTGATCAGGAGAGATGTTGATTGCACATGTTCGATTTCAAATTGTCGATCACATTGTTCTCACTGATATAATCCGCCTGCCGACATATCAGCCAGTGGCTCACCCATAGAGAACACATGAGTGTTTAGCCGAGCGAGCGCTTCTGTTTATGGGAGTGTCGGCTTAACCATCGTTCGTCTGACAGCAATCTAATTCCTATGGCCAGCATAATAGCTAAAGAGCAACAACCAGTTCAGATTTGATTTATAACATACCATTCCTCTGTTAAGTAATGCTATGCTGACCTGATAAAAATATTTTTGTGTATGAATAGAGAGTTTATGGGGAACCTCTCAGAAAATTTGTGACTACTGCTACTTGATAGTTCTCATCATGAAATCTCCAAAAGTGTCCTCACCAGCTCCCTCATTTTATCATTCTTCACTTTGAACCTTATGCTAATGAAATCTATCCAGTCAAGAGTTAAGTCAAGCTGTCAGTTCGGTATTGCCACTTTACATGGCTTTATTGCTGTCTCTAAGAACAAGCCTTGTGATGACATTCTGCGTATTTAGAAGGTCAATCAAATAAAAAAGTATGTCCAACTTGACTTTACTCTCCAGCATCTCCACATCATTAACTGGATAGACTTAATTAACATATAATACGAGTAGTCATAGCACTTTTACTTTTGAGAAAAAATGTATGATATTGAAACAAAATAATTCTAATTAGCAATTTGTTTCTCTTCCTCAGGCTTTTATGATGGTCTGAACTCTGAGACATTGACTTCTCTAATAAACAGTATTCTCATCTAGTTAGTTATTGCTTTCTCAAGGAGCATTTGATAGACCAACTTTGCAGGATTTAGCTATATAATGAACCAATTTCTTACATTTCCACCATAAACTTTCCAAAATTTGATATTCGGACTGTTTGCTGACCATACTATTTGATTTACCTTTCTTGAAACAACACTTTAATATTCTTAGCTATACACATGATGCATTGTCATCCATACAAATTAATTCATCATTACCAAAATATATTCTATAAATATCAAAAATTGCATAGCAGGCCCACCACTCCTTTTCTCTTGTCAACTTCTTGAGTCAAGACTCTATCATGTAAAAACATCCAATGCCTATTTAGCATTTAGATCACTTTTTTGTTTGGGCTCAAGGTGTTGATAGGTCATGCATTTTGCTTATTTTCTATGAGAAAAGTGTCCAAAATTTTTGAGCAGTGTACTAGTGTTCTTTGAGTTTTAAGGTAATAATTGTGTCTTCCATGGTCGTTTATTTTACACGTAGTCATATATTATAAATGGGTGGGGTACTTTTTTTTTTTTTTTTTAGCAAGTATGGTTTATTGTTCTTGATCAGTGTTTGTTTGAGATTTATTACTGAACAACCAGACTCCATGATTGCTTCTTTGTAGCCCATTGTTATCTTGTATGGGTACCAATAAGGATAAAAACACACTGGCGCTCCTGATTAAAACTCTATTAGTAGCTGCAGGTGAAAAAACAGTTATCTTGTTTTCTTCTAAGTGTTTTTTTGTGGTTTTCATTTGACTTTGTTAATATATATTTTAATTCCAGCTTACTGTGTGGTTTTCATATAGTTCTTCCTTTAGTCACCCATGCACATTAGAATACATTGGCCAAAATTGCCAATATGATCGAGCTTGGATGAAAATCTAAAGTGTGTGGGATCTTCCTGACATGAATCTGGCATATCTGATTCTAGACAGCTGATCATTTTGTTTCGGCAAAATAATCCACCGGTCACAGGAGTCTGGCTTTGGCTCCCTTGTAGAGAACATGGGAATGCTTGGCAGAGCAAGGCTCATATGTGTGGAGGAGTCAGGAGAGATAGCTATCAGCCGAATGATTAGCCAAATCATTGTTTGGTCAACAGCTATCTTCTGTGTATAGGTCACTTTAGTCTTCCTGTGTGTTTTGTTCTTATAACCTTCCTGTACTGTTTTGTACTTGCTCCATATTTATACACACAACTGAATGCAAGCAATCACCATCTTTTGACACATTGTTTCTGTTGATAACACAGATAATAGTGTCTGAAAGCACTCCTTTGTGAAAGCAGACTAATGATGATAGAGTAAATGCAAGCAAATTTGAGTTCGTTAAACAACCTATTCATGCAGGCCGACCAAAATTTTATGCACTCAGAATGATTGCTAATATGATCTTTCTGTTCAGTATCATTGTTATCGGAGGCACATCTCCTGTTTACATAGGTTGATGTGCTGCCGATGACAATGATTTTTATGCCGACATGAATAATACAATCACACATTGAATGAGTGTTTTGATCTTTTATTAGGTGATTACTGTCATGTTTACATGAACCGATCAATGAACAAGTGTTTCAACAGAAAAGTGAGTTGCAGGTTGTATTGCCGTTATGGTCAAGAAAGCATCGGAAACAACGTGTGATCGAGCTTGCGAGTGTTTAGTTCCAAATACCTGTGTGCATTGTTGAGTGCATCTCTACCTAACGCTTTAAATGTACTTTTTTTCTGTTCAGGTCACTGCAGTTTTGTACCTTACTTACTGTAGTTATACTTGTTTATTATAGCTATATCTAAATGGTTAATCACATTGTGCTAAATAGATATACAGTATTATAAGATATCCATGAGGTTTACCAGAGTTATGAGCTTTTAGGGTGTTCCATAGGTAATGCATTATAGGTGTAAGTACCCAATTAAGTAATTTTAAATAGCAGCTTTAGGAGGCTTGCCATGCTTTCCAAACAGAGCAGCAAGATGCAGGTTGTATTGCAGCCAAGGAAAAGAAAGCATCTTGGAAAGCGACTGGAAAAGCAAGTGAGTATCTTTTTATCTCAACTTTGTGACTAGAGATTCATTGACTTTGGATTTAAGTAGTTTAGAAGAGAGTGACTTGTATTTATTCACTGATTTTATTAGTACATATTCTTGTTTATCTGTGCCATCTCCATTAGAAAAACAGGGCTCTATGATTTATAATGATATCCAGTGTACATATTGTTGCATGTATGCTATCTTTGAACAGCCATTAGATGGTGCATACTGCTATGCGTGCTGAGATGCATTGACAACATGGAAAGGAGTTTGCTGCTCACTGAGACGGCGTTCACTGAGCTTGATGTTGGAAAGGATGGTAACATGGAACTGCAGGACAATGAGGTAGCTAGTTGAGTGACAGAAGGAAGGGTGGAGGGAAAAGTGTCACTGAAGCTAGTCCCGATCTGGCACACCCCAACAAGTTTGCTAAGTTTGCACATGAGGGGGTGTCAGTAGAGGTATAGCACTGCTGCAGCAAAACATGTCCTTTGAAAGCCAGGGTGGAAGTGTCTGCTACAGTTACGAGGCGAATAGGAAGGCAGAGCAGGTCAGATAAGTACTTGTAGTGAGGTATTCAATTATTAGGAGAACAAACAGGGCAATATGTCACAAAGACCCAGATTGTCAAACAGTGTGTTGTCTTGGCCCTCAAATTCAACACATCACAGATTGCATTGACAGATTACTGGGAGGGTCTGGTGAGGACCAAGCAGTCATGGAGGCACATTGACACCAATGATGAAGATAGAGGTAGGTAAAGGGTCCTTAAAAATGATTTCAGGGATTTAAACCATAAGCTCAATACAAGGACTCCAAAGGATGTATTCTCTTAAATGCTACTTGTATCATGCGCCATGCCATAGAGCAGGGGTCTCAAACTGCATTCCTCGAGGGCCACAAACCGTGCGTGTTTTCAAGATTTCCTTAGCATTGCAGTAGGTGCTGGAATCATTATCTGTGCAGGTGATTAAATTATCACTTGTGCAATACAAGGAAATCCTGAAAACATTATCTGTTTGCGGCCTTTGAGGAATGCACTTTGAGACCTCTGCCATAGAGGCAGAAGAAATTAGGGAGATAAATAAGCAGCTCAGGAATTGGTACAAGAAGGAGGGTTTTGTGGTTCCTACAGAACTGGGCCACCTTCTTTGTTAACTAGAGGATCTATGTTTGGGAAGAGCTACACCTCAAAGTGTAGAGTGGCAGCTGTGCTGGGGGAAAATGGCTAAAAGGTTGGAGGAGTGTTTAAACTAGAGAATGAGGGTTTGGGGGCAGTTACTGTACCAGAGAGGGAGGTAAGAGAAGATAGTCACCTGGATATAAGTTATGAAAGTGGGGGTGACATGAAAGGAAGGGTTAGAGCAGTTAATACAGAGAATAGGAATAGAGATACTTAAAGTGCATGTTTACTAACAAAATGGAGGCATAAGAATGAATATTGTTGAAATAGAATTATGATAAAATGTGGATAACAAAGACGTGGCTGGATGACAGCTATGACTGGGCTCTTAAGCGGGTTATTCATGGCTTTTATTTTTTTAGTGTATAGGGCTAAAGGGTATGCCACACTAAACAATATCGCTAACGGGATCGCTAAAAAACGTCACTATTTAGCGATCCCGTTAGCGATGTTGTGTGCGGCAGCTTCCAGCGACGAGCTTCCTGCTGTGATCTCGCTCGTCGCTGGAATCGTTCCGGACCCTATTTTCTCGTCGGCGCTCCCGCTGGGTAAGTATATATCGCTAGTGTGGCACCTTTTCTTAGCGATTTAGCGGTACTTTTGTACCGCTAAAGTCGTTAAGAAGATCGCTAACGGCGATAGCGTCGTTAACTATATCGCTAAATGTGGCCGCACTTAGCGATATAGAAACAATCCCGCTAGCGATCGCATTAGTATGCGTCTTTACCGCTATCGCTAGCGGGATTGTTTAGTGTGGCAGTACCTTAAGAACTAACAGGCAGGTAATTTCTACCTACCTGCCTCTTTTGCACAGGGACAATCTCTGGCGGCTCAGACAGTGATTTCCCTAACTTCATTTCACTTCTCTTCAACAGAGCAACTCTTCAGTTCTGCTCTGTAATGGTGCGTGACCGCAGACATTAATCTGAGTGACAGCTGGCCACCCACAGGTAGAGAAAAGCCGGCTATCAATTGGCATGACATCAGCAGTGCCCCACAGTCGACAGAGCAAAGTGGAAGAGAATACAAGTTTATCAATAACAATCTTATGTTAGGATATCAAACATATTTAACATAAGTTCCCCTAAAAAACAAATGTTATTATATATTCTTTGAAATTACATAAATAGTGACGACATACAAAGTGACTCTACAAAATACAATTAAAATACGGTACAGAAACATCTTACTGCAGTGTGAAGATGTCCCTGGATAAGTGATCCAACCAAATCAGTTTTAGGGCTAGATGTTTCAAGGGAAAGAGGACAACAATTTTTCTTAATAATGTCACCTACCTAAGCCGCAGAGGTTGGCACTCTAGATAAACGAGAATGGCGACCCCGCTACTCGTCGGCTGACCTTGGTACACCCTAACCTGTCTGTTGTAGGTGGGCCCGATATCTAAATGTGCCACAATGGAATGTACAATATGGTGCTAGACCAATGTGAATCACAAACTTTAAAAAATTCCAGCTTTCTTATATGGTCTACCAAAGATAGATAGGTGTACATGAATGAATGTAATAATGTCCCTAAAACTGAAAACCTACCTAAGCTGCAGAGGTTGGCACCCTAATATAAACATAGTTGGTGCTCCCGCTCCTCATCAGCTGTTCCTGGTAGGCCAAAAATTTACTAAAGTGATGTACGTTTAGTTGTCCAGTGTCACATGTCAAAATCCACAATAGGCTATAGCGCAAGCTGAAGGTTTTACAATGGCCCTCACATTCCCTTGATCTGAACATCATTGAAAATCTGTGGCTAGACTACACAATAGCAAGATGACCCAGGAATCATACAAAACTGGAAAAATTTTCCAAGGAAGAATGGATGAAAATGTCTCAAACAAGAATTGAAAAACTTGGCTGGCTACAAAAAGTGTATACAAGATGTGATACTTGCAAAGGAGGTGCTACTAGATACTAACAGTGCAGGGTGCCCAAATGTTTTCATTGGCCCATTTTCCTTTTTGGAATTTTTAAAATGTAAGATGGAGAAAAAAATATATATAAATATATATTTTTTTTGCCTAAAATACAAAGGAAATGTGTCATCTTTAACTTTTGCCCATTTAGAGAAAATGTCATCTTCAACTTGCTTAACTGTTCACAATAGTAATTTTGACCAGGGATGCCCAAACAGTTACATGCCACTGCAGTTAGCAACTACCTGCCAATTTTTTGCCCCCATAAAGGTCCCATAAAGCCCATTTAATTTACAGGTCTATAGTCTGTTCAAGTGAGGACTGTACAAATAAGTGTGAGGGAGGAGTTTATTTATCCTCCATAAAAGCCATCCTGCGTCAGGGGCAGACATACTATTGGTGCTACCTGTGCAACCGCACAGAGGCCCAAGAAATAAAAAATCCTCCTTCAACCTCCAAAGCAGCTTCAGTCATAGACCCATAAAAGGACCCATGCGCTCTTCTTGGACAGAGGCCATCTTCAGTATGTGTCTGCCACTGTCCTGCCTGATAGTATATGTGAAGCAAATTAAAATGTAGAGTCTTAAGTGGAGATAAGGGGAGGGAGAAATAAAGGATAATAAAATACTGATTTAGGACTTGTGATAAGTCTCCGAGTATAATGGAAGCAGCAGAAAATTTCCTCATAAAAAAATAGATGAGGTAGCAAATCAGGGAGGAGTAATTATTATAGGTGACGTCAACTACCGTGATATAAATTGGGGAGCAGAAACCTGCAGGATTCACAACTACTGTGGGACCCAACAAGAGAGGGCACTTCTAAACCTAATTTTAACCAACAGGCAGGGCCAGTTTTAGACAAATTGGGGCCCTAGACAAAATTCAAAGTGGGGCCCCCATGTCCATATAAAACACGTACATGTTGCATCGATATTGGTGTCACCAGTGTTTTCAATCAGTGTGCCGTCCATGAGCCATCCATGTTTTTTCGGTATGGATAATGGATATGGAATTACAAAACTTCTCATATGCTTTCCATGTTAAACACGGATGGCACACGTACAGCACACGGATGGCCCTTGTCATCTGTGCTTCTGGGAAAACACGGACATGAGTGCAGCACCATAGGTCAAATAGGGGACACGTGGCATCTGTGAAAAACATGATAGGCCATGTGAAGGGGGTTGTACAGTCACATAATAGAAAACATTAGCAGAATTGCTGTATTTTTCTACATCTTACCTCACAAACAGCAGAATAAAAAGCGATTAAAAAAAAAGTCCTACATGTCCCCCAAACTACTCTGCTAAATCTCCTCTGGCTCCGTGGTCGATGGTTTGGGGTCCCTGATGGTTATTATTCACTTTGCAGCTATAATATAAAGTGAAGCCACAAGACCCCTGTAGCCTAGTGCTAAGACTGACGGAGACCCCCGGAGCCACAAGACCCCTGCAGCCCAGTGCTAAGACTGGCAGAGACCTCCAGAGCCACAAGACCCCTGCAGCCCAGTGCTGAGACAAGCGGAGACCCCCGGAGCATCGGTGCTGGAGCCACAGGGGTTTATCATTTCATTTGCATGAAATGCTAAACATCTCGTATCTGAAGGCAATTTTCTATGCTGTGAAGATATGAGATGTGCAGCATCTGAAACAACGGATACTGGAAGCCTGTGCTAGCATTTTTTCTGCAGTGTTGCTATCAGTGTGTCAAGAATGGGAGAAGAGGGTTGCATTGACAATCCAACACAATGGGCAGCACTTTGAACACATTTTATAAGTGGTCATAAACTTGTAAATAACTCATGAAAGAATAAAGTTACATTAAAACCAAGCACACCATTGTGATCTTTTCACCCCAATTTTTATTTTTCTAAGGGTAACAAGACCCCAAAAGTTGTTGTGCAATTTGTCCTGAGTAAGCTGATACCCCACATGTGGGGGTAAACCACTGTTTGGGTGCATGGCAGAGCTCGGAAGGGAAGGAGCGCCGTTTGACTTTTTCAAAGCTGAATTGGCTGGACGCCATGTCGTGTTTGGAGAGCTCCTGATGTGCCTAAACAGTGGAAACCCACCCCAATGACACCATTTTGGAAACTAGACCCCTCAAGGAACTTATCTAGATGTGTGGCGAGAACTTTGAACCCCCAGCTGTTTCACTAAAGTTTATAACGCCCGAGCATGAAAATAAAAAAATCATATTTTTTTCCACAAACATGATCTTTTAGTCCCCAACTTTTTATTTTCCCAAGGGTAACAGGAGAAATTGGACCCCAGAAGTTGTCCATTTTGTCCTGAGTACGCTGATACCCCATATGTGGGAGAAAACTACTGTATGGGCACACGTCAGGGCTCGGAAGGGAAGTAGTGACGTTTTGGATTGCAGACTTTGATGGAATGGTCTGCGGGAGTCATGTCGCGTTTGGAGAGCCCCTGATGTGCCTAAACAGTGGAAACTCCCCACAAGTGACCCCATTTTGGAAAATAGACCCCCAAGTAACTTATCTAGATGTGTGGTGAGCACTTTGAACCCTGAAGTGCTTCACAGAAGTTTATAACGTACAGCCGTAAAAATAAAAAATCTTTTTTTTTTTTACAAAAATGATTTTTTCACCCCCAATATTTTATTTTCACAAGGGTAAAAGGAGAAATTGGACCCCAAAAGTTGTTGTCCAATTTGCACTGAGTACGCTGATACCCCATATGTGGGAGAAAACTACTTTATGGGCACACGTCGGGGCTCGGAAAGGAAGTAGTGACCTTTTGGATTGCCGACTTTGATGGAATGGTCTGCTGGCGTCATGTCGTGTTTGGAGAGCCCCTTATGTGCCTAAACAGTGGAAACCCCCACAAGTGACCCCATTTTGGAAAATAGACCCCCCAAGGAACTTATCTAGATGTGTGGTGAGCACTTTGAACCCTGAAGTGCTTCACAGAAGTTTATAACGTACAGCCGTAAAAATAAAAAATCCTTTTTTTTTTTCATAAATGATTTTTTCGCCCCCAATATTTTATTTTCACAAGGGTAACAGGAGAAATTGGACCCCAAAAGTTGTTATCCAATTTGCCCTGAGTACGCTGATACCCCATATGTGGGAGAAAACTACTGTATGAGTACACGTCGGGGCTCGGAAGGGAAGTAGTGATGTTTTGGATTGCAGACTTTGATGTAATGGTCTGCGGGCGTCATGTCGCATTTGGAGAGCCCCTGATGTGCCTAAACAGTGGAAACCCTCCACAAGTGACCCCATTTTGGAAAATAGACCGCACAAGGAACTTATCTAGATGTGTGGTGAACGCTATGAAGCCCCAAATGCTTCACCGAAGTTTATAACGTACAGCCGTAAAAACAAAAAATTCATTTTTTTTTTACAAAAATGATATTTTTGCCCCCAATTTTTTATTTTCCAAAGGGTAACAGAAGAAATTGGACCCCAAGAGTTATTGTGCAATTTGTCCTGAGTACGCTGATACCCCATATGTGGAGGTAAACTACTGTTTGGGCGCATGGCAGAGCTCAGAAGTGAAGGAGCAAAGTTTGACTTTTTCAACGCAGAATTGGCTGGAATTGAGATCAGACGCCATGTCACATTTGGAGAGCCCCTGATGTGCCTAAACAGTGGAAACCCCCAATTCTAACTCCAACCCTAACCCCAACACACACCCCTAACCCTAGTCCCAACCTTAAACATAACCCTAACCACAAACCTAACCCTAACACACCCCTAATCCCAACCCTAACCCTAATCCTAACTTTAGCCCCAACCCTAACTTTAGCCGCAACCCTAACCCTAAGGCCCCGTGCACACGTTGTGGATTTACTTGCGGATTTTTCGCGCGGATTTTGCTAAAACCGCAGGTAAAACGACCTGCGTTTTATCTGCTGTTTTAGTGCGGATTTACTGCAGTTTTGCCGCGTTTTTTTTTGCGGATTTGCCTGCGGTTTTACACCTATAATGGAATAGGTGTAAAACCGCTGCGGAATCCACACAAAGAATTGACATGCTGCGGTTTTAAAACCGCACCAAATCCGGTCGGAAAATTCCGCATCATGTGCACAGCTTTTTTTTTTCCCTTCACTAACATTGTACTGTACATGGCGTCCGGTTCTGCTGTGGATCCGCAGTGCCAAAACCTCTGCGGATCGGCAGCACAATCCGCAACGTGTGCACAGGGCCTAACCCTAATGGGAAAATGGAAATAAATAAATTTTTTTAATTTTATTATTTTTCCCTAACTAAGGGGGTGATAAAGGGGGGTTTGATTTACTATTTATAGAGGGTTTTTATGATTGGCAGCTGTCACGCTAAAAGACGCTTTTTATTGCAAAAAATAGTTTTGCATCACCACATTTTGAGAGCTATAATTTTTGCATATTTTGGCCCACAGAGTCATGTGAGGTCTTATTTTTTGTGGTACGAGTTGATGTTTTTATTGGTACCATTTTTGAGCACGTGACATTTTTTGATTGCTTTTTATTTAGATTTTTGGGAGGTTAGAATGAACAAAAATCAGCAATTCATGAATTTCTTTTGGGGGGGCGTTTATACCGTTCCGCATGTGGTAAAATTGATAAAGCAGTTTTATTCTTCGGGTTAATACGATTACCGCGATACTTCATTTATATCATTTTTTTATGTTTTGGCGCTTTTATACAATAAAAATTTTTTATATAAAAAATAATTATTTTTGCATCGCTTTATTCTGCGAGCTATAACTTTTTTATTGTTTCACTGATGATGCTGTATGGCAGCTTATTTTTTGCAGGACAAGATGACGTTTTCAGCGGTGCCATGTTTTTTTATATCCGTCTTTTTGATCGCGTGTTATTCCACTTTTTGTTCGGCGGTATGATGATAAAGCATTGATTTTTTGCTTTTTTTTTTTTTTTAAGGGGTTCACTAAAGGGGTTAACTAGTGGGACAGTTCTATAGGGGGGGTCGTTACGGACGCGGCGATACCAAATATGTGTACTTTTATTGTTTTGTTTTTTTTATTTACATGAAGAAATGAATTTATTGGGGAATATTTTTTTTTTCCTTTTATTTTGGAATTTTTTTTACACATTTATTTTTATTTTTTTTTACTTTTTTACTTTGTCCCGGGGTGGGACATTACTGTATAATACCAGATCGCTGGTCTCACAGTGTCCACAGCACTCTGTGAGACCAGCGATCTCACAGGCAGTGCTGCAGGCTTCCCTGCAGGACCCGGCAGCCATCTTGGATCCGATGCCTTGCAGGGAGGAAGGCCTCAGAACAGCGCGATCACATCGAGCTGTTCTGTGGGCCTCAGGGGAGCACCGCGATCATGTTTGATCATGGTGTGCCAGGGGCTAATGTGCCAGGAGCGGTCCGTGACTGCTCCTGACACATAGTGCCGGGTGTCAGCTGTAATAATCAGCTGACACCCAGCTGCGATCAGCTGCGCTTCCCCCGGGAGCGCAGCTGATCGCATGGGACGTACTATTCCGTCCATGGGAATGAGGTCCAGGGTCACATGGACCGCATAGTACGTCGGATGGAATAAAGAGGTTAAAGTATTTGCCATTTTGGGGGTGATTTATTTGTGAAAACTGGATCTGTGAAACTGACTCAGTTGCCCTTAGCAACCAATCAGATTCCACCTTTCATTTTCCAAAGAGTCTGTGAAGAATGAAAAGTGGAATCTGATTGGTTGCCAAGGGCAACTGAGTCAGTTTCACTTTACACCATGTTTGATAAATCTCCTCCTTCATAACCCTATTACACATACTGTCCACCTACTTTTGGACCACCCTGTATGTATATATGTATATATATATATATATATATATATATATATATATATATATATATATATATAAAAATATTTGGAGTTGAGAGTCCTCAGTGGTTATATATATATATATATATATATATATATATATATATATATATATATATATGTATATATACAGTATATGTGTATATATATATATATATACACATATATATATATATATATATACACACTTACATACATCACAGATATACACAATCATATACTGTTTATATGCACACACATACTATATACACATATACAGACACACACACTGTATGCTGCACATGTACACACACAGATACACATAGATGTATACTTACCAGGTTCTGTGGCTTCACTTATGCATATCCATTCTCAGGACAATGCTAGGAGCAGCCATGATGAGGACTCAGGAGGAGAGGACACAGACACACAGGGCTGCAGGCATCTTCCTGGCACTTCTCTGACCTCTGCTGTGACGCTGTCACTGTGCTGTAAACAGCCCATGACCCTCACTCTCAACTTCTAACCTGACTGCAGGGAGAAATCGGGAGACAGGGAGGCTGGAGGGGGTTTGGGAGAGACACTCCGGGACTACAGAGGATGCACAGCGTTATTCACTGCTGTACTCCCTCTGGGCACTTCATAAAGGGGATGCAGATGCAGAGGGCCCCCTTTGTAGGTGAAGCTCCAGGCATTTGCATGGTCTGCCTGCCCCAGACACCAGCCCTGCCAACAGGACGGACAGAATATAATTTATACGAGTTGGAGGTCACTAAGGTAATAGTGAAAAATATATGTTTTCACTTATCCTTTAACCTCTTACCGTCAAAGCCTGTTTTCACCTTCCTGATTAGACCAAATTTTCCAATTCTGATCAGTGATGCTTTATGTGGTAATAATTCTGGAAGGAATACTTCAACATATCCCAGTGATTCTGAAAATGTTTTTTGTAACAACTTGTACTTTTATATTAGTAATAAATTTAGGTCAATATGGTTAGCATTTCTTAATTAAAAGAATTTGGAAAGTTGATAAAAAAGTGCAATTTTCAAACTTTGAATTTGTATGTCCTTAACCCCTCTCTGCCATCAGACGTACTATTCCGTCCATGTGACCCTGGACCTTATTCCCATGGACGGAATAGTACGTCATGGGCGATCAGCTGCGCTCCCGGGGGGAGCGCAGCTGATCGCCGCCGGGTGTCAGCTGATTATCACAGCTGACACCCGTGACTGTGTGTCAGGAGCGGTCACGGACCGCTCCCGGCACATTAACCCCTGGCACACCGCGATCAAACATGATCGCGGTGTACCCGGGGCACAGGGGAGGATCGCGCAGGCAGGGGGGTCCCTGCGAGCTCCCCTGAGACCCTCAGAACAGCGCGATGTGTCGCGCTGTTCCGAGGGTCCGTCCTCCCTCCAGGTCCCCGGATCCAAGATGGCGTCGGGGTCCTGCAGGGAGGCGGCTTCCTCAGTGCCTGCTGAGAGCAGGCACTGAGAAGCCTGCAGCACTGCCAGAGCGATCGCTGGTGTGACAGAGTGCTGTGCACACTGTCACACCAGCGATCTGCTAAAATACAGTGATGTCCCACCCTGGGACAAAGTATAAATGTAAAAAAAAATAAAAATAAAAAGTGGTAAAAAAAATCATAAAAAAAAAAATATATTCCCCAATAAATTCTTTCTTTCCTGTAAATAAAAAAAACAAAACAATAAAAGTACACATATTTGGTATCGCTGCGTCCGTAACGACCCCCCCTATAAAACTGTCCCACTAGTTAACCCCTTTAATGAACCCCTTAAAAAAAAAAAGAAAACGAAGCAAAAAATCAATGCTTTATCATCATACCGCTGAACAAAAAGTGGAATAACACGCGATCAAAAAGACCGAGATAAATAACCATGGTACCGCTGAAAACGTCATCTTGTCCCGCAAAAAACGAGCCGTCATACAGCATCATCAGCGAAAAAATAAAAAAGTTATAGCTCGCAGAATAAAGCGATGCAAAAATAATAATTTTTTATAAAAATTGTTTTCATGCTATAAAAGCACCAAAACATAAAAAAATGATATAAATAAGGTATCGCCGTAATTGTACTGACCCGAAGAATAAAACTGCTTTATCAATTTTACCACACGCGGAACGGTACAAACGCCTCCCCCAAAAGAAATTCATGAATTGCTGATTTTTGTTCATTCTAACCTCCCAAAAATCAAAATAAAAAGCGATCAAAAAATGTCACGTGCTCAAAAATGGTACCAATAAAAACGTCACCTCGTCCCGCAAAAAATAAGACCTCACATGACTCTGTGGGCCAAAATATGCAAAAATTATAGCTCTCAAAATTTGGTGATGCAAAAAACTATTTTTTGCAATAAAAAGCGTCTTTTAGCGTGACAGCTGCCAATCATAAAAACCCGCTATAAATAGTAAATCAGACCCCCCCTTTATCACCCCCTTAGTTAGGGAAAAATAATAAAATTAAAAAAATGTATTTATTTCCATTTTCCCGTTAGGGTTAGGGTTGCGGCTAAAGTTAGGGTTAGGGTTGGCGCTAACGTTAGGATTAGGATTAGGGTTGGGATTACGGTTAGGGGTGTGTTAGGGTTAGGTTTGTGGTTAGGGTTGGGACTAGGGTTAGGGGTGTGTTGGGGTTAGGGTTGGAGTTAGAATTGGGGGGTTTCCGCTGTTTAGGCACATCAGGGGCTCTCCAAATGTGACATGGCGTCTGATCTCAATTCCAGCCAATTCTGCGTTGAAAAAGTCAAACGGTGCTCCTTCACTTATGAGCTCTGCCATGTGCCCAAACAGTAGTTTACTCCCGCATATGGGGTATCAGCGTACTCTGGACCACAAGAGTTATTGTGCAATTTGTCCTATTTCTTCTGTTACCCTTGGGAAAATAAAACACTGGGGGCGACAAAATCATTTTTGTAAAAAAAAAATGATTTTTTTGTTTTTACGGCTGTATGTTATAAAACTTCTGTGAAGCACTTGGAGCTTCATAGCGCTCACCACACTTCTAGATAAGTTCCTTGTGGGGTCTATTTTCCAAAATGGGGTCACTTGTGGGGGGTTTCCACTGTTTAGACGCATCAGGGGCTCTCCAAATGCGACATGACTCCCCCAGACCATTCCATCAAAGTCTGCAATCCAAAACGTCACTACTTCCCTTCCGAGCCCCGACGTGCGCCCATACAGTAGTTTACTCCCACATATTGGGTATCAGCGTACTCAGGACAAATTGGACAACAACTTTTGGGGTCCAATTTCTCCTGTTACCCTTGTGAAAATAAATATTGGGGGCGAAAAAATCATTTTTGTAAAAAAAAAAAGGATTTTTTATTTTACGGCTGTACGTTATAAACTTCTGTGAAGCACTTTGGGGTTCAAAGTGCTCACCACACATCTAGATAAGTTCCTTGAGGGGTCTAGTTTCCAAAATGGTGTCATTTGTGGGGGGTTTCCGCTGTTTAGGCATATCAGGAGCTCTCCAAACACAACATGGCATCCAGCCAATTCTGCGTTGAAAAAGTCAAACGGCCCTCCTTCCCTTCCAAACTCTGCCATGCACCCAAACAGTGGTTTACTCCCACATATGGAGTATCAGCGCACTCAGGACAAATTGCACAATAACTTTTGGAGTCTTGTTACCCTTGGGAAAATAAAAATTGGGGTGAAAAAATCAATTTTGTGGAAAAAATATGATTTTTTAATTTTACGGCTCTACGTTATAAACTTGTGGGAAGCACTTGGGGTTCAAATTGCTCACCAAAGATCTAGATAAGTTCCTTAGGGGGTCTAGTTTCCCAAATGGGGGCACTTGTGGGGGGTTTCCACTGTTTAGGCACAGCAGGGGCTCTCCAAATGCAACATGGCGTCCAATCTCAATTCCAGCCAATTTTGGTTGGAAAAAGTCAAATGGTGCTCCTTCCATTCCGAGCTCTGCCATGCGCCCAAACAGTGGTTCCCCCCCACATATGGGGTATCAGCGTACTCAGGACAAATTGGACAACAACTTTTGAGGTCCAATTTCTCCTGTTACCTATGGGAAAATAAAAAATTAGTGACTAAGAGATAATTTTTGTGGGAAAAAAATAGGATTTTTTATTTTCATGCCCGGGCATTATAAACTTGTGTGAAGCACTTGGGGGTTCAAAGTGCTCACCAAAGATCTAGATAAGTTCCTTAGGGGGTCTAGTTTCCAAAATTGGTTCACTTGTGGGGGGTTTCCACTGTTTAGGCTCATCTGGGGCACTACAAACGGAACATGACCCCCATCAATGTTTGCATTCCAAAACGTTACTGCTTCTTTTCCAAGCCCTGCCGTGCGCCCAAACAGTTCCCCCCCCACATATGGGTATCAGCGTACTCAGGACAAATTGGACAACAAGCTTTGGGGTCCAATTTCCTTGGGAAAAATCAAAAATTTGGGACTAAAAAAATCATTTTTGTGGAAAATTGTTTGTTTTTTTTTTTCACACCCAGGCATTATAAACTTTTGTGAAACACTTTGGGGTTCAAAGTGCTCACAACAGATCTTGATAAGTTCCTTAGGGGGTCTAGTTTCCAAAATGGTGTCACTTGTGGGGGGTTTCCACTGTTTAGGCGTATCAGTGGCTCTCCAAACACGACATGGCGTCCAATCTCAATTCCAGCCAATTTTAGTTTGAAAAAGTCAAACGTCGCTCCTTCCCTTACGAGCTCTGCCGTGTGCCCAAACAGTGGTTTTTCCCCCACATATGGGTATTGGCGTACTCAGGAGAAATTGCACAACAACTTTATCTGCCCATTTTCTCCTTTTACCCTTGTGAAAATAAAAAAACGTTTGTAAAAGATCATTTTTGTGGCTAAAAAGTTAAATATTAATTTTTTCCTTCCACATTGCTTCAGCTCCTGTGAAATACCTATAGGGTTATTAAACTTCTTGAATGTGGTTTTGAGTACCTTGAGGGGTGCAGTTTTTAGAATGGTGTCACTTTTGGTTATTTTCTGCCATATAGACCCTCAAAGTGACTTCAAATGTGAGGTGGTCCCTAAAAAAATGGCTTTGTAAATTTTGTTGTAAAATGAGAAATCACTGGTCAACTTTTAACCTTTATAATTTCCTAACAAAAAAAATTTTGGTTCCAAAATTGTGCTGATGTAAAGTAGACATGTGGGAAATGTTATTTCTTAACTATTTTGTGTGACATATCTCTCTGTTTTAAGGGAAAAAAAAATTAAAAGTTTGAAAATTGCAAAATTTTCAAAATTTTCGCCATATTTGCGTTTTTTTCAAAAATAAACGCAAGGTATATCGAAGAAATTTTGCTTCTAACGTGAAGTACAATATGTCACGAGAAAACAATCTCAGAATCGCGAAGATCCGTTGAAGCGTTCCAGAGTTATAACCTCATAAAGAGACAGTGGTCAGAATTGTAAAAATTGGCCCGGTCATTAACGTGCAAACCACCCTTGGGGGTGAAGGGGTTAAAACAGATAGTCATGCCAATAAAAATAATTGATAAGTAACACTTTCCAAATATCTACTTTACATCAGCATAATTTTTTTAACATTTTTTTTGTTACAAATGTAAAAGGGTTAAAAGATTAGCAGAAAGTTTTCAATTTTCCAACAAAATTTTACAAAACCTATTGTATTAGGGACCATTTCACTGTTGAAGTGACTTTTGGAAGCCTATATGTAAAAAAATGCCCATAAGTGACCCCATTTTATAATCTGCAACTTTCAAGTTAACTGCTCCCTTCAAAACCACATTGAGAAAATTTGTTAACCCTTGGGGTGCTTCGCATGAATTGAAACAAAATGGAAACATAAAATGAAAAAACTGTTATTTTCCAAAAAATGTTACTTTACCACCACATTTTTCATACCAGGAAAAAATGGACTACAATATATTGGGCAATTTCTCCTGAGTATGACAATGCAGGGTTCAGAATGGAAGGAGCGCTATTTGAATTTTGGAGCTCAATTTTGGCTAGAATATTGCTGACGCCATGTTGCTCCAGAGGTACCAAAAAAGTAGAAACCCCCCACAACTGACACCATTTTGGAAACAACATCCCTTAAGGAATTCAACAAGATGCATGGTAACCATCTAGAACCCACTGGTGCTTCACAGAATTAAAAATTCTTTTTTTCACAAAAATGTTGCTTTGTCCCCAACTTTTCATTTTGCCAAGAGCAGATAGAAAAAATGGTCCACACAATTTGTTGTGCAATTTCTCCGGAGAACAACAATACCCAATATGTAGTGGAAAGTCACTATTTGGGTGCACAGCAGGGCTAAAAAGGAAAAAGCATCTTTTGAATTTTGGAGCACCTTTTTGACTGGAAAAGATTGCGGTCGCCATGATGCATTTGAAGAGGTCATGACATGCCAAAAGAAACTCTTACAAGTGACCCCATTTTGGAAACTACACCTATCAAAGAATTCACCTAGGGGTGCAGTGAGCATCTTGAACCTACAGGTGATTCACAGAATTGTATAACATTGAGCTGTGAAAATGAAAAAAAAAATTCCACTAAAATTGTAGCTTTAGCCTACAATTTTTCATTTTCACAAGAGTAGCTGGAGAAATTGGACCACACAATTTGTTGTGCAATTTCTCCTGAGTACGATGATACCTCATATGTGGTCGCAAACTACTGTTTAAGCACACGGAAGGGAAGGAGCGCTACTTGAATTTTGGAGTTCCATTTTTGCAGGAATAGATTGCGGATCCCATGTCACATTTGAAGAGCCCCTGACATGCCAAAACAGTATAAACCCTCTAAAAGTGAACCCAATTTGGAAACTATACCTCTCAAGGAATTTATCCAGGGGTTTAGTGAACATTATTAACCCTCAGGTGAATCACAGAATTGTATAACATTGGGTTGTGAGAATGAAAAATTACATTTTTTTTCACTAAAATGTTGCTTTGGCCCCAAGTTTTTAATTTTCACAAAGGATAATAAGAGAAAATGGACATAATTTCTCCTGAGTTTCCCAATACCCTATACAGTGAAGGAAATAATTATTTGATCCCTTGCTGATTTTGTAAGGTTGCCCACTGACAAAGATATGAACGAACAGTCTATAATTTTAAGGGTAGGTTAATTTTAACATTGAGAGATAGAATATCAAAAATAAAATCCAAAAAATCATATTGCATAAATTCTATAAATTTATTTGCATTTTGCAGCTTGCAGCGTCATCAGGGGTTGAGACTATAATATTAATACTGATGACGCCGTAAGGCGAAATATGTTGGGGAGACTAATGGCTGCGTAATTTTAAACCAGCATAACAATATGTGATGAGTGGACTTAAAACACGATCAATAGTCTTGGACTGGAATATAGTTATAGGACTGAGCAACCACAATGGTACCATCATTAGGAAAAATAATTCAATGCACCATCATTTGTAATTTAACCATGATACCAATTGTTATGGACATATAATCTGGACTAGTCACAAAAATCGACATAGAAAAACAGAGGGAGAAAAAGTGACCACAAGTCCATATATAATAAAAAAATATTTTATTAGATATCAAACACAGAGCAAATGAAAAAGGTGATAGCACATAAAATGTACATGAACAAACAGTGTGTAAAAGGAACACGGGTATACTGCTCCAATAATACCAATATAACCATACATTCAAAAGATAATCACATGATAATAAATCTTAATAGCCCTCAAACTATGTGAACCTGGTCCACTGCATCATAGGAACAGAAATCAGATATTATAATAAATGGTGGGACCATATCTAGCACATATATCACGTATGACACAATATAGCTCAAAGTAGCTTGCGATACACATACCACTATGACGCAGGTAGACCACCCGGGAGGTAGATCGCACAGGAGGGAAGGAGCAGGACACCGCGTGTAACCCCGACGCGCGTTTCGGCACGAGCCTTCGTCAGGGGGCGTGGAGTACAACGTGCGGTGAGCTTAAAAGAAAGGCTGGGCCAATCAGCAGTGCGCAATAGCTGTGACGATCGCAAATAGGAGGGTGTGTCAAAAGACACATGGACGGAAATGACGATCATGTGGAGGGAGTGATCATATAGTAATGATACCGGCCGCTTAGAATGCCACGTAGGGAGGCGGAAGCATACAGTTGTCCAGGCAACACTTAGCACTGCCGCCTCGCTGATCACCTGTGGCAATACAGAGAGGATCAGCTGGTAAGAGCGGTCATATGAAGATCAACCACCCCACTCTAAATCCTAGATATAAAAGGCGATCAAGGATCACAGATATATAGAAAGTCATAGGTTCGTCCCTGCTGGATCTATTATATATAAACACAAAATGCGTCAGAAATACCGCACAGCGCATATACTAGGAATAGTAAGGATCACCACAAGGGTCAAAATCACAAATGAATTAGAGATGTGAATAAAAATATGAAAAAGAAATATGTAATAATTGTCAATAATGTGACGCCCATATATCATCCTATCGTTCCAGCCGCATCAGCGTCGCCGTCAGAGATAGCGAAAGCAGACCAGCCTGACGATGCATGAGATATGGGCGTACTGTGACAATAACAGATAGACATGAATTATATCAATATATGCCGCCCTATGAATAGTAATGAAAAATCACAAGCACAAATAGCCATATAAACATATTCTCCATATATCTATGAAAAATCCCATAGTTACCTAGCCATTGCAGAAATAAATTTGACAGCAAACATGGATAGTATAAAAAATATATATATAAAGTATACACACAATACATAATAATAACATGAAACAAATAGTGGTATTAGAAGAATATCCAGGTACTGTAGTATACAGAAAATAATATAAGCCAGATGTGGAGATCCAGGTGTAATATCCATACATTAACGAATAGCTTAATCAAATCGAGCAGGTTTTTGGTGCTAGTACTAATGACTCGCAGCCGTCTGGTGGCTCTAGTTGGGACAATCAATTTTTTGATGTTAAAACCCTTTTGGTGAAACGGACAAAAATTTGGTGGAATCGTGCCTTTCTTGAAAAATATAAGGGTCGTAAACTAATTCCGAGAGGTCTTCGGGTGAAAATCATTCCTGCATTTCCTGTGGATGATGAATCATTTGTCTCACTATGGGAGGAGACGTGTAGCAGCTGTTCTTTCAATCTAATGCAGTTACTTATAGACCTCAACTCCAAATCTATCATAACCTTAGATGAATCCATAGACAAATCGCTTTTGGAACTTAAGACTAAATGCCCTACTGACATATTCAAAAATTTTGAAACAGAATTGGAGAAAACACTGGATACTGTAGTCAAAAAAATTAATGAGACACAAATGACGAAATTTAATCGTGATCTCAGAGATTACCAAAGTAAAAATGTTTTTTTCTGGAGAAAACCCATGGCTTCATCTTCTCGTCCTAGACGTACCCCTTCTATCACATCGGCTTCGTCACTTAGTGAACTATCCGACTCAGCATCTAGTTCTATTAATACTAGATCTGGTGCATTTACTAGGAGAATGCGTGAGAGGGATTACCATCCATATAGAAGAAATGATCGTCGTTCACCTCAACCCAATAAAAATGATAAAAAGGTAATCAATCTGAGTAACCACAGTTTTTCCAATGACGATTTGGCTCTTTTACATAAAGGCCTATCGTTTTCTCCCACATCCAAGTTCGACACGTTTTTGGCTATCAAAGATTTACATATTTTTGCACGATCATTACTTTTTAAAAAGTTCTTTCATGATGGTAATGCACATGTTTTATTTCCGACAGAGGAGGAACAATCTGCCCTGAGAATCCTTGAGGAACTCTCCATCGAACACCGTACGTCTATTGACGGTAAGATACCTCCATCGATTAAACCACGCTCCAAGAGGTTCCCCGCCCTCTCTACATGTGCCAATATAGATCTTTTCGTTAAGATTGTTACTGAAGATCTGTGTAAAATACCTCGTTCAATTATCAATGACAACCTTTCTAAGATTGAACGTGAGCGGCTGAGTGCATTACAAGATCTGTCAGATGTGGTATTTAAACCAGCCGATAAGGGGGGTAATATTGTAGTCTGGCCTAAAGACATGTACGAAAGGGAAGCCTTTCGCCAACTTCACGATGGCACATGTTACAAAAAACTGACATTTAACCCCTTATCGGCTTATATATCTCAATTGAAGGCCATCATTGACCGTGCTGTCAATGATGGGACTATTCAAAAAGATCTCGCTCTAGCCCTCATGGTAAATGAACCGACTATACCTACAATGTATTTGTTACCAAAAATACACAAAAATGAAACTCGACCACCTGGACGACCTATTATTTCGGGGGCGGGGAATTTCTTGGAACATGTTAATCGATGGATAGATTCAATACTGCAACCCATGGTGGAATGTCTTCCATCATTCTTAAAGGATACTGGGGCATTATTGAAACTGATTGATGGTTTGCATTTGGAACAGCAGGCTGTAATGGTGGTTGCAGATGTTGAATCATTGTATACCAACATTAGGCACAGTGACGGCCTTACAGCAGTTAAATACTATCTTTCGATGTCAGATTTCCCCAAGGATTTTCAGGAACTGATATTGATAATTCTTGAATTTACGTTAACTCATAATTTTTTTGTTTTTAAGGGGTCCTTCTACCTCCAGCTCCAGGGAACAGCTATGGGGGCGGCCTTCGCGCCAGCATACGCCAATCTGTTCCTGGGGCTGTGGGAGAGGGACCTCTCCCTGTCAGATCAGGCCTCTTCAATGGACCGCGTCATCTTGTGGACGCGGTACATTGACGACATTTTCCTGATCTGGCAGGGACCAACAAATCTTCTGGAGGAATTTATGCTAGCTCTCAATCTGAATAATCGAAACATTCGCATTACCTATCAATCTGATGCCAATCGTGTCGAATTTTTGGATGTGTTGTTGAAACGTGATATCAACAACACTATTCAAACGGACATTTTTCGTAAGCCGACATCCACCAATAGCTTGCTACATGCGTCTTCCTCCCATCCCAGACATGTGATTCAGTCTGTTCCTACGGGACAATTCTTGCGCTTGCGCAGGATTTGTTCATCAATGATTGATTTTGAGACTCAAGCAGAAGATCTTAAGATGAGATTTTTACAACGGGGGTATAGCCGCCGTATGATTAAAAAAGCTTACAATCGAGCTAGACATTCCTCACGGAATGATTTGATTTACAAACCCAAAATTAAACACAATAATGACAAGGTAAGATTTGTCACTGATTATCATTCCCAATTTTCACATGTAAGGGAGGCGCTTTCGAAATCTTGGTTTATACTCAAGGCAGATCCTGTATTAAGGAATTATCTAACCGAACAACCATCTATTACAACTCGACGCTCCAAAAATCTGCGTGACCATTTGGTCCGCAGTCACTATATGAGTAATCCTAAACCTACTTTCTTGAGTGCTAGCCCAGCTAAACCTGGGTGTTTTCCCTGTGGTCGCTGTGTGGCTTGTGTTAACATCGATAAAAGTGATTGTTTCCATAATGCCGAGAATACACGTATATTCACTATTCGGAAACACATCACGTGTAACACACGCAATGTCATATACTTTGCGAGTTGTCCCTGCAAATTGATATACATTGGACTTACCACACGCCCCCTTAAAGTCCGTGTGAGGGAACATGTCCTAGGTATATTGGCCGCAGTTAATCCAGATGATCCCGCGGCATTCAAAACCATCCCACGGCACTTTAGGCAGCGCCACGACTGTGATGCTTCACTCCTCCGGGTGATAGGCATTGATTCTATCGATGCCACCATACGGGGTGGTGGGATATCCCAGAAGTTGGCGCAACTCGAGTCCCGTTGGATATGGACATTAAACACCATGCACCCAAAGGGTCTAAATGAACAAATTAGTTTTGTCCCGTTTCTATGATCCACATCTGTCTGCTGAGTTCATGTGTCATCTGTACAGGACAATCTAGTGTTGTTTTTATATGTTTGTTTTTACTCACCTTTTTTATTCTATTTTATTAGGCTGGTGCTTCCGTTGGCTTTTTGCTATTCGTTAATGTATGGATATTACACCTGGATCTCCACATCTGGCTTATATTATTTTCTGTATACTACAGTACCTGGATATTGTTCTAATACCACTATTTGTTTCATGTTATTATTATGTATTGTGTGTATACTTTATATATATATTTTTTATACTATCCATGTTTGCTGTCAAATTTATTTCTGCAATGGCTAGGTAACTATGGGATTTTTCATAGATATATGGAGAATATGTTTATATGGCTATTTGTGCTTGTGATTTTTCATTACTATTCATAGGGCGGCATATATTGATATAATTCATGTCTATCTGTTATTGTCACAGTACGCCCATATCTCATGCATCGTCAGGCTGGTCTGCTTTCGCTATCTCTGACGGCGACGCTGATGCGGCTGGAACGATAGGATGATATATGGGCGTCACATTATTGACAATTATTACATATTTCTTTTTCATATTTTTATTCACATCTCTAATTCATTTGTGATTTTGACCCTTGTGGTGATCCTTACTATTCCTAGTATATGCGCTGTGCGGTATTTCTGACGCATTTTGTGTTTATATATAATAGATCCAGCAGGGACGAACCTATGACTTTCTATATATCTGTGATCCTTGATCACCTTTTATATCTAGGATTTAGAGTGGGGTGGTTGATCTTCATATGACCGCTCTTACCAGCTGATCCTCTCTGTATTGCCACAGGTGATCAGCGAGGCGGCAGTGCTAAGTGTTGCCTGGACAACTGTATGCTTCCGCCTCCCTACGTGGCATTCTAAGCGGCCGGTATCATTACTATATGATCACTCCCTCCACATGATCGTCATTTCCGTCCATGTGTCTTTTGACACACCCTCCTATTTGCGATCGTCACAACTATTGCGCACTGCTGATTGGCCCAGCCTTTCTTTTAAGCTCACCGCACGTTGTACTCCACGCCCCCTGACGAAGGCTCGTGCCGAAACGCGCGTCGGGGTTACACGCGGTGTCCTGCTCCTTCCCTCCTGTGCGATCTACCTCCCGGGTGGTCTACCTGCGTCATAGTGGTATGTGTATCGCAAGCTACTTTGAGCTATATTGTGTCATACGTGATATATGTGCTAGATATGGTCCCACCATTTATTATAATATCTGATTTCTGTTCCTATGATGCAGTGGACCAGGTTCACATAGTTTGAGGGCTATTAAGATTTATTATCATGTGATTATCTTTTGAATGTATGGTTATATTGGTATTATTGGAGCAGTATACCCGTGTTCCTTTTACACACTGTTTGTTCATGTACATTTTATGTGCTATCACCTTTTTCATTTGCTCTGTGTTTGATATCTAATAAAATATATTTTTTATTATATATGGACTTGTGGTCACTTTTTCTCCCTCTGTTTTTCTTGGACTGGAATATAGTAGATTAGTGATATCAGACCTAATGGATCAGAGAACATATGATCCTTATGAGAGTAAATGACTACAAGTTGGTGATTCAAAGAGGCATGTGGAATCGCATATGCTCTATAGCAGTGGTCCCCAACCTTTCTGACCTTGAGAGCCACATTCAGCTTATAGAGAGGATCGTGACCCACTTTCAGCATTTCAGCCACATCTAGCTCCCCCCCCCCCCCTCAAAGTAGTGTCAACCAAAGCCCCCATTACAGGTATAATCATAGCCAAAGCTTTTCCACATAAATCACTCCAAAGAAGTACACTGAGATCCAAGGGTTCCCACAATACCCCCATTCAGTATTCTCTCATCAAGGACTCCCAACACACTGTCGCATCCAGCTTCAGGAACCTCCTTTAACAGGTAGTATCATCCTCCAGCGTACAATACCTAAATCATCTCTAAACCCCAAGACCAGTATATGTGCATCCAGATCTGCTCTTCTGTGCAGGGGTACTCACAAAATTCACCATTTTGAGATGTTCTCTTCATACCTGTTTGCTAGACCTGAAGCTAATGCACCAAACTGACAGACAGTTGCAAGCCACAATTCATGGGACCGCGAGCCACATGTGGCACTGACCTACAGGTTGGGGACCCCTGCTCTATAGATTTTAAATGACATAATAGTTGCGGATCTGATATGATCTGGCAACAAGTTAGTCGCCTGTATATAATCTCCTGGCTGTGAATTGAGCTGTGTGAAAATAACATAGCACCAGTGGTCAAATGAATATGTAACTTTGTGACCATTGCAGATTTGATCATATATGCCTACAAGTTTTTATTAGAGGAGAATCTGAATATGTGATTCTCCAGCAGTGATCTGATTGTGAGATTGCACTGTGGAATAGATTATGATTTCTTAGTGACAAAATCATCTATATATCACTAATGCCAGTGAGCATTAATGTAATTTAATATAGATCCAAGTTTGCTAAAATAGTAATCTGCTACATTTCAGGACATATTAAAATAGTGGACCCAAAGGTGGATCCTAAGCCATATTAAAATAAAGTAATTGATAGAGTGATCTATTGACGTGTTCTACTGTATATTAGTATAGGATAGTGACATTATAGCTCAGAGTGAAGGGATGCTTTTGGGTGAATTTCACCTTGAATGGTAATACTGAAATTCCCACTGCAGCTAGAACCATTAAGGGTAGTGCAATAAATAATAAAAATTGGACTTATATGCACTTGCACTTTTGTCACTAAATCACTTTTGTGGTACAACTCACTACACTCACACACACATTTATTCTGTAATTTTAAATGTGTTTTCCTTTGCAAAATAATTAAAAGTTATGTTTTACTTTAGGATCTTTAATAGTGATCTCTAGTTGCCTTAGGCAAATTGTGTGTTAGTTTTATAGATTAACCTGAGGTCATTATTTGACATGTGATTGCCATAACTACAGTTAGTAGCTAGCGATCTCGTTGCGGTGGTGCTGTTCGGGTGGTAATAGGAGCACCATCCCTTTCATAGCCTTCTAAATGTGGCAATCTTTTTTGATCTTGGCATTTAGAAGGTTAAACAGCGAGGGACGATGCACGCACTGGCCCTGCCTGTTACAAGCCGGAGCTCGGCTTTCACTTAAGCCAAGCTCCCGGCAGCGATCATGCAGTCACTGCTCCTGTGCCTACATAATTGCCGTGACACACTGGTACGTCCTTTTGAGGGAACTAACTGCAAGATATGACATACCGGTAAGTCATGTGTCGGGAAGGGGTTACAAAGACATTAAAATTCATGAAGGCTAATTTTTTTATTGGGTATGATGATTATTAACACCATAAATTGGAACATTGTCATTAAAAATAGTACGCAAAACAAATAGGAAACTTTTATAAGCATCCAGGAAATGTACTGTGCACTACCCTTTGGGAATAAATAAGTTTGAAATAGGATAATAGCATTATGACTAAATAAAGATGTAAGGGACCCAATAAATATCTATCTGTTGATGTATCTTTGTGTATGGATTATTCTTTGCAGTATGCTGGCATATACTGTACATATAAAGCCGAAAGTGTTGGCACGCTTGAAATTATTTTAGAAAATGAAGTATTTCTCCCAAAAAAATAATTGCAGGTACACATGTTTAGTTATACACACGTTTATTTCCTTTGTGTGTATTTGAGCAGCAGAAAAAAACTGAGAAAAAAAGGTAGCTTGGACATAATTTTACACAAAAAAATTGTGGGTAAACAACTTAGTTTCAAGCATGTGATGATCATTCAAACTCATCTGTGGCATGTAACAGGTGCGGGCAATACAAAAATCACACCTGAAACCAGATAAAAAGGGGAAAGAAGAGAAGTTGTCTCAATCTTTGCATTGTGCGTCTGTGTGTGCCACAATCAATATGGTGATCAAAAGGAGTAGAAGAGAACTGTCTGAGGTCTTTAGAACCAAAATTGTTGAAAAATAAAAACAATCTCAAGGTTACAAGTCCATTTCCAGAGATCTTGATCTTCCTTGTGCATGGTGCACAACATAATCAAGAAGTTTACAACCCATGGCACTGTAGCTACTGTAATCTCCCTTGACATGGACGACAGAGAAAATTGATGAAAGGTTGCAACACAGGATAGTCCAGATAGTGGATATACAGCCCCAATCAAGTTTCAAAAAAATTCAAGCTGTCCTGCAGGCTCAGGGTGCATCATTGGCAGCGCTAACTATCCATTGACATTAAAATTAAAAGAAACACTATGGCAAGAGACCTGGAGGACCCCACTGCTGACACAGTGATATAAAAAAGTTAGACCGCAGTTTGCCAAAATGTAAATGAGTAAAACAAAATCCTTCTGGGAAAGTGCCTTTTGGACAGCTGAAAATAAGATAGAGCTGTTTACTGAACAAAAACTGAGGCCTACAAAGAAAAAAACACAGTACCTACAGTCAATTATGGTGGTGGATAAAAGATGTTTTGGCATTGTTTTGCTACCTCTAGCACTGGGTGCCTTGACTGTGTGCAAGGCATCATGAAATCTGAAGATTACGAAAGTATTTGGGGTCGCAATATAGTGCCAGTGTCAAAAAGCTGGGTTTGTGTCCAAGGTCATGGAAATTCCAGCAGTACAATGGCCCCAAACATACTTCAAGAAGCACCCAGAATTGGGTGGGAACAAAGCGCTGGAGAGTTCTGAAGTGGCCAGCAATGAGTCCGGATCTAAATCCCATTGAACACCTGTGGAGAGATCTTAAAATTGCTGTTGGGAGAAGGCCCCCTTCAAAAATGAGAGACCAATTTCTTCATTGCCGATATATATTTGTGTACGGATTATCCTTTGTAGGATGCAGCTACATAGTTATGTATATGGATTGTTCACTACTCGAATTTATGTACATGGTTTATTCATTTCTATTAACACGTGTGCTTAGGTACATTTACTCTTCGGGTATATTTATGTGTATGGCTTACTTATTGCAGTTAAATATTTAAAGGGCTTGTCTCACCTTCTTAAAAACTCACACTAAGGCTATGTGTCCATGATCTGAAATTAGCAGCGTTTTGGATGCAACGTATTTTCGATGCATTCTGTTGAACGCAGGTAAATCCGCATGTGTTCACTGAACCATGCGGATTTACCGCATTCAATACATTCTATTGATGAAATTACTTTCGCCAACTCCGCAAGAGAAGCTGACATGCTGTGGTCCTGAAAGACCTGCCGCATGTCAGTTTCCGCAGGCGCAGATACACGCATAGTGGACATGGGATTTCTAGAAAACTCATCCACTATACTGTAAATATCTGGCCGCTACGGTTTTGACGCTGCATAAATAGGCAGCGTCCGACCCACAGCGATTGCTGATCGTGGGCACATACCTTTACATATTGCTGGTGCAACAATTTACTTGTTATTAAAAATACTCTCTGTTCTCAAGAGCCAATTTTATCATTCAATGCTTGTTACCTAGGTTACCAGATACTTCTGCATTCTATCAGCAGTGTTTGATTTCATAGCCAAGAAGTTCAGTACTTACAAGGTCTTTGCTATAGATCTTGTAAGCGCTGCATAGAAACCAGCCGGATCCTGAAATCTGAACAGTTTATGAGCTTCTCTGATGTTGCAAAGGCAAAGCTGCCTGTGCTTGCAGCATAAGGCTGTGTGCACTCGATGTCGGTAATATACCCGTGTATTTTCAGTGGTGTTTTTCCTATAGCGACTTTTCAGATGTCTTTTCGGATGTCTTTTGCAATGTCTTTGACGCAGGCATTTTTATTTTCTTTCTTTTACAAATCCTATGTAATTGTGAGCAGCTTCCAAGCAAAATACGCTACAAGAATATACCAGTGACTTCTTTTAAACGACTCACGTTTTTGAAGAAATGAAGTGGGTGATTAAACAAAAACTGACGTGATGGAAAAGTTGCAGGCTCATCTCCGTAGCCGGCAGCAAACCGGGAGGCCACGATAGACGTAACTATACGTTTAAGGTGGTAAAGTGGTTAAACAACTTAGAAAAGGCTCAGTCCTCATAAGAGTATTTATTTCCATATACACAAAGGCATTGGTAGCACTGCACATTCAATCCCAAATGAAAACATGAACAAAATATCCATTTTTAAACTGAAAATGAAGAAAAAGGAATAATAGGCTGCACAAAAAATAGCAATGTCTGCATTTTCAGTTACAAACTTGAATATTTACAGGATAAACTGAAATTTGTTTACGGGCTTTTCTGTTAACCTCTTACTGACAGAGCCAACTTGGTACTTAATGACCAAGCCAATTTTTCCAATTCTGACCACTGTCACTTTATGAGGTTATAGCTCTGGAACGCTTCAATGGATCCCACTGATTCTAAGTTTGTTTTTTTGTGACATATTGTACTTCATGTTAGTGGTAAAATTTCTTCGATATGACTTGTGTTTATTTATGAAAAAAATGAAAATTTGGCGATAATTTGGCAATTTTCAAAATTTTAATTTTTGTGCCCTTAAATCAGAGAATCAGAGAGTCATATTGCACAAAATAGTTAATAAATAACATTTCCCACATGTCTACTTTATATCAGCACAATTTTGGAAACATAATTTTTTTTTGTTAAGACGTTATAAGGGTTAAAAGTTGACCAGCGATTTCTCATTTTTCCAACAAAATTTACAAAACCATTTTTTTAGGGACCACCTCACATTTGAAGTGACTTTTAAAACTGCACCACTCAAGGTACTCAAAACCATTCAATAAGTTTATTAACCCTTCAAGTGCTTCATGAGAACTAAAGAAATGTGGAAGGAAAAATTAACATTTTACTTTTTTCACAAAAAATTTACTTTTGAATCAAACTTTTTTTTTATTTTCACAAGGATATCAGGGAAAAATGGACCACAAAATTTGTTGTGCAATTTCTCCTGAGTACGCTGATACCCCATATGTGAGGGAAAGCCACTGTTTGGGCGCATGGCAGAGCTCAGAAGGGAAGGAGCACCGTTTGACTTTTTGAACGCAAAATTGGCTGGAATCAATGGCGGGCGCCATGTCGCGCTTGGAGACCCCCTGATGTACCTAAACAGTGGAAACCCCCCAATTCTAACTCCAACCCTAACACACCCCTAACTCAACTCTAACCTCAACACACCCCTAATCCCAACCGTAACCCTAACCACAACCCTAACCCCAACACAACCCTAACCCCAACACAACCCTAACCCTAGGCCCAACCCTAAGCCTAGCTCTAACCGTAGCCACAACCCTAGCTGTAACCCAACCCTATCCCTAGCCCCAACCCTATCCCTAGCTATAACCCCAATTGTAACCATAACCCTAACCCTAATGAAAAAAAATACATTTTTTTATTTTATTATTTTTACCTAACTGAGGGGATGATAAAGGGGGGTTTGATTTACAATTTTTTTTTATTTTGATCACTGTGATAGGTTCACAGTCATCAAAATGAACCAATAGGAGAAATCTATTGTCGGGTGCCGGCAGGCAGATTTTGGCCGGCGGGCGCACTGCGCATGCGCCTGACATTTTTTTCCCGGAGCGAGATGCCAGGGGACACTGCCGGAGGGACCAGTGACATCGCAGGTACAGGGTGGGCTTGGGGGACCCCATTTCTTTCTCCTCTGATGTGCTAGATCATATTAGAGTAGAGAGAAATAAATAGGAAATCAGACTTTTTTTTGCGGTTGCCGTTATCCCACGAATAACGGTGATCACAACACTGGGGTCGGTAAAAACCGACACGAATCATGTTCTCCGGGGTATCGGCTACCCCTGGTAGCCGAGACTCCTGAGATTTTCTGACGCTGGGGGGCTCTATACACTTATTTCTCATTGCCATTAAAAAGCGGCGCTGAGGAATAAGTGCCCTAAACTGCCACCGTTAAAAGGCGTATCGGCGGTTGTTAAGGGGTTAATCACTGAACTAATATTTAGTTGTATAACCTTTATTTCTGATAATTGCTTTACATCTGTGTTGCACGAAGTTATAACATCTGACACATGCAAACAGATATTCCAGTTCAAGCTGACTGGACTACATTCCACACTTCTTTTGCATTCTTAGGTTTTGTATCAAAAACAGCATTTTTGATGTCACTCATAAATTCTCAATCAGGTTGAGGTCTGGGGATTGGGCTGGTCACTTCATAATATCAGTCTTGTTGGTTTGGAATCAGGATGTTACTTGCTTGCTGCTGTGTTTTGCTGGTGTCTTTGGGGTCGTTGTCCTGCTGTAACACCCATTTCAAGGGCATGTCTTCTTCAGCATAAGGCAAGATGACCTCTTCAAGTATTTTGATATATTCAAACTAGGCCGTTGTGCCTGGTATGTGATAAATGTGCCAAACTCCATAGTATGAGAAGTATGAGAAACATCCCCAAACCATTATACTTGCACCTCCATGTTTTACAGTCTTCACAGTGTTCTGTGGCTTGAGTTCAGTATTTTGGGGTCATTTCGCAAACTGCAGCATTTACACTCAAGAAGACCAATCTTGCTCTCATCTGTCCATAGAAAGTTGCGCCACTTCTCTTTAGACCAATGTGTTCTATGGCAAACTGTAACATTTTCAACACATGTCTATTTTCAGCAATGGTACTTTACGAGAATTTCCTGCAAATAGATTGGCTTCACTTAGGCATCTACTGATGGTTGCAGTATTCACAGGTAACTAAGGATTTTCTTTGATCTCCCTGGAGCTGATCATTGAATTCTTTTTTGCTATTCTTGTGATTCTATGATCTGTGGAAATGGTAGTATTTCTTTTCCTACTATGTGTTTAGGGTTTTATTTGCCATTTTAAAGTATTGCAAATCTTTTTAGCTGAATATCCAATTATTTTCTTCACTACTTTATATATTTTCCCCTCCAATCAATTTCTTGATCAAAGTTCTTTCTCTTTCGGTACAATGCCTGGAATGACCCATTTCACTTGCTGAGGAAGGGCTAAAACCAGCAGGTACATTTGCTGCCCTCCTTTAAATAAGGGCCATGATTGACACCTGTTTCTTCACAGAATGACCTCACTAATTTAACTCCACACTGCTATTAATTAGAACTGCCACCTTTCATTAAATGAGTTAATTACACCCAATTAGCAGTGTGCATGTCATGACTGTTGATTGTTTGTTGCTCATCAGTTGTCTACACCTAGTCATGGACTTTTTCACATGACATGTTGTATGACCAGTAATTAAACACATTAGTGATGTTAGATTGCTTTTATTTTGCACATAACTGTACATGGGCTGAGGACCATGTACTGTATGTGGAGGCAATATACAGGGGCCGAAGAGCATGTTGTAAGGTCGCAGTGACGTATACTCTGGGTCGGGATTTCTGGCCTCATCATGGCTGATTGTTCCAGCCTAGTGTGAAGTTGCAGTTTATGGTAGCGATAAGAAGTTACAGTGAGGGCAGTATGGGTTACAGTGAGCAACAGAGTTGTGTGGTGGTGAGGTGAGTGTTAGTTGTTTTTTCCTACATCTATACCCTGGGGTCTCCCCAGAACTCGAAGAGTAAGGTTGTGTGCACACGTTCAGGATTTTTCGCGTTTTTTTAAAAACGCATGCATTAAAGCATCCTATGGTTAGAATGCATTCTGCAATTTTTGTGCATGTGGTGCGTTTTTTTCCATAAAAAAAAAAACGCATCGCGGTAAAAAACGCAGCATGTTCATTAATTTTGTGGTAAATTTACGTATTTCCCGCTATATTATTGACCTAGGATGTTCAGGAAAAAAACACGCAAAAACCGCAATAAAAACGCATCCGGATTTCCTGGGAAAAAGTCAGTTTTTTCTCAGGAAATTTCTGCAAAGATTACTGAATGTGGGCACATAGCCTAAAATCAGGCGTTCTGTAAACCGAAATTTCGAGTAAAATCTGCGCAATTCAGGGAATTTGAATCTTGTCAGAAATGCTCATCTCTAGTAATGATGACAATTTAAATCATACATATTTGTATTGTCAAAAGTTTCCATGCTTCATATGTTGAGATATACAGTGGCATGTAAAAGTTTGGGCACCCCTGGTGAAAATTACTGTTATTGTGAATAGTTAAGCAAGTTGAGGATGAAATTATCTCCAAAAGGCCTAACGTTAAAGATGATACATTTCCTTTGTATTTTAGGCAAATATATATTTTCATCTTTTACATTTCAAAAATTACAAAAATGAAAATGGGCCAATGCAAAAGTTGTTGCACCCTACTTAGTTAGTACTTCGTAGCAACCCTTTTGAAAGTATCACAGTTTGTAAATGCTTTTTGTAGTCAACCAAAAGTATTTCAATTCTTGTTTAAGTGATTTTGATCACATTTTCCTTCGAACATTTTTTCCAGTTCTGCCATGCTCCTGAGTCATCTTGCATGCACTGCTATTTTGAGGTCTAGCCACAGATTTTCAATGATGTTCAGATCAGTGGACTGTGACAGCCATTGTAAAACCTTCAGCTTGAGCATTTTGAAGTAGTCTAATGTGGATTTTGACGTGTGTTTAGGATCATTATTCATTTGTAGAAGTCATCTTCTTTTCAACTTCAGCTTTTTTACAGTTGGTGTTATGTTTGCATCAAGAATTTTTTTGAAATTTAATTGAATCCATTCCTCCCTCTATACATGGAATGTTCATCGTGCCATTGGCTTCAGCACAACCTCAAAATATGATTGATCCACCCCCATGCTTAATTGTTGGAGAGATGGTCTTTTCTTGAAATTCTGTATCCTTTTTTATCCACACATACTGTACCTTTGATCATTGTGGCCAAAGAGTTCTATTATAACCTCATCAGTCCACAGGACTGTTTCCAAAATGCATCATGCTTGTTTAGATGATCTTTTGCATACTTCTGATGCTGAATTTTATGATGAGGATGCAGGAGAGGTTTTTTCTGATGACTCTTCTATGAAGGCCATATTTGTGCAGATGTCTGTGAACAGTAGAACAATGTACCATAACTCCAGAGTGTGTTAAATCTTTCTGAAGGTCTTTTGCAGTCAAGCGGGGGTTCTGATTTGCCTCTCAAGAAATCCTACGAGGAGCTCTCACTGAAATGTTGCTTGATCTTCCAGACCTTATCTTGACCTCCATTGTTCCTGTTAACTGCCAATTCTTAATTACATTTCAAACTGATGAAAGAACAACTTGAAAACCCTTTGCTATCTTCTTATAGGCATCTCCTGCTTTGTGAGCCCCCACCATTTTCAGAGTACTAGGCAGCTGCTTAGAAGAACCCATGGCTGATGTTTTTTGACGCAAGGTTAGAGGAGGCTAGGTTTTATAAAGCTGGGAAATTTGAATCAGCTGGCCTTTTCTAAGGATGATAGTGAACAAACCATAACCCTAACAGGCTAATTAACCCCTTCACCCCCAAGGGTGGTTTGCACGTTAATGACCGGGCCAATTTTTACAATTCTGACCACTGTCTCTTTATGAGATTATAACTCTGGAACGCTTCAACGGATCTTCGCGATTCTGAGATTGTTTTCTCGTGACATATTGTACTTCGCGTTAGAAGTATAATTTCTTCGATATAACTTGCGTTTATTTTTGAAAAAAAACACAAATATGGCGAAAATTTTCAAAATTTTGCAATTTTCAAACTTTGAATTTTTTTTCCCTTAAAACAGAGAAATATGTCACACAAAATAGTTAAGAAATAACATTTCCCACATGTCTACTTT
Organism: Oophaga sylvatica; assembly: GCA_033576555.1. Lineage (NCBI taxonomy): Eukaryota > Metazoa > Chordata > Amphibia > Anura > Dendrobatidae > Oophaga > Oophaga sylvatica. The sequence goes on along the minus strand of JARQOD010000004.1, from coordinate 246,631,237 downwards.
ACATCAGCACAATTTTGGAACCAAAATTTTTTTTTGTTCGAAAATTATAAGGGTTAAAAGTTGACCAGTGATTTCTCATTTTTACAACAAAATTTACAAAGCCATTTTTTTAGGGACCACCTCACATTTGAAGTCACTTTGACGGGTCTATATAGCAGAAAATACCAAAAAGTGACACCATTCTAAAAGCTGCACCCCTCAAGGTACTCAAAACCACATTCAAGAAGTTTATTAACCCTTCAGGTGCTTCACAGGAGCTGAAGCAACGTGGAAGGAAAAAATTAATATTTAACTTTTTAGCCACAAAAATGATCTTTTACAAACTTTTTTTTTATTTGACAAGAGTAAAAGGAGAAAATGGGCAGATAAAGTTGTTGTGCAATTTCTCCTGAGTACGCCAATACCCTATATGTGGGGAAAACCACTGTTTGGGCACACGGCAGAGCTCGTAAGGGAAGGAGCGCCGTTTGACTTTTTCAAACTAAAATTGCCTGAAGTTGAGGTTGGACGCCATGTCGTGTTTGGAGAGCCACTGATGCGCCTAAACAGTGGAAACCCCCCACAAGTGACACCATTTTGGAAACTAGACCCCCTAAGAAACTTATCTAGATCTGTTGTGAGCACTTTGAACCCCAAAGTGTTTCACAAAAGTTTATAATGCCTGGGTGTGAAAAAAACAAAAAACAATTTTCCACAAAAATTATTTTTTAGTCCCAAATTTTTTATTTTTCCCAAGGAAATTGGACCCCAAAAGTTGTTGTCCAATTTGTCCTGAGTACGCTGATACCCCATATGTGGGGGGGGGACTGTTTGGGCGCACGGCAGGGCTTGGAAAGGAAGCAGTAACGTTTTGGAATGCAAACATTGATGGGGGTCATGTTCCGTTTGTAGTGCCCCAGATGAGCCTAAACAGTGGAAACCCCCCACAAGTGACCCCATTTTGGAAGCTAGACCCCCTAAGGAACTTATCTAGATCTTTGGTGAGCAATTTGAACCCCCAAGTGCTTCACACAAGTTTACAACGTAGAGCCGTAAAATTAAAAAATCATATTTTTTCCACAAAATTGATCTTTTCACCCCAATTTTTATTTTCCCAAGGGTAACAAGACTCCAAAAGTTATTGTGCAATTTGTCCTGAGTACGCTGATACCCCATATGTGGGGGTAAACCACTGTTTGGGTGCATGGCAGAGTTTGGAAGGGAAGGAGCGCCGTTTGACTTTTTCAACGCAGAATTGGCTGGATGCCATGTCGTGTTTGGAGAGCTCCTGATCTGCCTAAACAGTGGAAACCCCCACAAATGACACCATTTTGGAAACTAGACCCCTCAAGGAACTTATCTAGATGTGTGGTGAGCACTTTGAACCCCAAAGTGCTTCACAGAAGTTTATAACGTACAGCCGTAAAATAAAAAATCTTTTTTTTTTTTACAAAAATGATTTTTTCGCCCCCAATATTTTATTTTCACAAGGGTAACAGGAGAAATTGGACCCCAAAAGTTGTTGTCCAATTTGTCCTGAGTACGCTGATACCCAACATGTGTGAGAAAACGACTGTATGGGTGCACGTCTGGGCTCGGAAGGGAAGTTGTGACGTTTTAGATTGCAGACTTTGATGGAATGGTCTGGGGGCGTCATGTCGCATTTGGAGAGCCCCTGATGCGCCTAAACAGTGGAAACCCCCCACAAGTGACCCCATTTTGGAAAATAGACCCCACAAGGAACTTATCTAGAAGTATGTTGAGCACTTTGAACCCCTAAGTGCTTCCCAGAAGTTTATAACGTACAGCTGTAAAAATAAAAAATCCTTTTTTTTTTTCAAAAATGATTTTTTCGCCCCCAATATTTTATTTTCACAAGGGTAACAGGAGAAATTGGACCCCAAAAGTTGTTGTCCAATTTGTCCTGAGTACGCTGATACCCAACATGTGTGAGAAAACGACTGTATGGGTGCACGTCTGGGCTCGGAAGGGAAGTAGTGACGTTTTGGATTGCAGACTTTGATGGAATGGTCTGGAGGCGTCATGTCGCATTTGGAGAGCCCCTGATGCGCCTAAACAGTGGAAACCCCCCACAAGTGACCCCATTTTGGAAAATAGACCCCACAAGGAACTTATCTAGAAGTGTGGTGAGCGCTATGAAGCCCCAAGTGCTTCACAGAAAATTTATAACATACAGCCGTAAAAACAAAAAAAATCATTTTTTTTTTTACAAAAATGATTTTGTCGCCCCCAGTTTTTTATTTTCCCAAGGGTAACAGAAGAAATAGGACAAATTGCACAATAACTCTTGTGGTCCAGAGTACGCTGATACCCCATATGCGGGGGTAAACTATTGTTTGGGCGCATGGCAGAGCTCAGAAGTGAAGGAGCACCGTTTGACTTTTTCAACGCAGAATTGGCGGGAATTGAGATCAGACGCCATGTCACATTTGGAGAGCCCTGATGTGCCTAAACAGCAGAAACCCCCCAATTCTAACTCCAACCCTAACCCCAACATACCCCTAACCCTAGTCCCAACCCTAACCACAAACCTAACCCTAACACACCCCTAACCCTAGTCTCAACCATAACCCTAATACTAACTTTAGCGCCAATCCTAACCCTAACTTTAGCCGCAACACTAACCCTAATGGGAAAATGGAAATAAATACATTTTTTTAATTTTATTATTTTTCCCTAACTAAGGGGGTGATGCAGGGGGGTTTGATTTACTATTTATAGCGGGTTTTTGTGATTGGCAGCTGTCACGCTAAAAGACGCTTTTTATTGCAAAAAGTAGTTTTTTGCATCACCACATTTTGAGAGCTATAATTTTTGCATATTTTGGCCCACAGAGTCATGTGAGGACTTATTTTTGCGGGACGAGGTGACGTTTTTATTGGTACCATTTTTGAGCACGTGACATTTTTTGATCGCTTTTTATTTCGATTTTTGGGAGGTTAGAATGAACAAAAATCAGCAATTCATGAATTTCTTTTGGGGGAGGCGTTTATACCGTTTCGCGTGTGGTAAAATTGATAAAGCAGTTTTATTCTTCGGGTCAGTATGATTATGGCGATACCTCATTTATATCATTTTTTTATGTTTTGGCGCTTTTATAGAATAAAAACAATTTTATATAAAAAATCATTATTTTGCATCGCTTTATTCTGCGAGCTATAACTTTTTTATTTTTTCGCTGATGATGCTGTATGACGGCTCGTTTTTTGCGGGACAAGATGACGTTTTCAGCGGTACCATGTTTATTTATATCTGTCTTTTTGATCGCGTGTTATTCCACTTTTTGTTCGGCGGTATGATGATAAAGCATTGATTTTTTGCTTCGTTTTTTTTTTTTTTTAAGGGGTTCACTAAAGGGGTTAACTAGTGGGACAGTTTTATAGGGGGGGTCGTTACGGACGCGGCTATACCAAATATGTGTACTTTTATTGTTTTGTTTTTTTTATTTACAGGAAGAAATTAATTTATTGGGGAATATTTTTTTTTTTTGATGATTTTTTTTACCACTTTTTATTTTTATTTTTTTTACTTTTTTACTTTGTCCCAGGGTGGGACATCACAGTATTTTAGCAGATCGCTGGTGTGACAGTGTGCACAGCACTCTGTCACACCAGCGATCGCTCTGGCATCGCTGCAGGCTTCCTCTGTGCCTGCTCTCAGCAGGCACTGAGGAAGCCGCCTCCATGCAGGACCCCGGCGCCATCTTGGATCCGGGGACCTGGAGGGAGGACGGACCCTCGGAACAGCGCGACACATCGCGCTGCTCTGAGGGTCTCAGGGGGGCGCGCAGGGAGCCCCCTGCCTGCGCGATCCTCCCCTGTGCCCCGGGCACACAGCGATCATGTTTGATCGCGGTGTGTTAGGGGTTAATGTGCCGGGAGCGGTCCGTGACCGCTCCTGACACATAGTGCTGGGTGTCAGCTGTGATATACAACTGACACCCGGCGGCGATCAGCTACGCTCCCCCCGGGAGCGCAGCTGATCGCCTATGACGTACTATTCCGTCCATGGGAATTAGGTCCAGGGTCACATGGACGGAATAGTACGTCTGATGGCAGAGAGGGGTTAAGGTCTGAAGCCTTTGTCAAAGTTATCTGAGCTCACAAATTTACAAGGGTGCCCAAACTTTAGCATTGACCCATTTTCCTTTTTGTAATTTTTAAAATGAAAACAAAAATTACACTATTTTTTTTTGCCTAAAATACAAAGGAAATGTGTCATCTTTAACTTTAGGCCTTTTAGAGATCATTTCATCTTCAACTTGCTTAACTGTTCACAATAAGTAATTTTGACCAGGGGTGCTCAAACTTTTACATACCCCTTGTGGTGCAGCAAAGGGTGTAGTGCTGGATGGAAGATATATTTCTCCCAGCAGGATAAAGTTTGGCCGGGATTTTCCCTAAAGTTGAGGACCTGCAATGATGTCACGATCACTTGATCAGCCCATGTAATTTGTACCTCACCTGTAGATGGGGTTATGGGCTATACAGTATAATGGAGATTGTGGTTTGGCACAGTGTGAGTGTGTGTGCAAGGTATCAGGAACTAGGCTGGAGTTAACGATATCGCTAAATTAGGTAGCTACTAGCGATATAGAAACAATCCCGCTAGCGATCTCATTAGTATGCGACGCTAACGAGATCGCTAGCGGGATTGTGTAGTGTGGCAGTACCTTTAGCCTGAACTTGTTTTGCTGGACTACCCATTCTGCAAAGGTTTAGCAGCAAGACTCAAAACAACCCTGGGAATGGCATCTGGTGGACTCCGCTGACTGGGCAGCCGCTTAGTTAAGCCTGTCGCGTGCAAGGGTGAGTCTGAGACCAGTGGTTCTCCAAGCTGGAGTATGTTTGTGTTTTTTCTTTACTTTCTGCTAACCTGCTGTTTAAGGTATCATTAAACCACTGAAGTTGGACTCTAAGCCTGTGTGTTGCCTCATTACTGCGGCCCTGCCACTGCCTACCAGAGCAAATCCCTACACCCTGCACATTATGTTTGACACACAGGTTGATATGGCAGTTAGGGGTATCCATCCCTGAACCTTGTGTGATTGTGATTAGTGTCTATGTATATTCAATGGCCTGATTCATCAAGAATGTTGTTCACATCAGTCTTTATGAGGGGACATACTGGAGTCAGAGGTGACTGATTCATTAAGTGGTGCACTCCTCTTAATGAATCAGCCATTTCTTAAAAGTAGCATTCACCTCTGTGCGCCTCATCACACATCTTATTCCAGTCTGGGACTGGGGAAAGATTTGTGGTGTAAAGTATGCTGCATCTCATCATGAATGAGACAAGTGGGAGTCCCTACATCTCTTTCCACCACACTGCTAACCATTTTGGTGGGGCTAGCCAAAACTAGTGTATAAATGCCAAAAGTTGCAACACTTGTAGGCTTTTTGCAAAAATTTTCAAAGTGTTTTACTCCAGTATTCTGAAAAAATCTGGCGTAAACACTTTGCTGAATCGAAGCCAATGTGTCTTAGCTTTTTGGAGAGTTGCATTTCATGGAGGCTGAAATGTGTTTCCTACTGTTGCATGGAGAACTCAAAAAAGCTGTTAGTGAGTCGGAAATTGATTACAAGCAAAACTAGTAAAACTTTATAAATCAGTGAAAATGAAAATGTCCTAAAAAAAATAGTTGAACATGTGTAAGAATTGTGTGTAAACTCAAGAAGACTTGTTTATTTCTGTAGTGGTTGCTGTTCTTCAATTTGATCTTCATTATTTCTTGATTTGTAAACAATTATTAATTGATTATAGTGTTACCATCTCAAGTTACAATGTGTTCAACTTGCTATAGTTGTCCCAGAACCAATTATTATTAATGGGTTATCCCAGTGATCTCTACTTTGGCACTATGGTTCTTGTAACATGCGCTTTTTATTGATTATAATTAGTGATGGGTGGACCTTTAGAAGTTCGGGTCCAGCTGGATGATCCGGACCTGATCCGAACATGACCACGGACCCGAAAACCGTATAAATCAATGGAGACCCGTATTTTAGGCTATAAAATGGCTGTAAAATGTTCATAGTAACGGCTAGAGGGCAGTAAAAGGAAGAAAAATGTGTATGAGAACAGGACAATTGCCTGTATGTGGATTCTGAAAAAAAAATGGAATAGCAAAAAATGTGGACGAGGTAAATAAAAAATTACGTGGGGTCCCTCCTATTTTTGATGACCAGCATAGGTAAAGCAGGCAGCTGTGGGCTGCAGCTCTCAGCTGTCTGCTTGATCTTGGTTGGTTATCAAAAATAGTGTCTCGCATGGCATTTTTTAAAATTATTTAACTAAATAATTAAAAAATGGCTTGGGCCCCCCCCCCACATTTGATAACCAGCCAAGGTAAAGCAGACAGGTGGGGGCTGGTATTCACAGACTGAAAATGTCCATGGTTATTGGGTTCTTCCCAGCATAAAAATAGCAGCCCGCATATGCCCCAGAAAAAGCACATCCATTAAATGCGCCAATTTTGGCGGTTTGCTCCGCTCTTCCCACTTGCCTTGATGTGTTGGCAAATGGGGTAATATGTTGGGGCTGATATCAGCTGTATAATGTCCGCTGACATGAAGCCCAGAGATAAGTAATGGGGTGGTGTCTATCAGACACCCCCATTACTAATCCGGTATTTGAATAGTTAAGAAAATACACGGGAAAAAAATAATTTGAGTGAAGACTCCGCCACACTCCGTCCTTCACAAATTTATTTTTAGAAATGATCCCACGAAGCTCCAGACGATAATCCAATAAGGAATAAAGACTCCCCCATTTCCTCGTTTACCAATTTATTATTGAAAAATAAATTCATGAAATTCCAACAGTAATCCGAGTGTAATGTCCCACAACATCCATCGAATCCTATGGCGTCTCATTCTGAGAAAGTTCTCAGAACGAGACTTAATAGTTCACTCCTGTTCAGTGGCAAGCAAGGAAATTCTCACTCTCGTACCTGCCGCTGACCAGGAGTAATCCTAGTGAGCCTTGTTCTAAGGCCGGGATCACACATGTGAGAAACACGACCGAGTCTCGCATGTGAATTCCCAGCACTGGTGCCGGCACTCAGGAGTGGAGCGAGCAGCTGCATAGAAATGCATGCAGCCACACACTCCACTCCCGAGTGCCGGCGCAAGTGCTGGGAATTCACATGCGAGACTCGGCCGTGTTTCTCGCATGTGTGATCCCGGCCTTAGAAAGAGGTTCAATAGGGTTACTTACGGTCAGCAGCAGGCACTAGCGTGAGAATTTCCATGCCTATCGCTGAACAGGAGTGTGCTATGGAGTCTCATTCTGAGAACTTTCTCAGAACAAGATTCCATAGACGCCGTCCCATTACTAACCTCTGGGCTTGATGTGAACAGACATTACACAGCTGACATCAACCTCAAAATATTACCCCATTTGCCAATGCACCAGGGCAAGGGGAAGAGTCGGGCAAAGAGCTAGAATTGGCGCATCTAATGGATGCGCTTTTTCTGAGGCAGCGCAGGCTGCTATTTTTAGGCTGGGAAAGGCCCAATAACCATGAACCTTCCCATCCTGAGAATACCAGCCCCCAGCTGTCTTCTTTACCTTGCTGGTTATCAAATATGGGGGGACCGCACACCATTTTTTTAAATTGTTTATTTAAATAATTTGAAAAAAACCACATGGGAGCTTCTCTATTTTTGATAACTAAAAAAGATAAAGCAGAGAGCTGGGAGCTGCAGCACGCAGCTGTTTGCTTTACCTGTGCTTGTTATCAAAAATAGAGAGGACCCCAAGTGTTTTTTTATTATTTTTTTTTTCACATGGTGCGCCGTCCAATCACAGCCATTCCAATACTTGGTGTGATGGGGTCAGAAGTGCCCACACCGGAAAAGCTTGTTGATTGGCTATGCTGCAGATTTTCAACAAGTTTTGTTCGGGCTGCCGAACCCGAACAGTAACATGGAGTTCGGTGAGAAGTCCGTGTCCAGAGTCTGTGCATGGACACTAGGTGTCCGGTATGGACCCCGAACTTTTGAGTTCGGTTTCTCCCATCACAACTTATAATCGATTCAATTGATTTATCCATTTCTATTTGCATTATCCCTTGTGCATAGATTTCCATGGTTGCACACATGCATAGTTGCTGACTAACACTTTTTTGTGCTTTTCATATGCATTTATATTCATGTGCGTGATTAGGGCTGTTATCATTGTTTATTTATTGCTTGAATACTTTCATATATTTAGGAATCAGCATTTTTACAGCATAATGTGAAATATGCCATTATCTGGCTTTGGATTGGATTATTGTTGTCCATTTCATTTTTGGATCCATTAGTGCCTTTATGCTTATATTGAGGGATCTTATATTATACATTGTACTCTTATTTTTTCATCGTATTTACCGTATTTTTCGGACTATAAGACGCACCGGACCATTAGACACACCCCAAATTTTCAGAAGGAAAATAGGGAAAACAAATTAATGTGTCAAATGGGGGTCCATCTTACAATCCGAATTCAGCTTACCGGGGGGATCGGCAGCATTGGGAGAACATTGTCACAGGGGTGTTCGGTGGCCCGGTGATATGACTCCCATCCCAGACTGGTGCGGCACGTTCGGCGGTGACTTGGTTCGGGGGCTGCACCGGCATTTTGTGAAAGCCTGGAGGCCCCTGCACATCCATTGCTGCGATGCGGTAGCCTCCAGGAAAATGGCCGTGGTGGGCGGTGGCCATTTTCCCAGAAGCCACCGCATCGCAGCAGATTAAGATTTCGGCAAGCAACGAGATCTCGGTGCCGAGATCTCATCTCCCGAGATCTCGTTGCCAAGATATCAATCTGAACATGCGCTGCACTTGGAGGCCATTTTCCCGGGAGCCACCGCAATGCAGCAATGGATGTGCGGGGGCCTCCGGGCTTTCACAAAATGCCGGCGGAGCCTGTATATGTCTATGAGGTGGTCATGTTTCTAATTGTGTTTGGAGTAACATGGTGTTTAATAACAAAAATTATTGATGTGTATCTCTTGTTGTGCACCTTTTCTGTACTGCTTTTTTATCACTCTTTATGAGCACGGTGGCTCAGTGGATAGCACTGCAGCCTTGCAGCGCTGGAGTCCTGGGTTCGAATCCTACCAAGGACAACATCTGCAAGGAGTTTGTATGTTCTCCCCGTGTTTGCGTGGGTTTCCTCCGGGTACTCCGGTTTCCTCCCACACTCCAAAAACATACAGATAGAGAATCTAGATTGTGACCCCCTTCAGGGACAGCAACAATAATGTGTGCAAACTGTAAAGCGCTGCGGAATATGTTAGCGCTATATAAAAATAAAGATTATTATTATTATTAAGGGTTCTTTTGCAGTGGTAGCACCCTAGTTGCTGTTATATTTGGTTGTGCATCTATTTATTTTTTTTCTTTCAATTAATATTGTCACTTGAGAGACCAATGTATGAACATATGAACATGTAGAACTATTGATTCTAACTAAACTCGTGCACAACCGACAGGTCTTGTCTAACTGCCCTATGCACATGCATGATACAGGCACAATATCCACTTGTACACATGTCCTGATAGGTATTTGTAGATGCGACATATTCTGTGTTACTCACCTTCCAAAGTATAAATGGGCTTTGACAGACAACACTTTAAAGGGGGTTTTCCCACTAAGCACATTTTAACAGATAGATCTTGGAATAAAAATTAGTTACACAAGTGAATGTGTTAATAAAAATGGTTCCTGTGCCAACATAATCTTATAAATGTGCCCCTGCTGTGTACTGCATAATGGTTGTGTCTGACCGTACAGAAGCATGGTCTGATCATACCACAGCTCCTGGGCAGAGGAGGACACAAAAGCATATACAGTCAGCATAGCATAGGATTGCAGCTGATTTTACATAAAAAGAATCATCTGTGATCCCATGCTATCCTGTCTGTATACTCTTTTGCATCTTCAAATGGCCATGAGCTGTTGTATGATCAGACCATGTTCCTGCACATTCAGACACAGCCATTACACAGCAGTAACACATTTATAAGATTATCTCAGCACTGGAACATTTATTTAACACATTCAGTTGTGAAACTTATTTTTATTCCAAAATCTATTGATTGAAATGACCTTTACTTATGGGAAAACCCCTGTAAGTTTGTGTGAAATTCTGACACAAGATAGGTCTTATGTATCCTTATATTTAACAATGCAATTATTTAATTATTTGATATGTTTTTTTTCTTTCTTTGGGCAGGTACATGGGGCAGTTGGTTCTTCTTCTGCTTCATCCCGAGTAATGTGCAATAATGTACCTGGCTTGGTAACTCGGCAGAGGCAACTGTGTCAGCGCTATCCTGAAATCATGCATGTTATTGGTGTAGGGGTGAGTGAGTGGACAGCAGAGTGTCAGCATCAGTTTCGACATCATCGCTGGAATTGCAACACACATGAACGAGATCAAAGCTTATTTGGAAAACTAATTTTAACGCAGTAAGTTGGTGAAGATCCATTTGTTTTTATAGTTGAATAATTATTTCTAATAGGTGAACTAAATTGTTATACGACAAATAAGCTGTGAGCAATGTAATGCTTCCCATATAGTCCATATAGTGCTAAAAAATATTTGTTTCATTACACAAATTACTTGTCATTTTAGCAGAGTAAAGGGATTGTCTCATGATTACAACCTCCATTAGTATCCTTTACAAAAAGTCTGGCCATAATAGATGGGCATATCCCACTATTCAATATAGTAGCTGGCAATGTATTCTTAAATCCGCTTCTGGCTGCAACCAGCTATTTGATAGAAGCTAAAAATGGCACGCCCATGGCTGATTGCCAATTTTTAAATGGGTTTCTTTTCAAGATATCCACTGAAAGGAAAACCTGTATCTAATCTAATATTTTATGATACAGACATGACTGGCATTAGCAGTATAATATGTGTTTACAGGATTTGCAGGGATAAGAGTTGCAGTGGTGCCCTGGAACCTCAGTGGGTCCATTCGTGACATATGAACACATCAGTATTGTAAATGGAACAGTATACAGATGTTCCATGGGAGCCCACTTATGTGAAGTAACAGTGACTGCTCGCTGAGGATCTTGGGTTTAACTAACAAAACACCAAATGTCCCCATAGCGGTCGGCCGTTAGACGCAGCCATGCACAAATTTCGAATATTGACAAATTCATTTTTATTTTCTGGGCTCTTTTGCAACATTTGGCACCTCATTTGGTGTCACTATAGGACACTGACAAATAATAAACCCATATAAAGGATACTTAAAGGGAACCTGTCACCGTGAAAATGTAATTCAATCTGCAGGCACCATGTTATAGAGCCGGGGGAGATGAGTAGATCAATATATAGACTTATGAGAAAAGATTCAATATAACCTGTGGTTTATTAATTTAAACTTCAGCTCTTAAAGGGAATCTGTCACCCTAAATTGGCAGGATATTTAAATGATGGCAGTCAGGTCAGATGGGCGGTGTTTTGGGTACTTGCCTTAACATGTTGTTTGCCGCTGTCTCCATTATTTCTGGGAATTGCAGTCGTTGCCCTCCATATAACGCGCCTGCGCATTGCAATCTGCGGGCAAAGCATACTGCGCGTGCGCAATTCAAGATTGCAATGCGCAGGCGCGTTATATGGAAGGCAACGACTACAATTCCCAGAAATAATGGAGACAGCGGCGAACAACATGTTAAGGCAAGTACCCAAAACACCGCCCATCTGACCTGACTGCCATCATTTAAATATCCTGCCAATTTAGGGTGACAGATTCCCTTTAAATGATTAAAAGACAAGTTATACTGAATATTTTCTCACAAAATTATATATGAATCTGCTCATTTCCCCCTGCTCTATAACATGGTACCTGCAGATTAGATGGCATTTTCATGGTGACAGGTTCCCTTTAAAGTCAGTAACTTATAGTGAAACTGTGGGAAGAATGTATGTAATTAGTAAAATGGACATACGGTAATAGATAGTTTAACATACCACGGTCACTGATTTTTTTCTTAGGTCTGAAAGTGAAAACTCAGGTAAATTTTCCTTATATGTAAAATAAAGCTTGTAGCGTAGTGTAATATACCAGGACAGTTATACTTTTACTTTGGTACTTCCAATGTACGTTTTACAACTTGTGTTGTTCTGCACAGTAACATGCAGCCATTTTTATTTCTTTCAGTAGTATAAGGCTAAGTGCACATGTTCAGGAATGTGTGCAGAATTTTCCTGAGCAAAACCGGACTTTTTTTTAGGTAAAAACGTGCGGATTTTGCGCATTTTTGGTGCGTTTTTTTTTGCGCGGATTTGGCGCGTTTTTACCACGATTTTTCCCTGAACTTTCTAGGTCAATAATATAGCGGGAAAAACGCTAGAATTACGCAAAATTAATGAACATTGTGCTTCTTTTTCCGCAATGCGTTTTTTTTTTCGGGGAAAAAACGCACCATGTGCACAAAAATTGCGGAATTCATTCTAAATAATAGGATGCTTTATTCATGCATTTTTTACACATTTTTTTGCCGCGAAAAAAAACGCAAATAATCCTGAACGTGTGCACTTAGCCTAAAGATCAGTGATCGTGGAATGTGAAACAAAACACGCGATATCCATTTTACAAATTTCAATATTTTCATAAAATTACAGTACTTAAATATTTGACCTTTAGTAGCAATTTTACTAATTGATGAGAAAATGTAACTAGAATTTTCACTTTTATGATGAGAAGATAATACAAATATGTGCACCATTTACACACACTTGCTGTGACACAGCATGGAAAATAAACACTTTCTGCTGGGGTTCCTCTCAAATTATATTCCTTGGAAGTTTGGAATGCCATATCTGACTCCTAATGTTCCCACGGACTTAAATGCTGCTTTTATTTCCACTGCTTCTTTATGCTGCAACTCTGTTGCACTTAACATTTCAAGCAAAATGGATGTGATTTCCTGAAAACTCATGTTGTTTTAGTGTGTTAGTCTCTACAGGGTTACATGGGAGCCTGAAATAATGCATTTTCTGCACTAAAAACACATGGAAAAAAGCAGATAAATTTGCACCAAGAAAAGGAAACAGTGTGAACAGGTTTACTACGGTGCCACAATGCGGATAATGATGATGTGGAAATAGTCATCCAAAGCAGCTATTTTTCTACCACAGAAAGGTAGTCTGACTATAGGAACATATGGTTATGCAGATGTATGGAAACAAGTAAACTCAATCTTAGAAGGAATGACAATAAAAGCAATATAATACTTTTCGACACCCTTTGTGTTTGTCCTACTGGCTTCCTTCATTCCCTGTACTGTATGTCTACACTGGAAGTAACTGCCCAGTTCACTCAGGTCTCCTCGTTAGCATGGCAGACACCCCGTCTCATCCAAAGACTAGTGTCCGACCTTCGATTCTTCAACAATTGGGTCTGGATGTCAAGTCTTGCCTGATAAAGTCTGGGCTACAGGTCTTGACCAACAAAGTCTGGTTTTTGGATCTTGAGCAGCGAAGTCTTGGCTTCAGTGCTTGACAAACGGCATCTTGCCTGCCTCGGTATCAAGCCACTTTTCGGTCACTCTGCTTCTAGGTTGGATAATAGTGTGTTACTCTGTTTACGCTTTCTCTCTGTTTTGCATGCTGATGCTGACTGCTTTCCCGCCTTACCACCACGGCCTTTTATATTTGATAACTGCACCACAGCTAGCACCAGATCCAGCATCCCCTTCAAGTTCTTCCCTCCGGAAATGCTTTCCCCATCTTTTAGTTCCTGCCTACTCAGTTCACTCAGCAGATTATGACATTCGGTAGCAAGTGCCATGGGATGTTGATGAATCACATCCTCCTGCTTACAAAGGCACTAAAATTGCAGTAAAACACAGTAAAGTGCAGATTGCTATTGCATATTTTGGTGCAGATACCTGCAGGGTTTCTACTTGTGGGAACATGTCCTAAATGTAGGGTCAGAATTTGTAGATATTTTTATTTCTATTAAAATTAGTAATGACTTGTGGTAAAATACAAGTGAATAGTATTTTCAAGACCTAATCAACACATTGCAGAAAATAAATTAGACTTTTGGATCCCTTGCCAGATTCTCAAATCTGCATCATGCCCCTTACTTTATAAAATGATCGCAGACTTTATGCTTTTGCACTGCTTGCAACATGTTGATTTTTAGCATGGACTCGATGTGGAAAACCTCTGCAACATCTGAAACAATTAAGGTATTCAAGAACTCTAAGGCTGGTTTCACATTTGCGTATCGGTGCGCAGCATTTGACCTGCATAGATCCGCATGCCTCATGCGTACATATCTTTAAAATGGTGTACGCAGGGATATGCGTTTGCATACGTCGTTTCGCGGTGTGTGGCGGTGTCCGGCGAGCGCAACATGTTGTATTTTTTGAAGCATCAAAAATCCGTCAAATATTTGCAGTCATGCGCATGCAGATGAGTGCGTAAAAAACGCATTACTGTCTATGGGAATGCATTGGTACGCAAGGACATGCGCATGGATGCGTTCGATACGCATACGGACTTCAGACTGCACATGTCCAGGAACTGATTATAGCACCTGGAAATATCGAACGCATGCACATAAACAGCACAAACGCATGCAAAAATGCATGCAAACATATGCACACACAGCAGTGTTTTTTTTTTCTTTGCGTCATGTGTAAGCTGATGCGGATAAAAAATGCTGTGTTAGCATGCGATTGCATGCGTTTTGGCATGCGTTTGCGCATGCAGATGATACGCTGCGCACACAAACGCTAATGTGAACCTAGCCTAATAGCTTGCTCAGGCGCAGTATAAATCTGTGGTACAACATGTAATTTAGAAACAAAAAGCACAATATGTTAATGTACCCTAAGGGTCCTTTTATGGCTCTAAAAATAAATATAAAAAGTATATTCCGATAAGGCACCCTTCTGGTAGCATGAATCAGAGTCTAGCTGCACATTTGTAGACAGGTGTGTATTTCTCTGAAACACTCCAGAGTTTCAGAGAAAGTATAATTAGAATCTCTAGGGGCCATTGGCAGAAGAATAACTAGTCTGGCATTCCCCCGGTCGGCTTGTCCCAGTGCTGCTGCAGGTGATTGACAGGTCGCTCCCATTGCAACAGACCTGTCAATCACCTGAAGCTGTGCAGGAAACAGTCTGCCTGGGGCAACACTAGACTAGTTTTTTCTCTCCCTATGATCACTGGCTGGATCTTCTAACAATATTTTCTCTGAAAACATACCTGGCTGCAGTCATTCAGCCAGGCTCTGATTCATGTTGCCCGTTGTTTGTGCAGCATGAATCATGTGACAGGTTCCCATTTAAAGTAATACCTTAAACCTCTGTCCTACACCTTGAAATAATAGCAAGTTTAAGGGCCTCAGGATCTTGGGGCACCTTCAAGGGGCTCTCAGAGAATGAGATAAAATAGCGACCTGGATATATCTGACACTGCAGCCCACCCTAATCATTTGTCAATACGAGCTGCAGGTTGAAGACATAAAGCTCCCAAGACCTGAGTTTTTCTATATGTGTTATAAGAAATATATCTCTTCCTTGCTTAAGACATCATGGGGTTATCTCCAGCTTCATCCTCCTCAATATTTATTTGTTTTCTGGTTGGGCACAGTCACTCTCTGTGTACTGCTATAAAGCTGTCAGACTGATGGAGGAAGTTGAAGTTGGAGACCTCCTTGCCAAACACAATGTGGGTTGAAACATATTTCTTCACATATCACAGCCATGCTCCTGACTGTTGTATGTGTGATAAAACTCTTGTCAGTTGAGACACAGGTTTAGAGAGCTGTATCTACTCAGTTTGCAGCCCATTTTAAAACATGACTAGAACAGGCTGCAGTTTGAGTCATATCAGGGACACCATTTAATCTCATTCTTGAAAAACCCCTATTAATATGCTATTACATTAAAGTGATATCCTCCGGTTATACCACTGTGAATATGTGATCAATACTGGAAAGAGATGTAATTCACATTCTCACTTGAACTGTGCTGTTCGACTCCATTCACTTTTAACATCTGGTCGCTGCTGGAGCTAAAAACTGCTGATCCATAGGATAGGTGACAAATATTAGATTGGTGGGGTTCCAACACTCGGCAGCCCTATCGATCAGCTATTTTAAGCTCAGGAAATTAATTTATGTTAAAAGAGAGAAAAGAGTCGGACAGCACAGTTCCAATCTATGTTTTGTCATCAATATAGTAAGTTTGGACAAGCCTTTTTTGACCTTTGTAACTATTGTCTAAACGTTTGACATTTTTTGCAACATTTTCCATATTAAAATTTGATATTTATTTGTTTTCAGTGGGCATGGTCCAAACCCAATAGTGTTGTTAGGGTTTAAAAATGCTTTATTTGTTCACTGATAGGATTTTTGTAAATTCCGCTAGTCACATAACACATCATTTATCTCAGAATATTTGTGCTTTGCTCTCATATTTCCTTTATTCGATCTGTATTGCATTTTTGGATAATAAGTCAAATTGGATACTTGGACAGTGTTTAGATACACTGGTTTCAATTTTGTGTCTGCAAAATGTATAATGTCAATTCTTTTTCCACCCAGTTGTTTTCTGGTGTGACTTTGCATTTTCCTAAGTATGATACTTTTGACATTTGAGGCACTTAAATCCTTGAAAAACATGTTCTTGTTTAATAGTGTTACTTTCTGAAGTTTTACATGTCACCAGGGATGTACATATAAATCATAGGGCCCTTTAGCAAGGGGTACTATGCCTTACTGAGAGCTCTTAAAAATGTAATAGTTTTTTAAACATTAATGTTCAGAGTAAAGTTGTAATGGGTCTTTATAGAAGTTCTGCTTGTAATGATGCACTGTGCCAATATCTCCATTCCTCCACGAGTAACCAATTTGTTGAAGAGTGTATACCCTGTTGATAAATCTGTCACAGGCTAAAAATGTTAGGTCCTTTTCCAGCACATTTCTAATGAGAAACGTGTAGGATTTTTCTAAATTCAAGTCACACTTGCTATGATTGTGAATTCTTTCCAACTTTACTTGACTTGAATGCTGAAAAAGTAGAGCAGATGTTTCATTAAAGATGATGCTCCATTTGAACACCAAACTCTATATTTGTCAGTGTATTTACACCAGACAACTAGAATAAATACATTGAATTTCCCCTGAATCACAGCTTCCCTTCCCTTCCTTTTATACAGTGCATGGTAAACCTAGGTACTTCCAGCCACCACTAGTGGTAGCTCACTCCATGGAAATTTATACATCCACCATTGAATGTGAAGAGTGTGTCCAATGAAAACAAGTCATCACTTATCCACAGGTTAGATGATAACTTGATGAATGGTGGGTGTTCTATTGATTGCTGGGACCTGCACGGATTGTTAGACTGGGGAATTATTCTCCCCAACAGGAAACTTTTATCACCATTACAAAATAGCTCTGCAGCTTGGACACCTTACCACCGCCCATTTATTCTATATGGAGATACTGGAAAAGCTGAGCCCAGCACTTGGCAGCTCCCTAGGGAGTGAATGAAAAACAGGTCTTCGCACGCACACTTCCGCTCTAATTTTATAGCGATAAACGTTCTTTGTTATGTCCATCAGTGCAGATCCTAGTAGTCGGACCACTACCATGGAACAAGTTTTAACCTATCCAATGAATAGGTGATCACTTGTTTTCACAGGATAACCCTTTCAATGAAAACTATAAAAGTGTATATGTAGTGAGATCTTCTCATTAGTGGCTGGAGAAAAGTAATAGGGCGCTATGTTTTAAAGAAGCAGGAATGAATCTATGTGTGACAGATAGAAGCTGCACTGTTGATTTAGAATCATTCAGCAACTATAGGGGTTAAATGGTTATAACAGACAGGAAGTGGTTAGCTCAGCCCCAGGCAGGTTCCATTTGAAATGACACAGGCCCACGTTGTTCCCCATCCCCAAGAACCAGATGGGATATATTACTAATATTACCCTGGATGGAGAAAAGCAAGATTTACTAATGAGAAATATTTCTAATGCTACCTGTGGCCTGCTGGGGTAAGTGAAGGAGTCAGCGACTTTGTGTTCCCTCACAGCTCTTAACAGTACGGGTATCTTGTGATCACCGATTCTGTTAGCAACGTAGCAGACAAGGCAGCCCTCGACCAGACAGGCCCTTCTGGAATTTGCCAGAATTGCCAGATGGCCAGTCCGGCCCTGCCCACAGGGGATACTGGGAAAGTTGTTATTGTGTCCGGGAAATCCAAGAATAAGGTGTGTGCTCTTCCAGAGAAGTGATTGCTGTAATCAAGGAAGCAGGCAGG
Organism: Oophaga sylvatica; assembly: GCA_033576555.1. Taxonomy (NCBI): domain Eukaryota; kingdom Metazoa; phylum Chordata; class Amphibia; order Anura; family Dendrobatidae; genus Oophaga; species Oophaga sylvatica. Next base: position 246,612,940 of record JARQOD010000004.1, on the reverse strand, counting down.
AACATCTTTATTACCTCAAGATAGAAGTGAGAAAGCTACAGCACCAGACTCCTACCCCTACCCCCACCTCACTGCATGAGAAAGGTACAGTTCTGCTTAGTTTAAGACACTGTGTGTGAAGAGAAGTTATCTGTAAAGAGACTTTTATATATGTTGATGAAGCATTGCATGAAGAGAAATGATTTTGTGTGATGAAAAGAAGCTTGAATAAAACCCCAATGATCATCTTCGGCTCAGAACTGTGTAAACCGTTCCCTCCCCTCGACTGTGAAGAATTATAATTAATGGTTGCCCTGAGTAAGATTTCCCCAGGATTCCAAAAAGAACTCATGTTTCCTTTGTATTGCCTTTATATACTGAGTGGCGTGCATCCAACTTATGTCCTACATGGAGCTTGTCATGGTTTGGGACATGGTTAATGTCCTGTCCACTCAGGGTTAACTTTTGCTGGCCTCCTGTCATGGTTTAGGACATGGTTAATGTCCTGCTCTCTCAGGGTTAACTTTTGCTGGCCTCACCTTGGATCTGGGAGGGGTATTTATACCCACTCCAGAGGAGGATTCTCTGTCAGCTATACTGTTGTTTTCACTGTATGTCTGACCTCCCTGGTTTGCGTGTATACTTCTCTGCCTGTTTGATTCCCGTGTATGACCTGGTCTGTTTGCTCAATCTGCTCTCTGTCTGACGTTTTGGTACAATTGTCCCTATTGTACCGTCTATTGCCCGTTCTGGTTTACTGATCTATTGCTACGTCCTGACTATCCGTTCTGTCTAATCCTTTGGTACTGTCGTGCTATCTTGTGCTCTGATCTCGGCTTGACCTGGTTTTCGTCTGTCTATGCCCCTCGGTAACTTTATCCCGTTGTTACCCTGCTAGGAGTTTTCCTTCAGCTCCTAGGTCTCTGGAGCTGAGGCCACGCCCCCAGCAGTCACATGCTGCAGGTCCTGTTAGTCTGAAGTACACATTATTCACCGCTGCTGCCTCGCTCCATAGATATCTTTGAGCACAGTTTGTTTTACTCAGGACACGTGCACTGACTCAGTGAGCTAGTGCAGTGCAGTGTTCCTGACATTATAGCTGACCCTTACACTCTTTCCCTGTTGTGGGGTGTTAGCACATTATGGATCTGGTAAGGGCTCTCACTGAACAGGTTAATGAGCTCTCCCAGCTTATGCAGAAGCTGTCTATGGAGCAGCAAAACCTGGTTAATTCGCACCAACAGGTGCAGAGAGATGTGGCAGGCGCCCTACGGGAGTCTGTTCCGTCAGGGGTTCCAGGAGGGGGCCCCACTGATGTATCTCTTACGGACCATGACCCACCTGTAAAGTTACCCGACAATTTTTCTGGAGATAAAAAATTGTTTAGGGTCTTTAAGGAGGGATGCAAGTTGTTCTTTGAATTGCGTCCCTGGACCTCTGGAAATGAAAGGCAGAGGGTGGGGATCATAATGTCCTTATTAAGGGGGGCTCCGCAAGCATGGGCTTTCTCTCTCTTCCTCTGCTCCTGAACGTATGTCTGTGAACCTGTTCTTTGAGGCTCTGGGACACATTTATGACGAGCCTGATAGAGTGCGTCTGGCAGAGGATATGGTGATGAGTGTGACACAGGGGAGGAACTCTGCTGAATGGTTCTGCTCAGAGTTTAGACGTTGGACTGCCGAAGTATCCTGGAATGACGCCGCCCTGAGGGGGTTGTTCCGCAGGGGCTTGTCTGACCGTCTGCAGGACGCTCTGGCATTACATCCTCCTCCCGATACCCTGGAGGACGCCATGATGCAGGCGGTCCGTATGGACCGGAGACTCCGTGCTAGGGGAATGATGCAACAAGAGACTCCCTTGTACTCCAAATTGTGTTACACTGCACCCGCATCTGAGCCCCTGGAGATCGAGGCTGTCTCAGGAAAGGAACGAGAGAGAAGACACCGTAAAGACAACTGTTTATGCTATTACTGTGGATCCTCTGGACATTGGAAAAGACACTGTCCTTCCTGCCCTTCTTCTGTAAAATCATTGGGAAAACGACGGAGTCTGGGCAGCAATCTTGGAGGTTGCCCAGACTCCCAGGTACATTTTTTTTCGCTTGCTAAAATGGTGCTCCAGGTTGAATTGGAACTTGCTGGCGGTTCTGTTATGACCTCCGCCTTTGTTGACTGTGGTTCCTCCATTAATCTGATTGATGCCCAATTTGTGACTCTTAATAAGATAGGGACAGTCAGGTTGAAGGATCCTGTTAAAATTGTGGCTGTGGATTCATCCCCTCTTACCCGGGATGGAATTTGTTTTATGTCTGAAGTTTTTTCTATAAAAATGGGTTCCACTCACGTGGAAAAATTAAGTTGTTTTATTTTGAATAATCTGCCTGCAGGACTGGTATTGGGGATGCCCTGGCTGCAACGCCACAATCCTCTCATTGATTGGGCAAAAGGGGAGATCACCTGATGGGGATGTAATGACAATGGTCTGTGTCATAACTCAGTTCCTTTTGTCAGTCCGATAAAATCTGTATCTGTGTCGTCTGTCGGTCTGGAGGGTATTCCGGAGTAGCTGAAAGACTTTGAAGACGTATTTTCCAAAAGTGAGGCTGAGGCGCTCCCACCACATAGACCGTATGATTGTGCCATTGATTTATTACCTGGAGCCAAATTACCCAAGGCTCGTTTGTTTAATTTGTCCAGGCCTGAGCGCCAAGATATGAAGGGGTACATCAAAGAGAGCCTTCGCAAGGGGCATATTCGGCCCTCGGTCTCACCCGTGGCAGCGGGGTTTTTCTTTGTAAAGAAAAAAGATGGTGGGTTGCGACCGTGCCTCGACTTTCGGGAACTGAACAAAATTACTGTTAAGAACACGTACCCTCTCCGTTGATTCCCGATCTATGCAACCAACTCAAGGGGGCCAAATGGTTTTCTAAGCTCGATCTACAAGGGGCTTATAACCTTATAAGGATCCGGGAGGGGGACGAATGGAAAACAGCATTCCTGACAACTGAGGGGCTATTCGAAAACCTGGTTATGCCCTTCGGCCTCACTAACGCCCCTGCTGTTTTTCAGAACTTCATCAATGTTGTTTTTTCTGATTTAATTGGGCGTTATGTAGTCATTTACCTGGATGACATCCTGATATACTCAGAGGACAGTCAGTCGCACTTACACCATCTACGCGCGGTTCTTATGAGACTCTGGGAGAACCATTGGTATGCTAAGCTGGAGAAGCGCTCATTTTTTATGCAAGAACTGTCTTTTCTGGGTGTAATTGTATCCGGGGAGGGATTCCACATGGATCCAGGAAAGGTTCAGGCCATTAAAGATTGGGCGCAGCCTCATGATCTGAAGGGGTTGCAGCGATTTCTGGGCTTCGCTAACTATTATAGGAAGTTCATTAAAGGGTTCTCACAGGTGGTGAAACCTTTGACGGACCTCACTCTTAAAGGGGCAGATGTAAAAAATTGATCCTTGGCTGCAAGAAATTCCTTCCTTACATTAAAGAAATGCTTTACTTCAGCTCCTGTGTTGGTACAACCCGATTCGTCAAGACCTTTTATCGTGGAGGTCGACGCTTCGGAAGTGGAGGTGGGGGCAGTATTGTCCCAGGGCCCCTCTACCCTGACTAACCTTAAACCCTGTGCCTTTTTCTCTAAAAAGTTCTCTTCGGCAGAGAGAAACTATGATGTCGGCAACAGGGAATTGTTAGCGGTTAAATTGGCCTTCGAAGAATGGAGGCATTTTTTGGAGGGGGCCGCTCATCCCATTACGGTCATCACTGATCATAAAAACCTGGCCTATATCGAGTCCGCTAAGAGATTGACCCCCAGACAGGCTCGATGGGCACTTTTTTTTTCTCGCTTTCATTTTACGATCACGTTCTGACCTGGGTCTAAAAATGGAAAGGCGGATGCCTTATCCCGAAGTTTTGATTCTGTGTCCCCTCCAGAACCTCCTTCCTCCATTCTTCAACCGGGAGTGGTTGTGGCAGAAGTCTCCTCTGAGTTACAGAGAGAGATTCTGGAAGCACAAGCTCCCAGGAATAAACCCCCAGGTAAATTGTTTGCACCCAAACATCTCCGTCTCACACTCCTGCAAGAATTTCATGATTCTGTGTTAAGTGCACACCCTGGTATTGCAGCTAGCCGGGGTGGCAGTGGCAAGGGGTTTTTGGTGGCCCTCTATGGGTATTGATATCAAAAGGTTTGTTAATACTTGTGGGGTGTGCGCTCGCTCTAAAAGCTCTCAGGTCTGGCCGGCCGGGGAATTGGTGCCTTTGCCAATTCCGGATAAACCATGGACACACCTGTCCATGGACTTTATCACTAATCTTCCCCCTTCCAAGGGCAACTCAGTGGTATGGGTAGTGGTTGATAGATTTTCTAAGCAAGCCCACTTTGTGCCGTTACCTGCGTTACCATCTGCTGAAAATTTGGCCCGCTTGTATAAACAGCACGTAGTTCGATTGCATGGAGTGCCTGTGAATGTGGTGTCGGACAGGGGTGTGCAGTTTGTGGCCAGGTTTTGGAGAGCGTTCTGTAAGAAGTTGGGGGTCACGTTATCATTCTCCTCTGCCTATCAACCGCAATCCAACGGACAGACTGAACACACCAACCAATCGTTGGAACAGATTCTGAGATGCCTGGCCTCTTCCAGACAGGAAGACTGGTGTGAGGTTTTACCCATGGCAGAATTTGCGTTCAACTGTCGTATTAATCAGTCTACCGGAAAGTCTCCCTTTCAGGTTAATTATGGGTTTGTTCCACAGTTTGGGGAATTTTCCCGTATGATTTCTGGTTGCCCGGGTGCCGAGGGGATGGTTCAACAGTTAAAAACCCTTTGGAGGGAGGTGCAGGGGAACATCTCCAAAGCCCAGAAGAAGTACAAGCTTTTTGCGGACAGGAGGAGGGGGTCAGGCCCTGCGATGACAGTGGGGGAAAATGTCTGGTTAGCCACCCGTAACATCAAACTCAAGATACCTTCTATGAAGTTGGGCCACCAAATTTATTGGCCCATACAAGATTGTTGAGGTGATCAACCCGGTGGCCTACAGGCTTCAGTTGCCCACCTCCTTCAAAATATCTAACGTCTTCCACAGGTCACTATTAAAACCTGTGGGACAGTTAGAGAAGATCCCTCATCCGTGGTTCCACCAGTGTTGGTGGAAGGTCAACTGGAGTACGAGGTAGGGCGCATCATTGATTCGCGGTGGGCACGCCGGAGACTTCAATACCTTGTTCATTGGAAGGGATACTCCATTGAGGATCGGTCATGGGTTCCGGCCAGTTCGGTACACGCCGATCGACTGGTACGGGCTTTTCATGCCAGATACCCTGAGAGGCCTGGGGGTCCAGTGGCCCCCCGTTAAGGGGGGGTACTGTCATGGTTTAGGACATGGATCTGGGAGGGGTATTTATACCCACTCCAGAGGAGGATTCTCTGTCAGCTATACTGTTGTTTTCGCTGTGTGTCTGACTCCCCTGGTTTGCTTGTCTACTGCTCTGCTTGTTTGATTCCCGTGTATTACCTGGTCTGTTTACTCACTCTGCTCTCTGTCTCACGTTTTGCTAATATTGTCTTCTCCGGTTCTGACCTCCTGGCTTGGCTATTGATACTCCGTTACAGTTTTGTGCCTATTGTATCGTCTATTGCCCGTTCTGGTTTACTGATCTATTGCTACGTCCTGACTATCCGTTCTGTCTAATCCTTTGGTACTGTCGTGCTATCTTGTGCTCTGATCTCTGCTTGACCTGGTTTTCGTCTGTCTATGCCCCTCGGTAACTTTATCCCGTCGTTACCCTGCTAGGAGTTTTCCTTCAGCTCCTAGGTCTCTGGAGCTGAGGCCACGCCCCCAGCAGTCACATGCTGCAGGTCCTGTTAGTCTGAAGTACACATCATTCACCACTGCTGCCTCGCTCCATAGATATCTTTGAGCACAGTTTGTTTTACTCAGGACACGTGCACTGGCTCAGTGAGCAAGTGCAGTGCGTTGTTCCTGACAGAGCTCATAGCAGTGGTGTAGACAACCTCTAAAGTGAGCAAACCAATATGTGTCACAGAATAGCCATTCTAATGAAGATAAAGCAACATTTTTACCTTCCTTATCTGTGCCAAAGCAATATTGAAACTAAAGCAGTATTTGGTATGGTAATATGGAACATTTTCATTGACAAACCCTTTATAACCGATCACTAGAATAGAGATTCTAAGTCTGCTGTTCCTCAATCCTTTGTTACCTCTGCACCTCTTTATACAAAGTTACAGATTGTGGAAGAAGAGGCACATTTTTATGCTTTATGCATCTTAAGAAAATATTATATGATTGCATGATCTGACTATATATTTTTTTTTATTTATTTTTAGGCAGCCGAGAGTCAGCCTTTGTGTATGCCATCTCTTCTGCTGGAGTAGTGTTTGCTATCACAAGGGCTTGCAGTCAAGGAGAACTGAAGTCCTGCTCCTGTGATCCAAGAAAAAAAAGGATCTTCTAAGGACAGCAGAGGCAGCTTTGACTGGGGTGGCTGCAGTGATAACATAGACTATGGTATCAGATTTGCTAGATCATTTGTGGATGCAAGAGAGAAGAAAGGAAAAGACGCAAGAGCCCTCATGAACGTTCACAACAACAGAGTTGGAAGAAAGGTATTCATTTACCTGCCATTTTAGGGTGTCAAGAGCAAACCTAGAAAATATAATTTACTTTTTATACCTTTTATAGTGCTTTTGTGTGATGCAGTAAATTCATCTTGAGATATTTAACCCATTAACGACCGCCGATACGCCTTTTAACGGCGGTAGTTAAGGATACTTTAACCACAGAGCCGTGAATTCACGGCGCTGTGAAAAAAGTGAATAGCGCCCCCCAGACTCGGAATTTCTCCGGGGTCTTGGCTGCCGGGGGTAGCAGAGACCCCGGAGAACATGATTCGGGTCGGCAAAAACGGTGACCGAAAAAAAAGTCCGATGTACAATTTAATTTCTCTCTCCTCTGATGTGATCGCACATCAGAGGAGAGAAAAATAGGGTCCCCGAAACCCCCTGGTACGTCCCGGTGTCCCTGGGTCCTTTTCCTTCCCTCCACAGCCTCCAGTGTCTTCTTCTGGCAAGAAAATGGCGGGTGCAGTGCACCCGCCGAGATCTGCTGGCTGGCACCTGGCAACAATTGGGAAATTTTTCCTATTGGTTCATTTTTGTCAATGTGATAGACCCTATCACAGTGATCAAAATAAAAAAAATAGTAAATGAACTCCCCCTTTATCACCCCGTTAGTTAGGGAAAAATAATAAAATAAAGAAAATGTATTTATTTCCATTTTCCCATTATTATTATTATTATTACACATTTAGGGTTAGAGTTAGGCTAAAGTGAGTTGGGCTAGGGTTAGAGTTAGGCTAAAGTGAGTTGGCTAAAGTTAGGGTTCGAGTTAGGCTAAAGTGAGTTGGGCTAAAGTTAGGGTTCGAGTTAGGCTAAAGTGAGTTGGGCTAAAGTTAGGGTTAGGGGTGTGTTGGGATTAGGGTTGTGGTTAGGGTTGGGACTAGGGTTAGGGGTGTGTTGGGGGTTAGGATTGGAGTTAGAATTGGGGGGTTTCCACTGTTTAAGTACATCAGAGAGTCTCCAAATGCCACATGGCGCCACCATTGACTCTAGCCAATTTTGTGTTCAAAAAGTCAAATGGTGCCTCTGAGCTCTGCCGTGCACCCAAACAGTGGTTCCCCACATATGGGGCATCAGCGTACTCAGGACAAATTGCACAACAACTTTGGGGGTCTAATTTCTCCTTTTACCCCTGGGAAAATAAAAAATTTGGGGCTTAAAATCATTTTTGCGGAAAAAAAATGATTTTTATTTTCACGGCTCTGCGTTATAAACTTCTGTGAAGCATTTTGGGGTTCAAAGTGCTCACCACACATCTAGATTAGCTACTTGGGGGGGTCTAGTTTCTAACATGGGGTCACTTGTGGGGGTTTCTACTGTTTAGGCACATCAAGGGCTCTGCAAACGCAACATGACGCCCACAGACCATTCCATCAAAGTCTGCATTCCAAAACGTCACTACTTCCCTTCCGAGCCCCAACGTGTGCCCAAACAGTAGTCCCTCCCCACATATGGGGTACCAGCGTACACAGGACAAACTGGACAACAACTTTTGGGGTCCAATTTCTCCTGTTACCCTTGTGAAAATAAAAAATTGCAGGCTAAAAACTCATTTTTGTGGAAAAAAAATGACTTTATTTTTACAGCTCTGCGTTATAAACTTTAGTGAAGCGCTTGGGGGTCAAAGTTCTCACCACACATATAGATAAGTTCATTGGGGTCTAATTTCCAAAATGGGGTCACTTGTGGGGGGTTTCCACTGTTTAGGCACATCAGGGGCTCTCCAAACGTGACATGGCGTCCAACCTCAATTCCAGCTAATTCTGCATTGAAAAAGTCAAACGGCGCTCCTTCCCTTCCAAGTTCTGCCGTGCGCCCAAACAGTGGTTTACCCCCACATATAGGGTTTCAGCGTACTCAGGAGAAATTGCATAACAAATTTTGTAGTTCATTTTCTCTTTAACACTTGTAAAAATAAAAAAAAAATTGGTTCTGAAATAAAATGTTTGTAAAAAAAAAGTTAAATGTTAATTTTTTCCTTCCACATTGCTTCAGTTCCTGTGAAGCACGTATAGGGTTAATAAACTTCTTGAATGTGGTTTTGAGCACCTTGAGGGGTGCAGTTTTTAGAATGATGTCACTTTTGGGTATTTTCTGTCACATACACCCCTCAAAGTGACTTTAAATGTGATGTGGTCCCTAAAAAAATGGTTTTGTAAATTTTGTTGTAAAAATGAGAAATCACTGGTCAACTTTTAACCCTTATAACTTCCTAACAAAAAAAAAAAATTCTCCAAAATTGTGCTGATGTAAAGTAGACATGTGGGAAATGTTATTTATTAAGTATTTTGTGTGACATCTCTCTGATTTAAAGGCATAAAAATTAAAAGTTTGAAAATTACAAAGTTTTAAAAATTTTCGCCATATTTCTGTTTTTTCATAAATAAGCGCAAGTCATATCAAAGAAATTTTACCACTAACATGAAGTACAATATGTCACGAAAAAACAGTCTCAGAATCAGCAGGACCCGTTAAAGCTTTCCAGAGTTATAACCTCATAAACTGTCTGGTCAGAATTTTAAAAATTGGCCTGGTCATTAAGCCGCAAATTGGCACTAAGGGGTTAAGTAACTAATAGAATTCCTTGTACTGAGATCAGTCACCTTGAACAATATCATTATCAAGCATATATGCTGTTCTAAAGTTTTAGGTGAAAGTTTTTGTAGTAAATGCACAAATATACATTATGTAGCATATGCAACAAACATTAATTCCACATATAAAGTAAATCAAATAGTGAGATGACTTATCATAATCTGTTTACCCCCCACAGGCTGTAAAGAGGTTTATGACAAAAGAGTGCAAGTGCCATGGAGTGAGTGGGTCTTGTACTTTAAGGACATGCTGGTTGACTATGGGGGATTTTCGAAAATCTGGAGATTTATTGAGAAAAAAATACAATGGAGCCATACAAGTTGTTATGAATCAAGATGGTACAGGATTTACAGTGGCAAATAAAAGGTTTAACAAACCAACTACCAATGACCTGGTATACTTTGAAAATTCTCCTGACTACTGTAACAGAGACAGAGATGCTGGTAAGTCCTATAGAAATGTGTATAGTGGAAACATTTTAGGCCAAGTTGTATTTTATAGAGCTCTGCCCCTTAGAATTTGTTATAGAGATGAGTGAATTTAACAAAATTCATGTTGGGTTTGATTTGGGCAAATTGGCTATAAGTGCTCCAAATAATCTAATTTCCCTGAAAATAAATGTTTGACTCTCTGAGGTCTCCTAGGACTGTATCCAACCCCTTTTAAGCTTTTAATGCAAGAACATCCTCAGTAATGTCCGAGTGACATGACATATATGGCTTTTGGGCAAATGGAAGGTAAAATGTGAGATTTAACAGCTTGTTTAATGCACAATGAGACATTTTATGATTTTTTAAATTATTTTTTATATGTATTATTTATTATTTTTAATAATAAAATTTTTCAAATATGAAATATTTTTTAAAATATTCAATTTGGATTAAATAATACGCCTACTAGAGTCAACAGGTAACTGTGGCTTGGTTCTGCTACTACTGTCCAGATAGCCAGTATGTACAATTTTGCCCCTGCTGCTATTTTCCCTTCAGTCTCCCACATCCTTAAAGCCCCACTCCTTCATTTTTTACCTATTTCAGCTCTGGAGTGGTACCACTAATGTAAGTTCTCTGACCCTAGTATTAAACTCACCAGCTGCCATCTTCAGCTCTTTCTGGTGCCATTTAAGTCTCAGTCCGTCATCTTGTGACCTTAACCTCTGACCACAAGGTCTGAATGCAAGTCTATGAGAGCCTCTTCCTGGCTGTCTTAGACTTACATTGAGTTGTGACTTCCGGATCGTCTATTAAACACTGGAGCGATCCGGCAGGTAACAACCTGCAGAAGATCGACTGGAGCAGCATTGATAACAGAAGAAGACAGCGGCTGGTAAGTTTAATTCTAGGATCTGGGAACTTAGTTTAGTAGCATCACTCCAGCACTGCAATTAAAAAAAACAGTGGAGTGGTGCTTTAGCAGTAGATGACGTGGCATGAGTTTTCATTCATGTTATCCAGTCAATTGCCATTCTTTCTTTCATCTCACATTTTTGAATCAGGCACCATTGAGCTTGTGCTGAACAATGCTGGATGCGGCAAAAGCAGTCACTACACAGGTGCAAATCAATGAGTGCTGTGCTGTGCAATTGAGGTACAACATAGCTTTTCTTTTAAAACAGGGAATGGTTTGACACATTCAGTGAAGAGATCATGGTAGACATTTCTCCTACCTGCCAAAGACCACGCTCATAATGTCTATAAGTCATTATGTCCCATCAGGAATGGGGAGATAAAACAAGTCAGGTACTTCACCTCTTCCATATTCTAAAACATAATAGGATTATGTCTCGGTTGTGTGGGGGAGGTTTATTGAAGGTTATTCAAAGTCATGAAGTGACTCTCTGGGACATCCAGAAAAAGCCAAAGAAGTTTGTGAAGAAGTGGCATAATATGAGGCTATGCTATCGATTTCTTGTAATTGAATGTATTCACTTATCTCAGAAAAATATATTAGACTTGAGAGTCCTCAGTGGTTGATACCTTTTAATGGCTAACTGAAAAGATGGTAACAAATTGCAAGCTTTCGAGACTACTCAGGTCTCTTCATCAGGCAAAGACTAATACAAAATCTGAAGAATCACATATTTATACACAAAAGGACACAGGAATAATGCAATAGGTAAGACAAGAGACCTGAGTAGTCTCGAAAGCTTGCAATTTGTTACCATCTTTTCAGTTAGCCATTAAAAGGTATCAACCACTGAGGACTCTCAAGTCTAAATATTTTTCTATCTACTGGCTAACACGGTACGAAGATACACATCTTCACTTATCTCAAACACTAATCCTCATTATGTGTACTATATCTCTGTGAATAAGCTCTAAGACCCTTTCTCCTATCTGCAATTACCCACAAAATGGCAGCAGCATCTCTTACTTAGGCTTTTATAGTGGCTATGATTAATTAGTGACCTCACAACTGTAGTCCCTTATGATTGACTGCGGTATTGGTTGGAGTAACTACAAGGCAATATGGAGGGACCTGAATGCCTGTTCTCTAGGTTGTGTGATCCTTCTTCTTTGTTTTATGCTATCTGTCATTTGGCTGTGGCTAGAGGCAATTTGACTGAAATTAATTGCAAATTATTCTGATTCACAAACTTTGATAACTTAAGATAAATTTGCAAACACGATTTGTACAAAACTGATTTGCTCATGTCTACTCTGTTCACATCCCATATATGTATAAAAGTTCTTCCTGACGTATCTGTTAATGTTCCCATAGATTAGTTCAGCCAAATATATGTGAAATGAGCATCATCGATAAACCTTTGTTTCAACTATATTGAAAACTGTAGTCATCCACTCTTTTTAAACATACAGTGTGTAGTCAGTGACATGGATGCAACTGGTTAGTCATAAATGTTGGATTTGTGTAAATGTGTACAACAAAGTTATTTAGAAAGAGCCAAATGAAGTGAAGTTTTGGTAAAAGTTCAGTACTAAACTTATGTGGCATGATTTCAAAACAATGCAGATTACATTATTGTCCTGAGAGCAAAAATGTACAGCACCTTGAAGTCCAGTACAAAATGAGATTCACATGCATTCACATTAACAACTCATTACTATTCACCGCAGCACACTATGACGTAATGCTTGTTTCTCAGTGAATCTAATTTTAATGAACCGTGGTTATACACAAGATCATTTTTTCTGTTCAGACGATGTGACGTATTTATCGGCACTAATGGAGATAGCTGTTTCCATTGTTAGATAACACTGTGGTGACTTCACTCTCCGAATACACATCTTTCTGTATATCAGGTCTTGAAATGTATTGATCACGATGTCAGATTTACATGGAATGAGCTGATGTAGAGACTGCACTTAAGGAATGAAATAAGCAGAGATGCACTTAACCTGATTTTATAATGTTCCTCTCAAACTGTGCTATTTTCTCTGAATTTCAATTGTATGTCTGGTAGTAAGTGTTCACTTGAGGTCACATTGAAAGAAATGACGTATTTCAAATGTTTAAATGAAATACTTAATTTTAAGTTTGTGGTTTGAATATATTATAATGTTTCTTTTTGAGCCATTTTACATTTTTATGCAACATTATCCATCCCGTGTTACCCTTGTCTTGAGATCTGGTGAACTGTGCTCATGTCACAAAACAAGTGAGCTAGTTAAAATTACCAATTTTCACTGTTTTACATTAACATATAATTAATTGGCTTACCTTAAGATCCAAAGTATCCAATAGCCTTTGCTTTATCATTTTACTTCGACCGTTTGAAAAGTATTAAGTTACTTACCGATAATGGAATTTTTCGGAAGCCCATGTGTTATGAATGTGCTAGAGATGGTTTCTGAGCAGAGGCTCCCTCTGGTGGTTACAGACTGTACTCAACCTTTCAGCGAGGAGTGGCAATCAGGGATCACGGACTGGTCTGATATAAGGGAGGTTCCCTCCCATGATGGTTGCCGGTGATCATTTGTTCTTGTCTCAATTGTGGTTCCTGGTTCACTTGGAAGTTTGCTGGAGTCTTGCCTGCATCTCCTGCTTTCAGATAAGATATTTTTTGCTTTTCTTTTTGTGCTTGCTTTTTGCATTGTTTTCTGCACTTTTGTGGAGGTCAGCCAGGTCCCCTCCTGGGGCCTGAGCTCCTCACAGTTTATCTGCAGCCACTGTTATTTGCTCATTTGCTTTTTCCTGTTTTTTCAGCGGCTGCATCTTGGTTTTGTTCACACTGAGATCTGATTTAGTGGGTGGCGAGATCGTGTGATCTCAGTATTTTGTAATCAGAATTGTTGGATTTTTGTAGGGTTTTCTGGGTTGCAGAAAGTAATCTCTCCTTTCCTATCCTATTTAGTCAGCTTGTGGCCCCAGCGTTTGCTCAATCTATTTTCTGCCTATGTTTGTGTTTTCATCTTGTCTAACCGCCATTATATGTTTGGGGGCTTCCTATTTTCTTTGGGGATCTGCTCCGGGGCAGTTGGCTTTCATCTTTCTGCCTTTAGGTGTAGATATCTCTCAGGCTGTGACGAGGCGTCTAGGATCAACGTAGGAACGCTCCACGGCTACCTCTAGTTGTGTCGTTAGTTTAGGAATCTGCAACCCATCAGTTACCAACATCTCAGGTGTTCTGCTGCCCTGCTGTTGTTCCTGTCCTCCTCAGCTACCGAAACACAACACCCATGACAGCACCACGAGAGAGGAGAAACCACCCTTCCGGAACAGGAAACCTACAGATACAAAGAGGGTGGTGCCTCTCTCACGCATCAGTTGTATTTCAGAGCTTGAGAGGACTACCACGGTTAATGACACAAATATATACACTATATACAATATATACAACGTAAACACTCTATATACAAACTACACATCTTCTAACAATAATTTACATCCATGAAATCTATAAGAGGATGTGCAGGGGAGGGAACTAAGGGTGTTGTCATGGGCTTCCGAAAAATACAGTTACCGGTAAGTAACTTAATACTTTATTCGGAATCCCATGACAGCACCACGAGAGAATTACAGAGATGTAAGCTAACCTAGGGAGGGACTATAGCCTGCAGCACCCTTAACCCGAAGGTGAGCTCCGAGGAAGTTCCCATGTCTAACCGATAGTGTTTAAAAAAGGTAGATGGAGATGACCATGTGGCCGCCTTACATATCTGGTCGATTGACACTCCAGATCTCTCTGCCCAAGAAGAGGCCATGGCCCAGGTGGAATGCGCCCTCAGATTGTGTGGAGCTGGATGCCCACCTGTTGTGTAAGCCAAAGAGAGAGCCTTCCTAATCCACCTGGCTAATGTGCATTTTGACACTAAGCCCTCTGCTAGACCCTTGGAAAGATAAAAATAATGCATTATCCTTCTTCCAGGAATTAGTAGCTGATATATATTCTAGTAGACATCTCCTAACATCTAGCGTATGAAGTTTCTCTTCTTTAGCGTTAGAGGGGTTAGGGAGAAAGGAAGGTAGGACTATCTCCTGTGGCCTGTGGAAGTGTGATGCTACTTTGGGCAAGTAAGCTGGGTCTGGCCTCAGGATCACCCTGTCCTGTAAGAACTCTGTGTAAGGCGGTAACCTGGAAAGAGCCTTTATATCCCCTATTCTACGTGCAGATGTTATTGCTATCAGAAACGCTATTTTAAGGGATAAAATCTTAATCAAGGCTGATTCAAGGGACTCAAATGGGGCGTCTGTCATAGCTGAAGGGACCAGATTCAAATCCCACGGCATACTTCTATTCTTTTGTATGGGTCTAGACCTACCCGCTGATCTTCGTTGTAATCTGCTTCCTACTTTTCAAGAGGGTGTCAATTAAACTCGGGGAGAAGCCTCTGTTAGTCAGCAACGACCTTTGAAACTCCACGCAGTCAAATGAAGCCCCTTCACCTGCGGGTGGTTGATCGGCCCCTGGCAGAGCAAATCCGGAAGGTCCGGAAGTACCCAGGGATCGTATACAGACATAGTCCTGAGCCATGCGAACCAGGCCCTCCTGGGCCAAAATGGGGCAATTAGTATGACCCTTGCTTGATCTTCTCTGATCTTCCTCACCACCAGAGGTAACAGGGCTAACGGTGGAAAAGCATTGGCCAGGGAGAAGTCCCATTTTATTAGGAAGGCATCCACTACCAGAGGATTTTCCCTGGGATTCAAAGAACAGAATTCCCTTACTTTTCTGTTCTCTCTGTTGGCAAAGAGGTCTACCTCCGGCTGGCCCCATTTGTGGACAATCTGATTGAAGATGTCCCTGTTCAGAGACCACTCTCCCTGCCTTAGAATGTTGCGGCTTAGGAAGTCTACTTTTATGTTGTCCTTTCCTCTGATATGGAGGGCTGTTAATGACTGAAAATGTCCTTCGGCTGTCTGAAAAAGGCATTCTGCTACCTGCATCAGGGCTTCGGACCGTGTTCCACCTTGGTCGTTGACGTAAGCTACCGCCACTTGGTTGTCCGAAGGAATCTTGACATGGTGACCCTGTAGGTATAGGAGGAGTCTTTTAACCAATAACTGTATTGCCAACAGTTCCCTCTGGTTGGACGAGGCTTCTGTATGGGAATTCCATCGTCCCTGAACCACTACGTCCCCCATATGGGCCCCCCAACCCGAGGGGTTAGCGTCTGTGGTTATTATACGAGTTATCTG
Source organism: Oophaga sylvatica (assembly GCA_033576555.1). Classification (NCBI taxonomy): domain Eukaryota; kingdom Metazoa; phylum Chordata; class Amphibia; order Anura; family Dendrobatidae; genus Oophaga; species Oophaga sylvatica. The sequence continues at coordinate 246,597,113 of JARQOD010000004.1, read as the reverse complement.
TGTCACCCAGGGAACTCCCGAGGATAAGTTACCCCTGTCCAGCCACCACGTTAGTGATTTAAGGGTTGAAGGACTCAACACTATTTGGCCCTGCAGGGACCCCCCCAGGATCTTATTAATTAGGACGTCCTTCTGTAGGGGTCTAGTGTGAATGTGGGCCCACTTAACTGCTGAAATACATGACGTTAGGGTACCCAATAAGGATATGGCTTGTCTGAGGGTCATGGAGGGTCTGTCAACTGCCTGTAATGCCTGCTGTTGAACATGCATTAACTTATCTGGTGGTAAGTAGCACTGTTGAACCTCTGAATCTAATAGTAGGCCTAGGAACTTTTGTACTTTCAAAGGCTGCAACCGGGATTTTTCATAATTTATCATCCAGCCTAAGTGTTCCAACCTGGACTTAGCCGTTTCTATTTGCAACCAGCAATGATCTGCCGAATTACCCACAATTAGGAAGTCATCTAAGTAAGGGACGATAAGCATATCTGACTCCCGTAAATGAGCCATGACCTCGGCCACGATTTTTGTAAATACCTGAGAGGCTACTGTGTTATGTTTCGGTAGCGGAGGAGGACAGGAATAACAGCAGGGCAGCCAAACACCTGAGATGTTGGTAACTGATGGGTTGCAGATTCCTAAACTAACGACACAACTAGAGGTAGCCGTGGAGCGTTCCAACGTTGATCCTAGATGCCTCGTCACAGCCTGAGAGATAACTACACCTAAAGGCAGAAAGATGAAAGCTATCTGCCCCGGAGCAGATCCCCAAAGAAAATAGGAAGCCCCCAAACATATAATAGCGGTTAGACAAGATGAAAATACAAACATAGGCAGAAAATAGACTGAGCAAACGCTGTGGCCACAAGCTGACTAAATAGGATAGGACAGGAGAGATTACTTTCTGCAACCCAGAAAACCCTACAAAAATCCAACAATTCTGATTACAAAAATACTGAGATCGCACAATCTCGCCACCCACTAAATCAGATCTCAGTGTGAACAAAAACCAAGCCGCTGCCGCTGAAAAAACAGGAAAAAAGCAAATGAGCAAATAACAGTGGCTGCAGATAAACTGTGAGGAGCTCAGGCCCCAGGAGGGGACCTGGCTGACCTCCACAAAAGTGCAGAAAACAATGCAAAAAGCAAGCACAAAAAGAAAAGCAAAAAATATCTTATCTGAAAGCAGGAGATGCAGGCAAGACTCCAGCAAACTTCCAAATGATCCAGGAACCACAATTGAGACAAGAACAATAGATCACCGGCAAGCATCATGGGAGGGAACCTCCCTTATATCAGACCAGTCAGTGAACCCAGATTGCCACTCTTCGCTGAAAGGTTCAGTACTGTCTGTAACCACCAGAGGGAGCCTCTGCTCAGAAACCATCTCTAACACATTCATAACACTACTGATAGACCGAAGGGGAGCGCTCTAAATTGAAAATGCCGGACTGTCCCCCTACGGAAACCGCCACCCTCATGAACCGTTGGAAATTTGTATGGATAGGGACATGATAGTATGCGTCTTTCAAATCCTCGACTGCCATGAAACAATTTTTAAACAGCATCTTTATTGCAGACCCATTTTAAATGATCGGCTAACCAGATATTCATTAAGGGACCTCAGATTGATATTGGTTCTAAATGATTTATCCGGCTTTTGAATCAGGAAAAGGGGGAGAGTAAAAGCCTCTACCTCGGGGCGTGGCCTAGCTCTTGATGTGAGAGGTCGGGTGGCAGTGTTTCTCCACCACCACTAGCTTCAATTATCCTGCACAGAGCCCGAATCAGCCAAATCCCTTATCAGGAACTGCTGTCTGAGGGTCCCGGGAGTCAGAGGCGAGCTTCTGCCAGACTCAGAGAGACCAACATGGGCCGCAAAAGGCAGAAGGATGCCGGGGCCTGCAGCAATGCCTCAGCCCAAGATGGCACCGAGACAGAGGAAGAGGCGGGAAGGAGGAACACAGCCTATGCACGGAGGCTGGAGGCTTCAGCGCGGCTGCACAGGTATGCGAGGGGCATGGAGGCAGATGAAGAAGGAAGTGAAGGTAGTGAGAAGCATGGAGATGAGGAGGAAGATGGTGAGGAGATGCCTGCGCTACATAATGAACAGCAGGAGGAGGGGGATGGTGATACTGTGCTGGCAGCTGAAAGTTCAGATGAGGCAGAGCCGACTCTGCGAGATGTATTCCAGGCTGTCTTATGCTGCAAGACTGCCTTAACTGCTCTGACAAAGCAGGTGAATGGTCTAAAAACCGATATGAGAGGCATTGAGGCTTCTATGCAGAAAGTTACAGCCAGATTGACTGAGGTGGAGGGCAGAGTTGGTGCAACAGAAGATCATTTAACCTCAGTGCAAAAGACGCAACAACAGCACATTCAGAGGATCGCGGTAGTGGCTATTAAAAACGATGACCTGGAAAACCGGTCACGCAGGAACAATCTGCGTATTGTGGGCATCCCTGAAAGAGCTGAGGGTGCTGACCCCACGACCTTTGTTGAAACCTGGCTGCTGGGAAAGTTTGGGTCTAATATCCTGTCGAGGGTGTTTGCTGTGGAGCGTGCCCATCGAGTGCCCATGAGACCCCCAGTGCCTGGAGAGAGCCCTCGTACGATGTTAGCCAGAATCCTGAACTGCAGAGACCGGGACACTATCTTACGTAAGGCCAGAAAATTGACAGATCTTACCCTGGAGGGCAAACGCATTGAAATATACCCGGATTACTCGGCTGAGGTGCAAAAGCTGCGGCTACGGTATGGTGAAGTGAAGAAACAGCTCCGCTCTTTGAATGTGAAATATTCTACAATTTATCCTGCCAAATTAAGAGTGGAAGCCTTTGGAAAGGTCAATTTTTTTCCCGTCACCGGTAGAGGCCGCTTCGTGGTTGGAGCGGAACCGGAGCAAATTGAGAGAAGCTGAGGACTCGGTACGGTGAATACACGACCCTGCTATTCTGACCACTGGACAGGGTTGTGGCTCTGCATTGCTCTGCGAAACCGCGGAGGAGGGGGAGAAACCCCCGCTGGGATCTACGTTTTATAGTTTTATAGTTAATTTGTTTGATTAATGGTTCGGGACTAAGCATACTATTGATTATGTGGTGGAGGGACTGCCAGTGCTGGAGGAGGACACGGCGCATGTGGTTATGCGGTATACTACGATGTTGCTCAGGTTCTTTGAGCTCCCACTCTCACATTGGGAAGAGAGTGACAAGAGAAGGGTGGGGGGAGGGGGTGGGGGGAGGTGGATGGGTTGGAGTTGCGGGAAAATGGGGTTGCTTATGCTGTTTGACCTGGTATGCTGGGGAACAAAATGGGAAGATGTTACTTGATGATGGTGGATTGTTTTTTCTGATGCACAATGAGTAACCGTACTGTTCGGATTTTAAGTTGGAATGTACGTGGTATATCTGACAGGACTAAGAGGGCAGCAATTCTGAATCACATCAGATCTTGTGATCCTATGATTGCGTGCTTACAGGAGACCCATCTCACTGGAGATACTAGGCACTGGCTGTCGAGAGGGTGGATGTTAAAGACATATCATTCTACTTATTCCTCGTACTCCAGGGGGGTGTCAGTCCTAATACATAAAAACGCACATTATGAAGAGCTGGCAGTGCAAGTAGACAGTGAAGGGCAGTATGTATGGATTGCATGCAGATTGTATGGACACAAAATGATTTTAGTGGCTTTATATATCCCTCCACCTTATTCTAAAAAGGCACTTCAAGCAGTATTGGACTTGACAGCCAGATGGGGGGAGGCTCCGATGTTGATTATGGGAGATGTTAACAACACCATGAATGATTACTGGGATAAAGTACGTCCGGCAGGTATGGAAGCGGGACGGGACGGAATGACTGCATTTGGCACCTACGTGGGGGAGCTGGGGCTGGTGGATCTGTGGAGAGTACGAAATGAGGGTAAGAGGATCTTCTCGTGCCACTCGGCTACATACGGAACACTGTCAAGGATAGACCTGGCTTTTGGGGATACTGCTATGGATGGGATGGTTGGGGAGGTGGAATACCTACAGAGGACTCTATCGGATCATAGTCCTATGGTTGTCACGCTTCTAGTGGGATCTGTTCAGGGACAGAGGGGAGGTTGGCGTCTTCACCCGACGTGGCTTAAAGTGGTGGATATGGGCGGAATAACCAAAGAACTAGAGCACTTCTTCCAAGTGAATGAGGGGAGTGCGGAGACCACAGTGGTGTGGGAGGCTATGAAGGCATTTATGAGGGGACTTTTTATAGGTGAGATCTCACGGTGTAAGACCAAAACTAAATTGGCAGATCAACAAATAAAGGATGACTTGACAAGGGCAGAGGCAGACATGATTTTGACGCCAACGAGTGCAGCTCACAATAGACTAAAATTGGCACAGGAGGCAGTTAATAAACTGCACATGATGCAAGCTGAGAGGAAAAGGGCATTTCAGCAAGCCCAATTCTATGAGGAAGGAGAGAGAGTGGGTTACTTGTTGGCGGTGATATCTGCGGCACAGAGGGAATCTTCCAGGGTGTACAGGTTGAGAGACCAAACGGGGACGACTCTGACAGACACAAAGGATATATTGGAGGTCTTCAAGGAATATTACATGGCACTATACAATTCAAGAGTACGGGACACGGAGAGGGCCGTAGAGGAATTCTTGGAGGGCATCTCACTGTCTAAATTGTCTGAGGAAGATAGGTTAAGGTTGGATGAACCTGTGAGTGTGGAGGAGGTGGAATGTGCAATTCTGTCTATGCCCAATAACAAATCACCGGGTGCTGATGGTCTACCTGGGGAGGTGTACAGGGAGCTGGTGGAGCTGCTGGCCCCTAAACTGAAAAATGTGTTTGAGGAGGCTTTGGTGAAGGGGGCGCTACCGAGATCAATGGAGGAAGCGGTGATAGTGGTTCTACCAAAGGAGGGGAAAGACCCCATGGATGCGGAGTCGTATAGGCCCATATCGTTGTTGACAACGGATGTCAAAATACTCGCTAAGATCCTGGCCACCCGGCTCACCGGGGTTGCGCATACTGTTATTCACGAGGACCAGTCGGGCTTTATGCCCAACCGCTCCACGGCTGTTAACTTGAGAAGATTATTTCTTAATATGCAGCTGCCTGCTGATAATGGGGGCGGGAGAATAGTGATGTCATTGGACGCTAGAAAAGCATTTGACAGTGTGGAATGGAAATATTTATGGAAAATCATGGACATAATGGGATTTGGCCCCGCGTTTATGGCCTGGGTGAAGTTACTGTACTCGTCCCCAAGGGCGGTAGTTAAGGTGAATGGTGAACGGTCCGGGATGTTTGACCTACATAGGGGCACAAGGCAGGGGTGCCCGCTGTCCCCGCTATTGTTTGCGGTGGCTGTGGAGCCCCTGGCGGCCAAAATAAGAGCTGAGAGAGGAGTGGTCGGATTTAAATTTGGGAGGCTGGAAGAAAAAATATCACTATATGCCGATGACATCCTGTTATTTCTGGAAAGTGCAGGAGAGACATTAGGGTGCACCATGGATGTAATTAAACACTTTGGGAGCATTTCGGGACTGGAGATAAACTGGCATAAGTCTTTTGTCATGGCTGTAGATAGACCAATAAAAGCGGAGGAGATAGATGAGAGGGGGAAGCAGCTCCGGCTGGTTTCACAATTTAAATACCTTGGGATATGGGTGGCGCTTCCATTGACACGATTCACGGATCTGAATTTAGTTCCTCTGCTAGAGAAATTTAAAAAGAAAATAGGCGCATGGTGCCGATTGGCTTTGACGGTGACGGGTAGAACTAACCTGATTAAGATGGTCCTTATGCCACAATTAATGTACGTTTTGCACAACTCACCGATATGGCTACCAAAGAAACGGTTTCAGGGTATTGATTCTATCTTCAGATCCTTGATATGGGCAAGAGGCAGGCAAGGATTAAATTGGAAACGCTGCAAAATGGGAAGAAGGAGGGAGGATTGACCGCACCCAATCCCTGGGTCTATTTTTTGGCAGTACAGGGCCAGCATGTCAGGGGATGGAGAGAGCCCGATTGTGGAGGGGCAGCTTGCCGGGTGCTGGAACATGTGTCGGGGAGACGCCCACTGGTCCAGGCGTTAGAGGATGGTACCTTTAAGAAATTGGGAGCAATATATCCTACCTTAGGCTTGACTCAGAAGGTATGGGACACTATTAAAAAGATCAGGGGGGTGGACGGGCTGACTAGATACTCACCGGTGTTGGGCAATGAACATCTGCCGGAACTTAATAAGCTGTGTCAAATGGGCAATTGGAAGGCGCAAGGAGTGAGATATGTGTGCCAGCTGCAGAGTGGAACGGACCTGAAGACCTTTGAGAAATTGAGAGAGGAATTTGATTTGCCTTTGGTATGGGGATTTCAATACTATAGGCTTCGACATGCTTGGAGGGCACAGTGTGGATTGGGAGCTATGACGGTTCAGAGTGACATTGTACTAGACTTTGTGTGTATGAAGGGAGGGACGAGGGGAGTCATATCGAGCTTATATCATGACCTACTGCACTCCTATCTGGGGGGAAATCACCTCATTGCAAAGAGTAAATGGGAAAAGGAGGTGGGTACCCTCACGACAGAACAATGGGAGGCGATTCTAGAATATGTCCCGAAGATCTCTCTAAGCGAACAGGCACGGCTCTCCCAATTATACATAATACATAGGACATACAAAACACCGTTGCTTCTGTACAAGGCGGGCTTGAGGGGAGATTCCAATTGCCCTAGGTGTGGCATGGACCAGGCCGGATTACTGCACATGCTATGGTCGTGCCCACGGCTGGCGGCTTATTGGTTGGTCGTTATTAACAAAATTGAGAGGGCTTATACATGTACAATTGACAGAGACCCGGTGCTGTGTGTTTTGGGGGAGGTGGATGGTATACCTGTCTCGGAACATAACAAAGTGGCGATAGCGCGATTGCTATATGTGGCACGCAAATTAATAGCACGAAAGTGGACAGATTCGGAACCCCCCACTAGGAGGGAATTTATTGCTCAGACACGTACGGTAATGCATTTAGAGGAAAGCATTTACAGGCGGAGGCATGGAGAGAGAACTTTTGGGAAAATATGGTCCGCATGGATGGCGGTAATATGATTGTCAATGTTCCCAGGTATGCCCGGCATAAGGAGTATTGGCGGGAGGGGGAGGGGGGAGAGGGTTTTGACTGTATTACTACACGTTATGTGAATTGTTATATGTATATTGATAACTGTTTGCTGTTAATTTTTGAAACCTAAATAAAAATAATTGGTTTAAAAAAAAAAAAAAAGCCTCTACCTCTCTCTGATTCCGGCACCTCCACTAGGACATTTTTAAGGCACAAATTCAGCACCTCTGCTTCCAATGCCGACTGTTCAAGATTAGAAGCATGCATGGGAGTTAGTTTAAAACTGTCTTGTGGGATATCCCGAAACTCAAGTTTGAGTCTGTTTGTAAGGTTCTTTGTACATGTTCTTGAAACTCAGTTTTCCGTCAGCCATTTTGCTTTCTGTCTTGCTGCAGCTATCTTGCCCTCAGTCAATATGGAGTTTTCAGCTTTCATGTTCCTGCCCTGATTCTCTCCCTCTTGCTTCTTAAGCAGCCACAGCTAAGCAATCAGTGCTTCAGAATCTAGCCTGCAGTGAACCTGTGACCTGACTCCTGGAAGCCTTGGACTGTGTACTCCAGCTATTCCTACTGAGGAACTCTGAACACTTGTGGACTCTGGAACCCTGCTCTTTGAAAGATCCACGTTTGCATGGACTTACGGTAACAGAGAAGAAGATCCTGAACCTGTTGTGGAGAGTGATTGCTGAGCTTAAGTTACTCTGGCCTGCTGTGTCTCCTGCTTCTGTATCTGCAAACTGGGTGACTATTTTTGCCACTTGTATGAAGTAATACAAGACCTTCTATATCAAACCTGTGTCTCATGTATTTTCATCGCACCCAAGCACAAGACGCTATATGAACTGTACTACATACATTACAAGATTCTGAAGCCAAAACGTTAGTGTCTGCTGGGTCTGGGAAGGCTGTGTCTGCTGTAACTGTGGATATCAGACGTCCAGTTGTACTTTCTGTGATGACAGTGGTGTGACTTCTCACAACCATTCCAGGTGAGCAATTCCCTTAAGTTTTTTTTTTCTTCTGCAGTGTTACCACAGGTAAACACTATTGTTTGTTTTTTTTTCTCTTCCCTCTTTTGTGTCTGCTGTAACTGTGGATATCAGATGTCCGGTTGAACTTTCTGTGATGATAGTGGTTGTGACTTCTCACAACCATTCCAGGTGAGCAGTTCCCTTAATTTTTTTTTCTCTCTGCAGTGTTACCACAGGTAAACACTATTGTTTTTTTTTTCTTTTCTCCTCTCCTTCCAGTACTCCTGTCTTAAAAGATCTGGAAAATGGAGGCCCGCATAAAGGAACTTTGCGGAGTGACTGATAATATCCTTGCAGATTTACAGACTATAAAAACCCGTTTTACAAACCTACAGGACCTCACTAATCACAATTTGCAAGTGTTTGGACAGACTGCCCAGGATTTGCGAGCCAGGATTGAGGTTCTAGAGGAGCGAGTCCAGGCTCCTGCCGTAGCCCCAAGTTCTGGGATTCCCAAGTTGCCCCCTTTTCGTTTTGGCGGTGAACGTGAAAAATTCAGGGGATTTATTAACCAATGCAATCTGTTTTTTTCTGCACATGCTTCACAATTTCCCACTGAACGATCTAAAGTGCTTACTATAATTATGTTACTTACCAACAAAGCTTTGATGTGGGCAAACCCTCTGATTGAGACTGAGGATGAATGTTTGGATCATCTTGATGCTTTCATTTCAGCCATGGGGCAGGTGTTTGATGACCCCAATCGAGGTGCAACAGCTGAAGCAGCCATGTTAACTTTGCGCCAAGGTAAGCACTCGGTAGCCGAATATGCCTTGGATTTCAGGAGATGGGCCCTTGATACCACCTGGGACAGTTCCGCCAAAAAATCTATTTTTCGAAAGGGTTGTCTCCACTAATTAAGGATGAACTTGCTCGTGCCGACCCTCCCACTGCGTTAGGTGACTTTATTAATTACTGCATCCGTATTGATGCTCGCCTGACTGAACGCAGGCAAGAGAGATGGTTCGAAAGCAATCGCACTAACCTTTTCCTACCTTCCTCCCCAGCTAAGGAACCTTTGAGTAGGATCACACGGGAACCTGAACCTGAACCCATGCAGGTAGACTCTTTACAAAGACGGGTTAGTGATGCACGCAAGGAACATCGTTTTAAGGAAAATCTATGTTTCTATTGTGGTAAGTCAGGGCACTTCATTATAAACTGCCCCAGCCGTTCTCGTAAGACTACTGCAGCACTCATTCACTGTGAGTGTTGCGAGAGGAGATCTGTCAGGTCCGAGCCTCAGGCTCCAGAGAGATCTGCAACAACAGATCTTGATTTCTCGGACTTAAACTCCGTTACTTCTGAGGACGATGACTGTGTAAACGCTGCAATTTTTCAAGTTTCCTCAGCGGTGTCCCAGCTGAGTTGTAGGAAAAACAATTCTCATTGCTTCCTTTCCATCAAACTCTGGGTTAACTCAGTCTGGGTGTCTAGCTCTGCTATGATCGACTCAGGGGCAAGTGGGAATTTTATGGATGTCTCCTTTGCTCTGAAACAGGGGATACGTTCAGTGAAGAAGGCTACTCCAGTACAGATGGAAACTGTGGATGGCTCCCTGCTGACCTCTGGACCAGTGGATCAGGAAACGGAGCCTTTGAGGGTCCTTATGGGTAAAGATCATCAAGAGAAACTGTCCTTTATGCTTATCTCTTCTCCCCACTTTCCCATTATTCTAGGGCTACCATGGCTGCAGGCTCAGAACCCTACCGTTAACTGGGAGACCAAGGAATTACACTTTCCAGAGAAACAGATGAGTCCAGAAGTTTCAGCTTGCTCTGTTCCTAAAGGAACCATGTCAGTCCCTGAACTACCAGCTGTATACCAGGACTATGTGGATTTATGTGACAAGAAGAACGCTGACCAGCTTCCCCCTCACCGTCCATATGATTGTCCAATTGAATTATTGCGTGGAGCAGAGATACCTTTTGGTAAGATCTACCCCCTGGCGGGGCCTGAGCTAAAGGCTTTAAAGGATTACATAGACGAAAATCTAGCCAAGGGCTTCATACGCCCCTCTTCATCTCCTGCAGGTGCACCCATCTTCTTTGTGAAGAAGAAAGATGGATCTCTGAGACCCTGCGTAGACTATAGGGAACTCAATAAGGTTACTATTAGAAACCGTTATCCATTGCCTTTAATCCCTGAGTTATTGGAGAGAGTGCAGCATGCCAAAATTTTCTCTAAATTGGATCTCCGTGGGGCCTATAACTTGGTCCGTATTAGACCTGGGGATGAATGGAAGACTGCATTCAGGTCACGCTATGGACACTTTGAATATCTAGTTATGCCTTTTGGTCTGAGTACCGCCCCAGCCACTTTCCAACACTTGGTGAATGACATCTTCAGGGATCTCCTAGATACATTCATGGTGATTTATTTGGATGATATTCTAATTTTTTCTAACTCCACAGAGGAACATCATGGACATGTGAGAATGGTCTTGGAACGTCTAAGACAAAACCATCTTTACATCAAACTTGAAAAGTGTGAATTCCATAGGACCGAAATTCAATTTCTGGGGTATGTACTGTCTACACAAGGAATTAATATGGATGGAAGTAAGACCCAAGCCATCAAGGATTGGCCAAGTCCTAGAAATGTGAAGGAGGTGCAGCGCTTCATCGGGTTTGCCAATTTCTATAGACGTTTCATTAGGAATTTCTCTGAGGTAGTGTCACCTATCACCCAACTTACCCGGAAAGAGTCTAGGTTCTCTTGGACTCCCCAAGCCCAGGAAGCATTTTCTCGTCTAAAAGATAAATTTACCACCGCACCTATCTTGGTACATCCCAACCCCGAACTTGCCTTCATAATAGAGGTGGATGCTTCAGATTGTGCCGTTGGAGCTATACTCTCTCAGAGAACAGGTGAGAAGAATGTCTTGCATCCCTATGCCTTCTTTTCCCAGCAGTTGTCTTCGGCTGAGAGGAACTACGATGTGGGCAATAGAGAGTTGTTGGCCATTATTGCCGCCTTCAAAGAATGGAGACACCTTCTTCAGGGAGCTGCACAGCAAATAGTCGTCCTGACAGACCATTGTAACCTTGAATTTATCAGGTCGGCTAAGTGCCTGACTCCTCGCCAGGCTCGCTGGAATCTTTTCTTAAACCAATTTAATTTTGTAATTTCTTATAGACCAGGATCGCGCAATGGAAAGGCTGATGCACTCTCTAGGATTCATTCAGCAGAGACCCGTCCACTTGCTCCTCCTAAGACTATTCTTCCTGACTCTAGATTCCTGGGAGTGATTCATAATCAAGACCTACTTAAGGACATCAAGGAAGCATACCATGCAGATTCCTTGTTGGCACAACCCCCAAGGGACGTAAGTCTTGTCTTTAAGAATGGTGTGTGGATTCTGGGACAACGTCTGTATATTCCTGAAACAGTCAGATTGAGAGTATTGCAACTCATTCACGATTCCAAGATAGCTGGGCATAGAGGAATTCTAAAGACACAGGAATTTCTTTCTCGTTTCTTTTTGGTGGCCCACTTGAAGGAAGGATGTTTTAAACTATGTCACTTCATGTGAAGTCTGTGCAAGATGCAAAACACCTCGCTCCTCACCAACTGGTCTGTTACAACCTCTTCCCACCCCGTCCCGCCCGTGGGGATCCATTTCTATGGACTTCATTGTGGAGTTACCAACCTCTCAAGGGAAAAACACCATTCTAGTGGTGGTTGATCGTTTAACAAAGGCAGCTCATTTTATTCCTTGTGTCGGCTTACCCACTGCAAAACAGACATCAGATTTGATGATTAAAGATGTGTTTCGCTTACATGGAGTACCGGATGAGGTTATTTCGGATCGAGGGGTGCAATTCACTTCAAGGTTTTGGCAAAATTTCTGTGCAGCATTGGACATTAAAGTAAACCTTTCTTCTGCTTTTCATCCCCAGACTAATGGACAGACCGAACGAACCAATCAAACTCTGGAGCAGTATCTCCGCTGCTTTATCTGCCACCTACAGGATGATTGGGTGGATCTACTTCCATTGGCTGAGTTCTCTTATAACAACTCTCAGAGCGCCTCCACTAAGCAGTCTCCTTTTTACTCCAATCTAGGTTATCATCCTAACATTCTTCCACGATTTCCCATAGAAACGCCTTTACCAGCAGTGGCCGAAAGAATCACGTCTTTACAGAAGAATATGGATCTTCTAAAGGAGAATCTGGAATTGGCTCAGGAAAGGTACAAGAAAGCAGCAGATAAATTTCGTAAACCTGCACCAGCTTTCAAGGTAGGAGACCTGGTCTGGCTGTCAACCAGAAATCTTAAGTTAAGGATTCCATCGTCTAAGTTGGGACATAAGTACATTGGACCCTATAAAATCAGTAAAATTATAAGTGCCGTTGCTTGTCGTCTTCAACTGCCTAGAACTATGAGAATCCACCCTGTCTTTCATGTATCCCTACTAAAGGCTGCAACACCCAATACGTTTCCTGGACGTTCTTCTCCTTGCCCTGACCCAGTGCTAGTCGATGGTCAGGAAGAATTTGTGGTGGAAAGAATTCTAGATTCCAGGTTATACAGAAATCAGTTACAATATTTGATTAAATGGCAGGGCTACCCAGTGGAGGACAACTCATGGGAACCAGTCAATAACGTTAATGCTCCTCGTTTGCTCCGCCAGTTTCATCAGAGGTACCCAGACAAGCCTGGTCTGAGGCCATCCGGAGGTTGTCCCTAAGGGGGGAGTAATGTAAGGTTCTTTGTACATGTTCTTGAAACTCAGTTTTCCGTCAGCCATTTTGCTTTCTGTCTTGCTGCAGCTATCTTGCCCTCAGTCAATATGGAGTTTTCAGCTTTCATGTTCCCGCCCTGATTCTCTCCCTCTTGCTTCTTAAGCAGCCACAGCTGAGCAATCAGTGCTTCAGAATCTAGCCTGCAGTGAACCTGTGACCTGACTCCTGGAAGCCTTGGACTGTGTACTCCAGCTATTCCTACTGAGGAACTCTGAACACTTGTGGACTCTGGAACCCTGCTCTTTGAAAGATCCACGTTTGCATGGACTTACGGTAACAGAGAAGAAGATCCTGAACCTGTTGTGGAGAGTGATTGCTGAGCTTAAGTTACTCTGGCCTGCTGTGTCTCCTGCTTCTGTATCTGCAAACTGGGTGACTATTTTTGCCACTTGTATGAAGTAATACAAGACCTTCTATATCAAACCTGTGTCTCATGTATTTTCATCGCACCCAAGCACAAGACGCTATATGAACTGTACTACATACATTACACTGTTGGTTATTACACTTCGCACCCAGATGCTATTCGTGATTTCTAACCAGGCTGGGAGGAAGGCTGACAATCTGCCCCCCACGGGAATCTCTAGTCATTGGCCAGGCTTCTTCCTCTCTCTTGAAGAACGCCTGAACATAAAGCCCGTACCTCGCCTTCTCTTATCTTCCCATCTGAACCGATCTCTAGTGGGTGAAGCCATGCGTCTCCTTCCTTGACCAAACTTCTTTCTACTGAAAGAGCGTCGGTAGGACATAGATGATAAATTAGGGAACTTCTTTTTCTCGTCCCCTGCCTTATCCAGCACCTCATCCAGGTCAGGCCCAAATAAATATTCTCCTTCACAGGGAATGGCGCAGAGTTTTGACCTGGTCTGAATGTCCCCCGGCCAGCATTTCAACCACAGAGCTCTGCGGGCCGCGTTGGAAAGACCAGCTGCTCTGGCCGCCATTTTAACAGAGTCCACCGAGGCATCTGACAGGAAAGCTGCTGCCTCCTGGATCACTGGTAAAGTCCCCAGAATGGTATCTCTAGGAGCTCCTTCCTTCAATTGCGACTCTAGCTGGTCTAGCCAAACCATCATGGATCTGGCCGTACAAGTCGCTGCCACCGCTGGCCTAAGTGAACCAGCCGCCATCTCCCAGGTGCCTTTAAGAAAGGTATCTGCCTTTCTATCTAGGGGATCTTTAAGGGTTCCCATGTCCTCAAAGGGTAGCGAAGCTCTTTTTGATGCCTTGGCCACTGCTGCATCTAACTTCGGGGCTTTGTCCTAGGTGCTGACTGCCGGATCTTCAAAGGGGTACTGATGCTTAAGAGCCGGAGGTAAAGAGCCTCTTTTTTCCAGCTTCTTCCACTCCTGACAGATTAGTTCCTGGATATTTCTATTTAGGGGAAAAGATCTTCGTCTCCTCTGCTCTAGCCCTTTAAACATAACTTCCTGCATGGACAGCTGCGGCTTGGGTTCAGCAATACCCATTGTTCCCTTGACCGTCTTTACCAACTTATCCACCCGGTCCAGGGCAGACAGAAGTGTGCAGAACCTTCCTCAGACGAAGAAGACTGAGAAAATTGGCTCTGAGTCGTCCCCCTCCCCCCTTTCCGCCGAGGAGGCTGATTCCATAGGGGCCCTGTATTTAAAACTTCCCGCCTGGGACAGGGATTTCAGAGACTCCCTTACTTCAGCCCTGACTAAATCCTTCAAGCTTGCCGCCACATTAGGTGATTCTTCAACCACCTGAGGAGGATAGTAAGAGGAACATTGTCTATCTAGACCTAATGCCTCTCCCCCTTCCCCCTTCCCAAGACCTCACTGTCTGCTGGATACCGGGGTTACCCAACTTTTTGGGGCACGAATCTGGTAGGGGCATCCACAGAGGGCGCATTCCCTGTGTTTTGCCTTAGTAGTGCATTTCTTCTCCTAATAAAAGAAAATATAAAGGGGGACCCAAGTCACTGAGTGAACATTCACGTAGATCACTTACCAGCGGCCGTGGTGAATATGTACCGGATCACGAGGGGGTTTTTTCCCAGTCGACGCTCCCGACCTCTGCCTGGAGGAGCTCTTGTGACTGGACTGGTCACTCCATTTTTCCTGCTCAGTAGCGCTATCCCACGCTTTGGACTTATCCTGCTTGGCTTCTGCACCTCTTACAGCAGCTGAGGCTGCTGATCTTCATCACTCTCCATCCTTCCGGGATATGAGGCCAGAAGCATGGGATCTCGGGCAGATCCTGCTTAAATCCCCTTCCTCCGGTGAGCAGCCCCGCCTAGCGCCACACCCCCGATTAACCCTCCGCCCCCTCGCAGGTGCCGGTGGCTTCCCATGGAACACGCGATGCCCGGCGTCCCCATGTGATGGGCGCCACCATCTTGGCCGCCTGCGCATGCGCAGTAACACTGGCGACCCGAAAGTGCACGCCCTCTCCGCCCCCGACGCCACTGCGGCTCCGGGCGCTTCCTGTGGCTTTGCTATGCGCCCAGGAGCAATGCAGGATGCCGGGAACTTGCCTGCGGCACCCCCAGGCCTTCCGGACCCTGCTGCAACGCACCCT
>JARQOD010000004.1:246564111-246581561 GCA_033576555.1 Oophaga sylvatica | reverse complement strand
CCCTCCCTGGGCTATTATTATTTGCCCCCACTCGCTTGCTTTGTCTGTCTGGTGGAGAAAATACAGCGGGAGCCCACGCATTTTTTTTCAACGAATTGACACCTTTAATTAACCCCTACATGTCTGCAATTTTGCACACATACACATGTAATTGTAAGTTAAAACCATATATCAAAATACATGAAATGACATGGTAAACTGTATGTAAACCATGTGTCATTTCATGTTGGGTTCTGTGATTTCACAAAAGCCGGCAATTGAATTAGCGGCTATTACAGTATATAGAAGTGTATGAACTATAAATATATATATATATATATATATATATGTCACAATGACATGTACAGTACAGACCAAAAGTTTGGAAACACCTTTTCATTCAAAGATTTTTCTACATTTTCATGGCTATGAAAATTGTAGAATCACACTGAAGGCATCAAAACTATGAATTAACACATGTGAAATTATACATTACACTTTACAAAAAAGTGTGAAACAACTGAAAACATGTCTTATATTCTAGGTTCTTCAAAGTAGACACCTTTTGCTTTGATTACTGCTTTGCACGCAGAAAAGGTGAAAGGATGGACTCTACATGCCTGGTTCCCACCGTGAAGCATGGAGGAAGTGGTGTGATGATGTGGGGGTGCTTTGCTGGTGACACTGTTGGGGATTTATTAAAAATTGAAGGCATAGCAAACCAGAATGGCTACTACAGCATCTTGCAGCAGCATGCTAGTCCATCCGGTTTGCGTTTAGTTGGACCATCATTTATTTTTCAACAGGACAATGACCCCAAACACACCTCCAGACTGTGTAAGGGCTATTTGACCAAGAAGGAGAGTGATGGGGTGCTACGCCAGATGACCTGGCCTCCACAGTCACCAGACCTGAACCCAATCGAGATGGTTTGGGGTGAGCTAGACTGCTCACCGCTTCAATTTTGAATAAATCCCCAACAGTGTCACCAGCAAAGCACCCCCACACCATCACACCACCTCCTCCATGCTTCACGGTGGGAACTAGGCATGTAGAGTCCATCCGTTCACCTTTTCTGCGTGCAAAGCAGTAATCAAAGCAAAAGGTGGCTACTTTGAAGAACCTAGAATATAAGACATATTTTCAGTTGTTTCACACCTTTTTGTAAAGTGTAATGTATAATTCCACATGTGTTAATTCATAGTTTTGATGCCTTCAGTGTGATTCTACAATTTTCATAGTCATGAAAATACAGAAGAATCTTTGAATGAGAAGGTGTGTCCAAACTTTTGGTCTGTACTGTATATATATATATATATATATATATATATAGATATATATATATGTGTTCTATGTGTGTATATGTATTGTTTCTATTCTTTATTAAAGCTGTCAGTGTGATTTAACAGTATAGCCGGGGACGAATTAGCGGTTATTATACTATGTAGAAGTGTATGACCTATATATATATATATATATATATATATATATATATATATATATATATATATATACATATATATATATATATATTTTATATATATATATATATATATATATATATATATATTTGCTTTTTGTGTACATTTTTTTTTTTACAATGTGATTTTTACATGATTTTTTACATAGAGATAACTGCTCTATGTAAAACGTCATGTTAAAATCGCATTGCATACAGATGGAAAACTGATGGAAAACGGAAGGAGCAATTAAAAAATCGCATACAAATCGCATGCAAATCGCATGACAATTACATATAATCGTACCGTTTTTTCCATCCAGAAAACGGACTGTTTTTTTTTCCACAAATGGGTATGAGCCCACAGACTGAATCTACAAGGTAAAGAGACTTTTTTTAACTACTTCCCGACCGCCCGCTGTAGATGAACGTCAGCGCTTGCTGGGCTCTGTGCAGCGCCGAAATTTATCAGTGGTCGGCGGTCTCAAAGTGCTCAGGACCTCCAGGGTCCTGCAAGCGCTGCGATTCCTGTGCAGGGACAGGTGACTTAATCGGGACCCAATGATGTTAACCCTTTGCTATCTTCTAGATGCCGTGGTTGCGGAATCTGGAAGATAGCAGAAGGAGAGCGCTGCTTTACTCACCTCTCTGACGCCCCCATTAGATGAGATGTGATCACATCACAGGGGATCCGAACGTTGTCATGGCAGCCAGAGGTCACGTGATGACCTTCAGATCTGCCAGTTACGGTGGCCTGTTAGGCTCAGCCAGTAGCTGAGTCTAACAGGTGATCTGACAGTGTAAAACTGACAGGTCTCATGCAATGCCTGAGACAAGTGATCAGAATAAAATCAAATAAAAATTGAAGTCCCAAACAGGGGCCCCTTAAAAAAAAAAAAAGTAAAAAAATAATAAAAAAAATCCTAAAATAAAAAAGAAAAAATATTAAACCAATAAATACATATATTTATGTAAAAACAAAAAAAATACACATATGTGGTATCGCAGCCTCCAAAAGAAATCCAACAAATTATGCACTCTTAAATCCAAATGTCCCCCCCCCTTCTAAGCCCCAGTGTGCCAAAACCACATTTAGCATCCTGTTAAGTTTTGGTAGCTGAGGAGAGTAAGCAAAAACGGCAATAGACCAGAGAGGCTGGAACCTATTGGATTGCAGTAACCTGAACTAACCACACAACTAGAGGTAGCCGTGGAGCGTTCCTACGTTGATCCTAGACGCCTCGTCACAGCCTGAGAGATAACTACACCTAAAGGCAGAAAGATGAAAGCTATCTGCCTCGGAGCAGATCCCCAAAGAAAATAGGAAGCCCCCAAACATGTAATGGCGGTTAGACAAGAGGAAGCACGGACACAGACAGAAAATAGAATGAGCAAACGCTGGGGCCCAATCTGTCTAGACAGAAAAGTACAGGAAAGGATACTCACTGCAATCCAAAAAAAACCCTAAAAAAACCCAACACTACTGTTTGCAAAAACACCTGAGATCACACGACCTCTACCACCTAAATCAGTTCTCTGGTGTAACAAAACTAAGCCACAGCCACTGAAAAAACAAGAAAAAGCAAATGAACAAACAACAGTGGCTCCAGATAAACTGAGAGGAGCACAAGCCCCCCGGAGGGGACCTGGCTGACCTCCACAGAAGTGCAGGGAACAATGCAAAAAGTAAGCACAAAAATAAAAGCAGAAAATATCTTATCTGATAGCAGAAGATGCAGGCAAGACTCAGCAAGCTTCCAAATGAACCAGGAACCACAATTGAGACAAGAACAATTGATCACCGGCAACCATCATGGGGGAGAACCTCCCTTATATCAGACCAATCCGTGATCCCAGATTGCCACTCCTCGCTGAAAGGTTCAGTACTGTCAGTAACCACCAGAGGGAGCCTCTGCTCAGAAACCATTTTTAGCAAATTCATAACAGTACACCCCCCTTGAGGAGGGGTCACCGAACCCTCACTTGTGCAACCAGGTCGATCAGGATGAGCTCGGTGATAGGCACGGATCAGTCTCCTAGCATGGATCTCCGAAGCAAACACCCAAGAATTGTCCTCCTGACCATAACCTCTCCACTTAACCAAATACTGGAGTTTCCGTCTAGAAAACCGAGAATCCAATATTTTCTCAACCACATACTCCAGATTGCCCTCAACCAAAACAGGGTCAGGAGGCGCAGCCATAGGAACCACTGGCTCGACAAACCTCTTCAATAAGGACTTGTGGAACACGTTATGGATCTTAAATGTCCCTGGAAGAAGCAAACGGAAGGAAACAGGATTAAGAATCTCCATGATCTTATAAGGTCCAATGAACCTGGGCTTTAACTTTGGAGATGCAACCCTCATAGGGATATTTCTTGAGGACAACCAAACCAAGTCCCCCACTTTAAACCGAGGACCATCAGACCTATGCCGGTTGGCAAACCGTTGGGCCTTCTCCTGAGCGAGAGACAACCTCTCCACTACCTGGTCCCAAATCTGCTGCATTCGTTCCACAACAGAGTCAACACCCGGACAGACAGAAGCCTCCGCCTGTCCCGAAGAAAATCGAGGGTGAAACCCAAAATTGCAGAAAAATGGAGACATCAAGGTGGCAGAGCTAGCCCTATTATCAAGAGCAAACTCAGCCAAAGGCAAAAAAGAGACCCAGTCATCTTGATCAGCAGACACAAAACATCTCAAATAAGTCTCCAAGGTCTGGTTTGTTCTCTCGGTTTGTCCATTGGTCTGAGGATGAAAAGCAGAGGAGAAAGATAATTGAACACCAAGTTTAGAACAAAATGTCCTCCAAAATCTGGAAACAAATTGGACTCCTCTGTCAGACACAATGTTCTCCGGAATGCCATGTAACCGAACCACATGCTGAAGGAACAAAGGCACCAATTCGGAGGAGGAAGGTAACTTAGGTAATGGCACAAGATGTATCATCTTGGAAAACCTATCACAGATTACCCAGATAACGGTCATTCTCTGAGAAACAGGGAGGTCGGAAATAAAATCCATAGAGATATGGGTCCATGGCCTCTTGGGCACAGGTAATGGCATTAACAAACCACTAGAGCGAGAGCAAGGCTTGGAGCGAGAGCAAGTCCCACAGGACTGCACAAATTCCCTGACGTCACGAGACAAAGTAGGCCACCAAAAGGACCGACTCACCAAGTCTCTGGTACCAAAAATCCCGGGATGACCAGCCAACGCGGAACAATGAATCTCAGACATCACACTCTTCTTCCACTGGTCTGGGACAAACAATTTCCCAATAGGGCAGCGCTCAGGTTTATCCTCCTGACACCCTTCCAGAGCCAGTCTCAAATTGGGCGAGATGGCGGAAAGAACTACACCCTCTTTCAAAATAACAGTAGGATCAGATAACTCAGGAGAGTCCGCAAAGAAACTCCTCGAGAGGGCATCCGCCTTAACATTCTTAGTGCCAGGAAGAAAAGAAACCACAAAATTAAAACATGTGAAAAACAAGGCCCACCTGGCCTGTCTAGGATTAAGTCGCTTGGCTGATTCGAGATAAACCAGATTCTTATGGTCCGTGACGACCACCACCTGATGTTTGGCTCCTTCCAGCCAATGTCTCCACTCTTCAAAGGCCCACTTCATGGCCAATAACTCCCTATTACCCACGTCATAATTACGTTCAGTTGGAGAAAATTTTCGAGAGAAAAAGGCACAAGGGTTACTTTTAGAGGTCTCTGGATCTCTTTGGGACCAAACGGCACCTGCCCCAATTTCAGAGGCATCAACTCCACCTGAAACGGTAGAGAAACATCAGGCTGCCGTAGAACAGGAGCAGAAGTGAATCTCTGCTTAAGTTCCTGAAGCGCAGAGACTGCCTCAGGAGGCCAATTCACCACATCAGAACTCTTTTTGGTCAAATTAGTCAATGGTTTAACAATACCGGAGAAATTACCAATAAATTTACGATAAAAATTGGCAAACCCCAAAAATCTCTGAAGAGCCTTTAAAGAAGTAGGTTGGACCCAATCACAGATGGCCTGAACCTTGACCGGGTCCATTTCAATAACAGACGGAGACAAAATGAATCCCAGAAATGAGACCTTCTGTACGCCAAAAAGACACTTTGATCCCTTCACATACAGTGCATTCTCTCAAAATCTGGAACACAGTCCGAACATGTTTCACATGAGAGTCCCTGTCATTGGAAAAAATCAAGATATCATCCAAATAAACAATCAGAAATTTATCCACAAAATCCCTGAAAATATCATTCATGAAGGATTGGAAGACGGAAGGAGCATTAGTGAGCCCCAAGGGCATCACTAGGTACTCAAAATGCCCCTCTGGGGTATTAAACGCCGTCTTCCATTCATCCCCGTGCTTAATGCGAATAAGGTTATACGCCCCCCTGAGGTCAAGCTTGGTAAACCAACTAGCACTTTTCACCTTGGAAAATAGGTCAGAAATCAAGGGTAACGGATATTGATACTTCAAAGTGATCTTATTCAAGAGACGATAATCAATACACGGCCTCAATGAACCATCTTTTTTGGCCACAAAGAAAAAACGGCACCCAAGGGTGAAGAGGATGGTCTGATATGACCCTTCTCCAATGACTCCTTGATATAAGATCGCATAGCATCGTGTTCAAGTACAGACAAGTTAAAAATGCGACCTTTAGGAAATTTACCACCAGGCACTAATTCAATAGCGCAATCATAGCTCCTGTGAGGGGGCAAGGATGCAGATTTACTTTCACTAAATACATCCAAAAAATCAGTCAAAAAGTCAGGAACATCCTGAGACTTGGGAGAGGCAGAAAAAACAGGAGTGTTGGCATTAACACATTGGCAGCCCCAACTGGTCACAGACACAGATTTCCAATCCAAAACAGGATTATGAGACTGTAACCAAGGGAAACCTAGTACAATAATGTCATGCAGATTATACAGCACCAGAAATTTGCAACTCTCCTGATGATCTGGTTCAACCCTCATTATCACCTGAGTAGAAAACTGGGGTTTATTCTCCGTCAAAGGGGTAGAATCAATGCCCAGTAGGGGAATAGACTTCCGCAGGGTATCATGGGAAACCCACAACTTTTGGCAAAGTCAAAATCCATCAGGTTAATAGCTGCTCCTGAATCAACAAAAGCCTGAGCAGAAAATGTAGACAGGGAGCAAACCAGGGTAAGTCAACAGAAATTTAGTCTGAACACTACCCAAGACAACTGAGCGTGCAAAACGTCTTCCCCGTTTAGGGCAGACTGAAATAGCATGAGAGGCGTCACCACAGTAGAAACATAACCCATTGCGCTTTCGAAACTCATGACGCTGTGCCCCAGAAGTCACTCTATCACACTGCATGGGCTCAGAAGCTGGCTCACAAGGCAACACTATCTCACGCATAACTCTGCGCTCAAGCAAACGTCTGTCAATTTGAATAGCCAATGACATAGAATCATTGAGACCAGAGGGGACAGGGAATCCCACCATAACATCCTTTACATTCTCTGACACCCCTTCCGAAAAAGGGCTGCCAAAGCATCATCATTCCATTTGGTCAGGACTGCCCACTTTCGGAATTTCTGACAGTACAACTCAGCATCTTCAAGTCCCTGATTTAATGCCAACAAGGTTTTTTCAGCTTGATCAGTGACATTAGGTTCATCGTACAATAACCCCAGAGCCAGAAAAAATGCATCAATATCATTCAAAACAGGATCCCCAGGTGTCAGGGAAAAAGCCCAATCCTGAGGATCGCCGCGCAGGAGAGAGATGACAATTTGAACCTGCTGTGCTGCGTTCCCTGAGGACTTAGGCTTTAAGTCAAAAAACAACTTACAGTTATTTTTGAAATTCAGAAATTTAGCCCGATCCCCCAAAACAAATCTGGCATGGGAATCCTAGGTTCCACAACCGGCAACCTAGCAAGATAGGTAGCAATACTCCGAACCTCAGTGGCAAGCTGATTCACACGGCCAGACAACTGTGAAAGCTCTATTGAGAGAAAAAAAATCCTCCTCAGCACCCAGAGAGAAAGAGGGAAAAAATGCAACAAACAGGAAAAAAAAAAATCTCTGACAACTTTTTTTTTTTCCCACACTATTTTTCCCTTCTGTGAGTACCATATCATTTTTAGTTTTGGTCCGGTGATACTGTTATGTTTTGGTAGCTGAGGAGAGTAAGCAAAAACGGCAATACACCAGAGAGGCTGGAACCTATTGGATTGCAGTAACCTGAACTAACCACACAACTAGAGGTAGCCGTGGAGCGTTCCTACGTTGATCCTAGACGCCTCGTCACAGCCTGAGAGATAACTACACCTAAAGGCAGAAAGATGAAAGCTATCTGCCTCGGAGCAGATCCCCAAAGAAAATAGGAAGCCCCCAAACATGTAATGGTGGTTAGACAAGAGGAAGCACGGACACAGTCAGAAAATATAATGAGCCAACGCTGGGGCCCAATCTGTCTAGACAGAAAAGTACAGGAAAGGATACTCACTGCAATCCAAAAAAAACCCTAAAAAAAACCAACACTACTGCTTGCAAAAACACCTGAGATCACACAACCTCTACCACCTAAATCAGTTCTCTGGTGTAACAAAACTAAGCCGCAGCCACTGAAAAAACAGGAAAAAGCAAATGAACAAACAACAGTGGCTCCAGATAAGCTGAGAGGAGCACAAGCCCCCCGGAGGGGACCTGGCTGACCTCCACAGAAGTGCAGGGAACAATGCAAAAAGTAAGCACAAAAATAAAAGCAGAAAATATCTTATCTGATAGCAGAAGATGCAGGCAAGAATCAGCAAGCTTCCAAATGAACCAGGAACCACAATTGAGACAAGAACAATTGATCACCGGCAACCATCATGGGAGAGAACCTCCCTTATATCAGACCAATCCGTGATCCCAGATTGCCACTCCTCGCTGAAAGGTTCAGTACTGTCAGTAACCACCAGAGGGAGCCTCTGCTCAGAAACCATTTTTAGCACATTCACAACAGCGTCCACATGTTTGGCATTTCTGTAGCGATGAGAACCCGCCTAATTTGCAGGTGCATGAGCTGGTCGCAATGTATGGTCACTGCAATGTACTTGTCACACAACCCCAGTTTGCAATTTTCACTCAGCAACATCCACTGCTGCTTGTTTCTGGAAAACAAAATAGTCACTGCAGCGGTAGATAAATTCCAGAGGGGTGTAATTTCCAAAATGGGGTCACTTGAGGGGGGATTCTGCTCTTCTTGCACTTAGGGATTCTGTATATGGAGTCCGCAAACTATTCTACAATAATTTGTTCTCCGCTGTGTGGCTAAGCATTACTGTACAGCCACATATGGGGTATTACCACGTTCAACAGAAATTGTGTGACACATTTTGGCACAATTTGTACCCATTTTCCGGTGTGAAAATGTAAAATCTGGGGCTAAAAATTTTTTTGTGGTAAAAATTTTATTATTTTTTCCTTACTTCCCTATGGTGGAAATTATGTGACACACCTGTGATGTCAATATTATCACTGCACCCATAGATGAATTAATTGAGAGGTGGTTTAGTTTCTAAAATTGGTTCACTTATGAGGATTTCTGCTGTTCTTGAACCCCAGGGGCTCTGCCAATGTGACAAGGCACCCTCAAACCAGTGCAGCAAAATTTGCACTATAATGCATAATTTGCACTTTCCTTCTGAGCTTTGTACTGTGCCTTAATAGTAGTTCTCAACCACATATGGGGTATTGATGTACTCAGGAGAAATTGCGTAACAAATTGTACTGTTCGTTTTCTCCTATTACCCCTTTTGAAAACTGCAAACTTGGGGTCAAAGCAACATTTTAGTTGAAAAAATAGTAATATTTAATTTACTCAGTCCAATGGAATACAAGTTTGTGAATCGCCTGAGGGTTAAAAATACTCACTGCTTCCCTAGATGAATTCCTTGAGAGGTCTAGTTTACAAAATGGGATCACTTGTGGGGGTCTCTGCTGTTTTGTCATGTCAGGGGCTCTTCAAATGTGACATTGTATCTGCAACCTATTCCAGCCAAAATAGCCTTTTTTCCTTCTCCAGCCCTGCCGTGCGCCCAAGCAGTTGTTTTCCAATAAATATGGGGTGTTGGCATACTCAGGAACAATTGAACAACAAATTTTGGCATCGATTTTCTCCCGTTACCCTTGTGAAAATAAAGAAATTGAAGCTAAAACAACATTTTTGTGGAAAAAATGTGATTTTTGTTTTTACGGCTCAATATTATAAAATTCTGTGAAGCTTCTGATGGTTCAAGGTACTCACCACACATCAGCGGCGCTGCTGTGAGAGGAAGTGCGGGCGCCCTGCAGGCGCCCCCTGGAGCCCGGAGCTGCGGCAGCGGAGGCACGGGAAGAGGTAAGTATTGTGCTGGCTGCTGCCGGGGCCCTGAGCAAGCAGGGGGGGCCCAGTGGCGGCGCTGGTACCGCTCTCATCCGCTAACGGGCGCTGGGGTGGCCGACAGCGAGTTGGCCCCCCCGCCTGCTCAGGGCCCCGACACTTGCCCGGATATGCCGGGTGCTGACGCCGGCCCTGCATGTAGACACATTACATCATTGTACTCTGAAATGTGGATTTATTAAGTGCACAGTAGTAATAACAACAGATACGAACATATACAGACGGTGCAGATATTAGACAAAACACACTTAGGGTGAAAAGTGGCAGTGCTTAGTCCGTGCAATACATGTGGTGGTAACGTCCATTTAACATGCTTGTACAAACGACTCTAAGACAAAAAGAGAGAGGAGAAGTTAGTGATCAAGCAAATATGGACAATATACAGACTAACAATAAAGAACAGGAACATCCACGTTAATATATCAGGGTAAAAGACTTTCAAATAAAAGCTGACAGTTCAGAATCCCTGTTGAGACCCTTGGGGCAGTAGCGTAGCTACTGGGGGGGCAGAGGGGGCCATTGCCCCGGGCCCCGTCACATGCAGGAGCCCACTGGGAGACATGGCCACTTACGTCATGAGGCCGTGTCTGAGGTGCAGGGAGAGCAGCACAATGCCAACTCCCCTGTCAGACAGACTGCACACAGTGGCACCTTGCAGAGCCAGAGTCTCGGTCCCTGCAGTGTGCGGCTTTCTCACCCCAGAAGCTCCTTCCTGGCAGCAGCAGCTGCAGTTACTTTCTGTGCAGACTCTGATGGGCTCAGGCACGCTGGGTCCTAGTGCCCTCCTCACATGGACACTTCCTGGTCGTGCCTCACTGTGCCTGCAAGCTTCATCAGTAAGTGGGGATGGAATTGATTACATTCATTTGGTTTGGACATCTCATGGTCACTGTGGGTTGAAATGTGAGAGGATGGGGGGTATAGTGGGGGCTAGGGCAGTGGGGGGTTAATGTAAGAGGATGGGGTATTATGGGGGAGAGGAGACAGGACACTGGGGGTGAATGTAAGAGGATGATGGTATTAAGGCGAGAGGAGACAGGGTACTGGGGGTGTATGAGAGGATGGGGTATTGTGGGGGCTAGGGCACTGGGGGCTTAATGTGAGAGGACGGGGTATTGTGGGGGCTAGGGCACTAGGGGGTGAATGTGAGAGGATGGGGTATTATGGGGAAGAGGAGACGGCACTGGGGTAAATGTGAGAGGATGTGGGTGTTGGGGCTAGGGCAGTGGGTGGTTAATGTGTAAGGATGGAGGTATTGTGGGGGTTAGGGCACTGGGGTGGTTAATGTAAGAGGATGGGGTATTGTGGGGGCTAGGGCACTTGGGGGCGTGAATGTGAGGATGGGGGTATTATGGGGAAGAGGAGACGGCACTGGGGGTAAATGTGAGAGGATGGGGGTGTTGTTGGGGCTAGGGCAGTGGGGGGTTAATGTGTAAGGATGGAGGTATTGTGGGGGTTAGGGCACTGGGGTGGTTAATGTAAGAGGATGGGGCTAGGACACTGGGGGTGGATGTAAGAGGATGGGGGTATTATGGGAGAGAGGAGACAGGGCACTGGAGGGTTAATGTGAGAGAATGAGGGTATTGTGGGGGCTAGAGCACTGGGGGGTTAATGTAAGAGAATGGGGTATTGTGGGGGTTAGGGCACTGGGGAGCTTAATGTGAGAGGATGGGGTATTGTGGGGGCTAGAGCACTGGGGGGTTAATGTAAGAGGATGGGGTATTGCGGGGGCTAGGGCACTGGGGACTGAATGTGAGAGGAAGGGGGGTATTATGGGAGATAGGAGACAGGGCACTGGAGGGTTAATGTGAGAGGATGGGGTTAATATCTAAGTATTAGTATAACCAGGATAAGTATAAGGCCGGGGTCACACTTGCGAGTGTGATGCGAGAAACTCGCACATCAACACCCAGCGCTGCCGCCGGCACTCGGACCGGCATGTGCGGCTGCGTAGAAATACATAGAAATACATGCAGCCGCACATTCCGCTCCTGAGTGCCGGCGGCAGTGCCGGGTATTGAGGTGCGAGACTCGTGCGAGTTTCTCGCACATGTGACCCCGGCCTTAGCATAAGGGCGCAGGCAGATGGCCGTATAACTCATGCGAGGATCACTTTGCAATCCTCGGACTGCCCGCTGCCGCTCCTGACATGAGCGTGACAGTGTGATGGATTACTATGCAGCTGTTACACTCAGGTCAGGAGAGCCAACTGTCAGTCCGAGGAATGGCGATACGATCCTTGCATGAGAAATATGTCCGTCTGTCGGCCCCTTAACCACGAGCTGCATTCTATTTAATAATTTCATAATTCATTTATTATTATAAAGTTATTAAAGGCTCGGGATAATTGTCTGCAGTCACTCTGAGACTACAGACGGCCAAATCATGATATGGTGCACCTGCTGTCATGAGACCCCAAGACCACTGGTGCGATCCGGCGGTCATGTGACCATATTTGCTATTTGCACATGTCGACTAGATAAGTTTGACTTCTCTCAATAGAAGATAATTGGAAGAAGTCGAAAGAGTCATCACACCACCCCTGCTCACATCAGCGATGCTGGGGCCATTACAACTGTACATAGGGGGACTCAGTTAATTATTATGTGGGCACTTAAAAAACATTATTATTTATAGGGGCACCTGCAGGGTAGTTACTGGGTGGGAGACGGTGCTGAGCCGGCTGTCAGTCAGTGCCGGGGTGCTGTTACAGTCGCCACTCTCTATACACAGAGCGTAGACTGAAACCGTGCAGCGCAACCCCTATGACTGGAAGAGCAAGGCTGCCGGGAGGAATAAAGGTAATTTCCTCCTGGCAGAGGGGCTCTCAGTGCAGGCGCCGCACAGTGTCAGAACACTTAACGATTATACTGTGTATTGGAGGAGCAGTGGGGACATCATTCTATATATAGGGGAACTCTGGGGGACATTATACTGTATGTACGGGAGCTGCGGGCCCATCATACTGTATATAAGGGAGCTGTGTGCCTACCATACTGTGTATAGGGGAGCTGTGGGATCAACATACAGTGTATGGGGGAGCTGTGGGAGCATTATAGTGTGTGTATAGGGGAGCTGTGGGATCATCATACTGTGTATAGGGGAGCTGTGGGATCATCATATGGTGTATAGGGGAGCTGTGGGATCATCATACGGTGTATAGGGGAGCTGTGGGATCATCATACGGTGTATAGGGGAGCTGTGGGATCATCATACGGTGTATAGGGGAGCTGTGGGATCATCATACGGTGTATAGGGGAGCTGTGGGATCATCATATAGTGTATGAGGGAGCTGTGGGATCATTATACAGTGTATAGAGGAGCTGTGGGATCATCATACTGTGTATGAGGGAGCTGTGGGATCATCATATGGTGTAGAGGGGAGCCCACCATACTGTATATAGGGAGTTGTACATGGGGAATGTAAGGGACATAATTAAATGTTAAGTGGGCACTTAAACATTATTGTTATAGGGGCTCTCAGTATTGTGACCATAAAAGTTGCACATGGAGTATTATTACTTTCTAGGGACAAAATGTGGAGGGCACATGTACAGAAAATTAATATTGGCAATTTTATCATCTAGAGAGCACAAAGGAGGCATTATTACGGTCTAAGGTGCATAGTGGGGCATTATTATGTGGGGCACTAGGAGAAGCTCTGTTTTTGTACCACACAGCAGGTGCAGTAATAGGGTCACATACAGCAGCAGCGGCTCAGTATTGGGGTATCAGGTTCAGTAATAGGGACACATACGGCAGCAGCGGCTCAGTATTGGGGTATCAGGTTCAGTAATACGGACACATACGGCAGCAGCGGCTCAGTATTGGGGTGTCAGGTTCAGTAGTAGGGTCACATACGGCAGCAGCTGCTCAGTATTGAGGTATCAACAGGATGAGGAGTTGGTGCAGGTTGGGAATACATTGTGGAAACACAAGAAGCAATGGGATGAAACTGAAAGAGAGAAGATACAGATTAGATAATAGAAAAAAACTTTTTTACAGTGAGGGCGATCAATGAGTGGAACAGGCTGCCACGAGAGGTGGTGAGTTCTCCTTCAATGGAGGTCTTCACACATAGGCTGGACAGACATCTGTCTGAGATGGTTTATTGAATCCAGCATTGAGCAGGGGGTTGGACATGAGGATTATTATTCTACATGTGAACGGTGCTGGAAATGTGAGAAGTCAGATGTGTCTTTGTTGTAATCTGTGCAGATGAGTCCTGGCTGGAGAAGTCGACATGTCGGTCTGGGCCAGATGGAAAAGACGGGAAAAGTGAATGACTCCACCAGAAGGAACGTCAGCTGTAAGTCACCATCTATAATGGTACTGTAATCTCTTATATGTTCTGTAGGAGTGGTATCTACCACTATATGTCACCATAAGGCGGTAATATCAGTGCTGGTGTTTGTATGGAGATTTATTTTCAATGACAGTGCGGTCATCTCTTGAGGTTCCCCTATACCACCATAGCTATAATCATGATTACCTGGTTAGGGGCCACAAGGAGACACAGACAGAAAGGGCCCCTGTGCAAGAACAATATATGGTCGCTTTGCAGCCCAAGAGCGCCTAAAAATGCAAAATTGCACCTTCTTTGGAGGAATATATGGGCCCCCTTACCTCTTGCGCTCATGTGCGGTTGCGCGGGTTGCTCCAATTATATGTCCTACTGTTAGGGGCCCACTCAGATGTTTCACCCCCCATGAGCTGAACCCCTAGCTACGCCTCTGCATTGGGGTGAAGTGTGTCAAGTGTGTGGATCCAATATGCCTCTCGTTTCTTTAAGAGAGAGATCCTATTGCAGCCCCGACGAGGTTGCGGTACCTATTCACTGACCTGAAACCGAAGCTGGGCAATGGTATGGCCATGAGTGGTGAAATGGTGTGGTATAGGTAGCAAGAGATTTTTGCACCTGAACGTCGACTTATGTTTTGATATTCTATCACGAATCTGCTGTGAAGTTTCACCCACATACAGCAAGCCGCATGGGCATTTAATTATGTAAATGACAAACGAAGAATCACAAGTAAAGAAATCCTTAATCACAAATTCTCTGCCAGAGAGAGGGTGATGGAATTTGTCACCTTTTAACACTGAACGCAGTGCAGGCATGGGAATGTGTTATGAATGTGCTAGAGATGGTTTCTAAACAGAGGCTCCCACTGGTGGTTACAGACAGTACTGAACCTTTCAGCGAGGAATGGCAATCTGGGATCACGGACTGGTCTGATATAAGGGAGGTTCCCTCCCATGATGGTTGCCGGTGATCAATTGTTCTTGTCTCAATTGTGGTTCCTGGTTCATTTGGAAGTTTGCTGAGTCTTGCCTGCATCTTCTGCTATCAGATAAGATATTTTCTGCTTTTATTTTTGTGCTTGCTATTTGCATTGTTTTCTGCACATTTGTGGAGGACAGCCGGGTCCCCTCCTGGGGCCTGAGCACCTCACAGTTTGTCTGTAGCCTCTGTTGTTTTTTCATTTGCTTTTTCCTGGTTTTTTAGCGGCTGCAGCTTGGTTTTGTTCACACCGAGATCTGATTTAGTGGGTGGCGAGATCGTGTGATCTCAGTATTTTTGTAATCAGAATTGTTGGATTTTTGTAGGGTTTTCTGGGTTGCAGAAAGTAATCTCTCCTGTCCTTTCCTATTTAGTCAGCTTGTGGCCCCAGCGTTTGCTCAATCTGTTTTCTGCCTGCGTTTGTGTTTTCATCTTGTCTAACCGCCATTATATGTTTGGGGGCTGCCTATTCCTTTGGGGCTCTACTCCGGGGCAGTTAGCTTTCCTGTTTCTATCTTTAGGTATAGCTAGCTCTCAGGCTGTGACGAGGCGTCTAGGATCAACGTAGGAACGCTCCACGGCTACCTCTAGTTGTGTGGTTAGTTCAGGTTTCTGCAACCCATTAGTTACCAACATCTCAGGTGTTCGGCTGCCCTGCTGTTGTTCCTGTCCTCCTCAGCTACCGTACATAACAGGAATGTACCTGTTTTCAGTCTATCCAAGAAATGTTGTTTCTTGCCGCCGTTTTTAGGGCCAATATCTGCTTTGACCAAAGTATCCCTCAAATTAGCAGCTCGCCTAAAGCATAGTAAAAAAGGCTGTTGGAACTCAGGTATCTCTGGAAAAGCGGTCGTGAGGAGGTGCCAGTTTTTTCGGATAGACTTGTGTAATAAATACGAAAACGGGTGAAATGTATGAACAAAAGGTAAGCGTTTTGATGTGTTAACGCGGCTGGATTGAGTGGTAGTTTGTGATTCGTTATCGCATTGCTGAACATCCCCCCCCCCCAGCCCAGGGCCCGCAACATCGCCCCACTTCTGCCACCACCACCAGCTTCCTGCAGCAGCGACCCTGCCTCCTGGGACCCCACTACACTGCAGTCGCCCCACCCCGGTAAGCTACTGTAAAAGCAGACTATATTACACACAACCATTTTATTAAAAAAATGTTTTACTATTTTCATCCCCAAAAATTGGGGTGCATCTTATGGTCCGGTGCGTCTTATAGTTCGCAAAATATGGTATGTGAAATTTTATTGATGCCCAATTAAAGTTGAATGCAGTTATTGAAAGGTAACACCAAGTATATAGAGGTTCTACACAGTAGTTGGTACAAGGTGGTTGCCTCCCCAATAAACAAATTACACTTTTGCAATTTCTTCTAGGAAAATAGGAAAGCCGCCTGGCCACCGTGACCCATCCTAAAGCCTAGCATATTTTTCGGACTATAAGACGCACTTTTCCCCCAAAAAAATTGTGAAGAAAATGGGGGGTGAGTCTTATAGTCCAAACGCAGGCTTACCGGGGGTTGCGGCAGTGGTGTGGCGGTGGCAGAGGTGCGGCGTTGCAGAGGCGCGGTGGGCGGCGTGCACCTGAGCAGGGTCCCTTCCTCAGGTGAGGTGACGCCGCGTCACGGTGTCCACGGAGAGCAGAGAGGAGAGCAGAGCCGGGTTTCTCGGTGGTGGCGGCCATCTTCCTGAGGCGGCGTGTGCACAGATAGAGTACTGTGCTTCCTGGGGCTTCAGGAAAATGGCCACGGGAGGCCGCGTATGCGCAGATAGAGATCGCGGCGGCCATTATCCTGAAGCCAAATTCACAGGAAAATGGCTGCCGCGATCTCCATCTGCGCACGCGCTGCCTCCCGCGGCCATTTTCCTGAAGCCCCAGGAAGCAGAGTACTCTATCTGCGCACGCGCCGCCTCAGGAAGATGGCCGCCACCACCGACAAACCTGGCTCTGCTTTCCTCTCTGGTCTCCGTGGACACCGTGCCGCGGCGTCACCTCACCAGAGGAAGGGACCCTGCTCAGGTGCACGCCGCCCACCGTGCCTCTGTAATGCTGCACCTCTGCCACCGCCACACCACTGCCGCAACCCCCGGTAACTTGTGGTTAACCCGGCTTTCCTGCTTGCCTTGGACACCGGGCCGTGGCGTCACCTCACCTGAGGAAGGGACCCTGTATCAGCATCACCGCACCTCTGCCACACCACTGCCGCAACCCCTGCTGTACCACCGCCGGCCCTCAGGTACCTTAAAATTCGGACAATAAGGCGGACCCCCATATTGTAAAAATCTTTTTTTCTGCTATTTTCACCCCAAAA
>JARQOD010000004.1:246510267-246564011 GCA_033576555.1 Oophaga sylvatica | reverse complement strand
TGCAAACGTAACAAATCCCGCAACCATTCTATCAAGTCGCATTTCAAAGCTCACTACATCCCTTCTGAGCACTGACTGTGCCCAAACAGTGGTTACCCCCACAAATAGGGTACCAGCGTACTCAGACAAACGGGACAACAACATTTGGGTCCAATTTTTCCTGTAACCATTGTAAAAAAAAAAATGGGGGCTAAAAAATGATTTTTTGAAAAAAATATTTTTTATTTTCGGGGCTCTGCGTTATAAATTTCTGTATAGCACCTGGGTTCAAAGTGCTCACTGTGCATCTAATAAGTTCCTTAGGTCTTGTTTCTAAAATGGGTCATTTTGGTGGAGCTCCAAAGTGGGCACACAGGGGCTCTCCAAACCCACACATGGTGTCCGCTAACTTTGGGAGCTAATTTTCATTAAAAAAGTCAAATGGCACTCCTTCCCTTCTGAGCCCTGCCGTGCGCCCAAACAGTGGTTCCCCACACATATGGGGCACCAGCGTACTCAGGAAAAACTGGACAACAACTTTTGGTGTCCAATTTATCCTGTTACGCTTGGGAAAATAAAAAATAGTGGGCTAAAAAATGATTTTTGAGAAACAAAAATTATTTTTTTATTTTTACTGCTTTGCGTTTATAAACTTCTGTGAAGCACTTGGGGGTTCAAAGTGCTCACTACACATCTAGATAAGCTCCTTGGGGGTCTAGTTTCCAAAATGGGGTCACTTGTGGGGGGTTTCAACTGTTTAGGCACATCAGGGGCTCTGCAAACGCAACATTACGCCCACAGAACATTCCATCAAGTCTGCATTCCAAAATGGCGCTCCTTCCCTTCAGAGCTCTCCCATGCGCCAAAACAGTGGTTCCCCCACACATATGGGTATTGGTGTACTCAGAACAAATTGCACAACAACTTTTGTGGTCCAATTTCTCCTGTTACCCTTGTGAAAATAAAAAATAGCGGGCTAAAAAATCATTTTTGAGGAAAAAAATAATTTTTTTATTTTCACTGTTCTGCGTTATAAACTTCTGTGAAGCACTTGGGGGTTCAAAGTGCTCACAACAAATCCAGATAAGTTCCATAAGAGGTCTAGTTTCCAAAATGGTGTCACATGTGTTTTTTTTTCACTGTTTAGGCACACAGGGGATCTCCAAACGCGTCATGGTGTCCGCTAACGATTGGAGCTAATTTTCCATTCAAAAAGTCAAATGGCGCTCCTTCCCTTCTGAGCCCTACCGTGCGCCCAAACAGTGGTTTATGACCACATATGAGGTATCTGTGTACTCAGGAGAAATTGCCCAACAAACTTTAGGAGCCATTTTATCCTGTGGCCCATGTGAAAATGAAAAAACTGTGGCTAAAATAAAATTTTTGTCAAAAAAAAGTACTTTCTTTTTTTTATGGATCAGTTTGTGAAGCACCTGGGGTTTCAAAGTGCTCACTATGCATCTAGATAAGTTCCTTGGGGGGTCTAGTTTCCAAAATGGGGTCACTTATGGGGGAGCTCCAATGTTTAGGCACACAGGGACTCTCCAAATGCGACATGGCAACAGCTAAATATTCCAGCATATTTTCCATTCAAAAAGTCAAATGGCGCTCCTTCCCTTCTGAGCCCTACCGTGTGCCCAAACAGTGGTTTATGACCACATATGAGGTATCTGTGTACTCAGTAGAAATTGCCCAACAAATTTTAGGATCTATTTTATCCTGTTGCCCATGCAAAAATGAAAAAAATTTATGCTAAAATAAAATTTTTGTTGGAAAAATTAAAATTTCCATTTTTTCCTTCCACGTTTCTTTAGTTCCTGTGAAGCACCTGAAGGGTTAATAATCTTCTTGAATGTAGTTTTGAGTAGCTTGAGGGGTGAAGTTTTTATAATGGTGTCACTTTTGGGTATTTTCTACCATATAGACCCCTCAAAGTGACTTAAAATGTGAGGTGGTCCCTAAAAAAATGGTTTTGTAAATTTTGATGTAAAAATGAGAAATCGCTGGTCAACTTTTAACCCTTATAACTTCCTAACAAAAAAAAATTTTGTTTCCAAAATTGTGCTGATGTAAAGTAGACATGTGGGAAATGTTATTTATTAACTATTTTGTGTCACATAACTCTCTGATTTAACAGAATAAAATTTCAAAATTTGAAAATTGCGAAATTTTCAAAATTGTCACCAAATTTCCATTTTTTTCACAAATAAACGCAAAAATTATCAACCTAAATTTACCACTAACATGAAGCCCAATATGTCAGGAAAAAACACTCACAGAATTGCTAGAATCCGTTGAAGCGTTCCTGACTTATTACCTCATAAAGGGACACTGGTCAGAATTGCAAAAAATGGCAAGGTCATGAAGGGGTTAAAAGATCTCTCAATGCGTAAAGTTTAAAAGCTCCTTCTTTACACTAAACAAAAATATTACGAGAAGGGAAATAAAGCCCATTCTCTCTTGGCTAGTTTACTGAGGGATAGAACCCTAAACTCTTTTCCCCAGGCTCTGAAAGGAGCAAATGACTTGATCCACTATAAGCCAACCAATATTAAAAGAAATATTTTCTTTTAAATTGTATAATTTACAACCTACTCTCCCCGTAAATGGGAATTATAGGAGTGGGATATTGAAACAGTTTTTATCCAAATTAAAACTCCCAGTTCTCCCCTTGAAGGCCTTATCGTTTCTTAACCAACGGGTGACGCTGTAGGAAGTGAAGGACGTTTTGAAAGATCTCCCCTTGAGCAAATCTCCTGGCTCGGATGGGTTGACATAACTTTATTACAAGACTTTTGTAGAAGAGCTTTCTCCTCACATTTACCTCATTTTTAGAGGGCGCATCCATCCCAGATTCGATGACCCACTCCTATTTAATTTTAGTCCAAAACTGGGGAGGATCCATTAGATTGTTCAAACTATCACCCAATTGCGTTATTAAACTCGGATTTAAAGATATTCACACGTATTCTGGCTAATAGTCTAAGCTCCTGGCTTCCCCAACTCATTAATAAGGATCGAGTGGGTTTTGTCCCTAACCGTCAGGGAGGCTATAACACTAGAAGGGCAATAGACTTAATAGATGTGGTTAATAAAAATAAAATACGGTCTATTATATTGAGCCTTGATGCTGAAAAGACATTTGATCGTCTTAATTGGTCCTTTCTATTTGAGACATTGAAGGTCTATGGCTTTTCGGGCCCTTTTCTAACAGCTATTGGCGCATTACATAGTTCCCCTTCAGCTTCCATTAAGCTTCCCTTCAACACTTCTCCCTCATTCAAAATATCAAATGGTACCCGCCAGGGCTGCCCCTTATCGCCTCAATTACTGTATATGTCCTGTGTATTGAACCCCTGGCGGCAATGATAAGACAAAACCCAAATATATCCGGAATTGAGGTTATGGACAAAATGTGTAAGATCTCTTTATTTGCAGACGATGTTCTTTTGACCCTAACCAATCTCCATATTACATTGCCTAACCTGCTGGAAGATCTTAAAAAATATGGGGACATAATCGGGGTACAAACTAAACACCTCACAAACAGAGGCCCTACCATTGAATATCCCTTTTGATATGTTGGATCATCTAAAACTAAATTTCAAATTTAGATGGAAGACTGAGGCAATTTATCCTCTTCTTACAGTAATTTATACAACACCAACTTCCCCTCACTGTTGAGTAACCTAAAGAAACTATTAGATAAATGGAAACCTCTCTCACTTTCTCTAATTGGCCCCATTACTTCACTTAAGATGTCCCTCTTTCCTAAATTACTATATTTTTTTGAGACCCTACCGGTCAAGGTCCCCATGTGTGAACGTAAATCCCTCCCAGGCAGCCATGTTAAGGTTCATATGGAATGATAAGCGTCACAGGATCTCTAAGCGTGTCCTCGTTTCTCACAAATCACAAGGGGGAATGTCAGTCCCTGACATTATTAAATACTATTGGGCCACTCATTTACGTAGGATTCCCTCGTGGACTTCGCTATGGGCATACAATAAATGGACAGAAATTGAAAAACTATGTTTGGCACCGATCCACCCAAATTCATTATTATGGTTAGATAAGACCACTAGAATTCCGGATGACCTATTGGGCCCCATGCGATTCACGAGGGAGATATGGCTTTCTTGTTGGAAGAGGTTTGGTCTGGCCTCCATTAATTCGCCAATGATTTCTTTCATATTTCAACCTCTATTGCCAAATAGTATGGATCATGCGATGTCTCATCCGTGGTCCTCTGCAGGCCTGTTTAGGTTTGTGGACCTAGTAGACGGGGACATGCTGGAGCTTCTCACATTTGATGACATAAAGTCCAGTATCCTATTACTAATAAAGAGTTCTACCAATATCTGCAGATCAGACATTTCGCTTCCTCTATGGATTTTCTGGGGTCTCCCTCCCAACTGACTGATAGAATTTGCAGGAGATGGCCGTCGACTAAAGGTTTGATATCTGAAATACACTGTATATAGAATACTGGATTCTCCTCTGGGGGGTCAACAGATAAAACATCCCTATATGTGCAAATGGCAGTCCATCCTGTGAAAAAGTTTGTCACCCCAGACTTGGAATACTATATGGGAAAAAGCGGCTAAATCTTCTATTTGCACTCTCTACAAGGAGAATGACTATAAAATGCTAATGTTTTGGTATCACACCCCTGATCTCCTTCATAGATTGAATCCCTCAATTTCAGATAGGTCTTGGCGTTGCGGCTCTGAGGTGGGTACAGAGTATCATATTTTTTGGTCCTGTACTGGGATCACGGACTTTTGGGAGGAGGTGAAACAATTGATCTCCAGGGTCCTTTATGTGGAGGTGGGTCTACACACGATTCTGTATCTATTAAATATTACACCTAAAGGGATGGGGAAAAACTCAGCCAAAATGCTACTACATATTTTTACTGCATCTAGGTGCCTGATTGCTCTCAGTTGGAAACAGACCTCTCCTCCAACTCACCAGCATTTATTACATAGGATGCAAAAGGTTGACGTTCCAGCTCCATAAAAACAATTTTATTTATTGAAAAAAATATTAATATATCATAGATTGGCAGAAAAATCCTCCAATATAGTGAGTGTACACACAGCTGCTGGTATAACGGCAATGCGTTTCGATCACAGGTGGATCTTTTTCATAGCTGTGCGTACACTCACTATATTGAAGGATTTTTCTGCCAATCTATGATATTTTAATATTTTTTTCAATAAAGAAAATTGTTTTTATGGAGCTGGAACGTCAACCTTTTTGCTTCTTGTTACCTCCACATTGGGTCTGAACGGAGTTCCGAGCACCTGTGGCAGTTTGGTGAGCTGGCTTGGGCTTTTGCCCAGTTTTGTACTTTGTTTATATTACATAGGATCAATGATATTAGAAGGATGGAATATATGACGGCTCTTCTGAATGTTAGAGTGGATAATTTTGACTCTGTATGGGCCTCATGGGATTACTATTGGGCACAGAGAAATGTTTAGGCCGCCCTTCTCCCACTGGGTTCATCCTCTTCTCTGGTCTGGTGCCTTCTCCCCTCCTTTCCCTTCCCTTATGTCGTTGTCCTGTCATCTCGTCCGTATATGTGAGCACTTTTCTCATGATAATTCTCTTTTGTTTTTTCTCTGTGTGCTTTTTTTTTAAATTAGATTATTTTTATTAAACAGTTTTAACTTACAAAATTGAGACAAGGCACAGTTTTAACATACAGATTTGAGACATACCTCTTATACACAACCCAACCCACCCCCCATTATCAAATTATAACTACCGTATATACTCATGTATAAGCCGACCCGTGTATAAGCCGACCCCCCTAATTTTGCCACAAAAAACTGGGAAAACTTATTGACTCACGTATAAGCCTAGGGTGAAAAATGATTATGCCCCCATATGATGCTCCACAGATTATGCCCCCATATGCTGCACAGATTATGCCCAATATGCTCCAGATTATGCCCCATATGTTCCACAGATTATGCCCCCATATGCTCCAGATTATGCCCCATATGTTCCACAGCTTATGCCCCCATATGCTCCAGATTATGCCCTATATGTTCCACAGATTATTCCCCCATATGCTCCAGATTATGCCCCATATGTTCCACAGATTATTCCCCCATATGCTCCATATTATGCCCCCATATGTTCCACAGCTTATGCTCCCATATGCTCCAGATTATGCCCCCATATGCTCCAGATTATGCCCCCATATTTCCACAGCTTATGCCCCCATATGCTCCAGATTATGCCCCCATATGTTCCAGATTATGCCCCATATGCTCCATATTATGCCCCCATATGTTCCACAGCTTATGCCCCCATATGCTCCAGATTATGCCCCCATATGTTCCACAGTTTATGCCCCCATATGCTCCAGATTATGCCCCCATATGTTCCACAGATTATGCCCCCATATGCTCCAGATTATGCCCCATATGTTCCACAGCTTATGCCCCCATATGCTCCATATTATGCCCCCATATGCTCCACATTATGCCCCCATATGCTCCATATTATGCCCCCATATGCTCCATATTATGCCCCATATGCTGCACAATTATGCCCCATAGTATAGGCCTCATATGCTGCTGCTGCAAAAAAAAAAAAATGACATACTCACCTCTCGTCGCTGGGGGCCAGGTGCCGGTGTCCTGAGCAGGCGGTGACCGCTCGCTCAGGACCCCGGCATCTGAGATATTTACCTGTCCTCTCTGCACCGCAGCGCTGCTCCCTCGGTCTGACTCTGGCTGTGAATGATCTGGCAGGGGCGGGGCGCGCACTAACGACTTCATCGCGCCCTCTGCCTGAACAGTCACAGCCAGGACCGAGGGAGCAGCGCGCAACAGTGGCACGGGGACAGGTAAATATCGCTATACTCACCCCTCCACCGCACGTCCCTGCAGCCTCTCCTCTTCTCCCGGCGCTCTCCGCAGCGCTTCAGTCCTGCAGCGGTCACGTGCTACCGCTCATTAAAGTCATGAATATGTGCATATTCATGACGTTAATGAGCGGTGCCATGTGACCGCTGCAGGAAGGAGCCGGAGATCGTGGGAGAAGCAGGGGGCTGCAGAGACCGCGCCGGCGGAGGGGTGAGTATGATCCAACACCCCCGATCCCCCTCCCCCGCCGACCCCCGTATATGACCCACTTATAAGCCGAGGAGGGGACTTTCAGCCCTAAAAAATGGGCTGAAAATCTCGGCTTATACATGGGTATATACGGTACTATAACTGTGGGTCCCTTAGAATGTGACCTATAAATGTACAGTACAGTAGAAAAAAGGGAGAAACACAAACACAAATTTTTTTTTTTAAGGGGGACAATATGAAACCAGATAAGACTTGTGCAGCATAGAACTGTGAACAGTCAGGCACATAGTACAAAATGAGCTATAGACATAGTCATGAAACCTATTCATTAAGCAACAAATCATATGGAACCAAGAGGGGATAAGGGGTACCATAATTAACGAAGCATAGGGAACAGATTGTCCTGCAGCAAAATTTGGGATGGCAAACCCGGGGTGTTAAGCAAGGGCTCCAGATTTTATCAAATTTTCCGATAGCTTTTCTTTTAATATACACTCCCTTTTCCAGCCTTATAGAACTATTGACTCTATTAATAAACTCCTCCACCGTCGGGGGTGCAGACTGCTTCCAGTGCAAGGCAATGGTTTTCCGTGCTATATATAGAATTCTAGCCATACCGATCGCCAGCGGGTCTTCCACAGGAATATCCGGTATAATACCCAGCACACAGACCTTTGGATCAGGGAGCAATCTTGTACCATAAACTCTTGCCAACGTATTCAGAACATTATTCCAGAACCGTCCAAGCCGAGGACACTCCCAGAACATATGCATAAGGTGTGCATCAGGTAGGCTACATCGGGGGCAGCACGAGTCCCTCCTTATCGCGATTTTGTGCAAGAACGCAGGCGTTTTATATTTCCCATGTATTAGATACACCTGCGATAATCTCTGGGCCTCCGATAAGGAAAGACAGGGCACTGAATTTAATATATAATCCCATTGATCATCTCAGAGCGGGCCAACATCTTCCTCCCATCTAGCTTTAGTGCAAAGGGGTACTTATCGTGAAATGCATTGAGAAGTATTCTATAGATGGAGGAAATCAGTCCTCTTCTGGAGCCCCTGCCCCCCACCAACATTGTCAAGGGATTAGGGTTTATACTAAGATCTCTAGTTTTGATTTGAGCTGCATACGCATGCCGGAGCTGTATAAATCTGTAGAAAAACCTATGGGGAATGTCAAATTCAGTGTGCAGTTGTTCAAACTGTTTTAATGTATTTTTAGACTGAATGTGTGCCACCGTCATCACCCCCTTCGCCTCCCAATCAGAGCACCCTTCTAAAGTTTGAAATTCCAGAAGACTAGGATTATGCCACAATGGTGTAAACACAGAGCAATCAGAACCACCCAACAGGTGCTTTCCTCTATCCCAAACCTTATAGATCATGACCAGAGTTGGAGCTTGAGATAATTTATTTCCCCCTCCCGGGCGTCTACTATATACATTGGTACTCTCCAGGGGCTATTCTGAATTGCCAGTCGCCCGTTTTTCTCCAGTGCACTACACTGATCCCAACCCTTCAGTTGCTGAATCTGAGCCGCCAGATAGTAGATCCAAGCATTCGGGATAGCCAGACCCCCATTTATTTTTTCTCTTTGTAGGTACTCCAGACGGATTCAAGCCTGCTTTTTTTCCAAAGTAATTGTCTGAATAACCTATGAGCCCTCTGAAAGTACTATGCCGGGATCCACACCGGGAATTGTGATGTAGAGCAGTTGGGGCATTAAAACCATTTTGATGAGGTTTCCTCTCCCAACAACTGATAGGAAAAGTCTACACCATGCATCAATTTTAGTTACAAATCTATTTAACAGGGGTGTCAGATTAAGAGGCACATAGTCAACAGGTTTAGCTGTAACATTGATCCCCAGATACTTAAATTCTGTTACCAGTTTAATATTGGTTTCCACTAACCTCTGCGTGTCTACACACGGATCTATAGGCATAAGTACCGATTTGTTCCAGTTTATAAGGAGGCCCGACCACTTACCAATTTCCTCAAGAATAGCCATAGCTGGTCTAATAAAGGCAAAGGCATCCCCCAGATACATAAGCATGTCATCCGCATATAGTGAGATGCGTTCCTCCAGGTCACCTACCCTAAATCCCCGCACTTCCTTAGAGGCCCTAATAATGCATGCTAAGGGTTCAATAGCGATGGCAAAGAGGAGGGGCAACAGAGGACAACCCTGTCTTGTTCCCCTCCCCATCGCCACCCCACCAGATAACTCACCATTGACCCTAATCCTAGCTGACGGGCCATTATAGAGTAGCTTAATGAGGGCCAAGAGCTTAGGGCCAAACCCCATTCTTTCTAAAATCTTCCAAAGATAGCTCAACTCAACCGTATCAAAGGCCTTAGCTGCGTCGAGCGATAGCACCGCCCTGGCTCCCGCCTCAGGAGAACTTAACTGCATATTGAGCAACAACCGACGCAAATTAATGGCAGTAGACTTCCCCGGCATGAACCCCGACTGATCCTCATGAATGAGCTCAGCAATAACTTTAGCCAGTCTGACCGAGAGAACTTTGGCAAGAATTTTAACATCTGTCTTGAGTAGAGAAATGGGCCTGTAAGACTCAGGATGGAGGGTATCCTTACCCTGCTTAAGGATGACCACTATAATAGCCTCTAGCATAGACGGAGGGAGCTGTCCCGTGTCACTTGCAGATTGAAAGACTTTTAGCAGCAGAGGCAGTAAAACACTACTGAAGCGTTTATAAAATTCACCAGGGATACCGTCCGACCCAGGGGCCTGAAAGCGCCTGCTCCAGTTCCTCAATCATCAGGGGCCTATCCAGCTCCTCAACTGCCTGCATAGAAAGCTTAGGAAGTTTTATCAAAGACAGATATGTGTCCATTTCTCCCTCGAAAGGCGGGGCCCTAGAAGCATACAGTTCAGAATAGTACTTTTTAAACTGCTAAGATGTCCTTATTATCTGTGATAGTTACCCCCTCTGTATTATGTAAACTCGATATATGGGCCAAGCCCTCCTGTGCCTTACTAACAGAAGCCAATAGGTGTCCCGTACTTTCTCCTGCCTCAAAGAACTTCTGCTTATAGAAAAAACGTTTATGCTCAGTTTTGTCAAGTAAATGGTCCGAGTATACTTTCTGAGCCTCCTCCCACTGCCTCCTACTGGAGTCTGAGGGTGTAGTAGTAAATTCAATTTCATATTATCTCCCTCTTCACGAAGGAAGGATGTCAACCTTCTGGATTTGGACTTAAATTGGTAAATTTCTTTTGAAAGAACCCCTCTACAGAAATCCTTAAGAGTATCCCAGACAATGTTTAGCGGAGCGTTGTCAATATTATGATGTAGATATTCCTTAATACACCCTTCTATAGTATTCCCATTAATCAGAAGAAGGCAATTTGGGTTTAGCCGCCATGGGGCCCAACTCCTCACTCCGTCAGCTCCCCATCTCATCTGCACTCTAATGGGTGAGTGATCCGAAACACTTCTTGTTAAGTATTCGACCTCAGCCACCAGAGTCAGCATCGAATCAGAACCTATCGCCAAGTCAATTCTTGACAATGTATGGTGGGATGAGGAGTAACAGGAATACACTTTAAGTTTAGGATTTTTTAAACGCCAAATATCATG
Organism: Oophaga sylvatica; assembly: GCA_033576555.1. Lineage (NCBI taxonomy): Eukaryota > Metazoa > Chordata > Amphibia > Anura > Dendrobatidae > Oophaga > Oophaga sylvatica. The sequence continues at coordinate 246,553,321 of JARQOD010000004.1, read as the reverse complement.
AAGACCCAACTCAGTAAAGTGCAGCAGCCATTTTCGTTGGGGGGAACAGCTCTGATATATTACCTGAGTGGAATTTATCCCAGAAGGGATGGAGGTAGTTGTTAAAGTCCCCCCAGTATTAGGACTGGGGCAGGAGGGTTTTTGCTAATAAAAAGAGATATTTTCCTAAGAACTTCACCAGAGTAGGGGAGTGGGATGTACAGGGCAACCAATATCATGTGAATACCATAAACAGAGCAGACCAGACAAACATATCTTCCATCTGCATCAATAGAAGAGCTGTCACACACAAATGGGATGGAGCGATGAATTAGAATGCTAACCCCTCGAGCATGCGTGGAATACACTGAGTGGAATGACGCACCCACCCAGGTGTTTCTATGTGTCTGCAGTTTGTCCCTGACTAAATGTGTTTCTGTCAAGCAAACAATAGCTGGGTGATATTTACCGAGGGATGAAAAAATTGCATATCTTTTATTGGCGTTCCCCAACCCTCTTACGTTCCAGGCCAATAGGTTCACGTTTTGAGCCATATCATATTTACAGTATATTATTGTTTACCAAGATATCCAAATTATCTAAGTTGACTATGCCTGCATAATATAACTGAAACCTGGGCCCCCGAGGAAGCATCTGTTCCATACTGAAACCCCCACACACAATTTCAAACAATATCCACACAACCAAACATTTCTCTCTGGAAGAGAGATTAGGGGCCTTTAAGAAAACTAGGCCAACACCGCAGTTAAGGCAGTGCGTCATGCACATAGGCTGCTACAAAAATTTCCCCCGGGAAGACCCGCCGTCAGGCGGGGCTAGATGGCACTCAGCCCCTCCTCAAGTTCAAGTCAACCAAAGATCTGCACGAGTTTTGGTGTGGTAGGACAAACAATTTAAGGCTATCCCACATAACATCCAGATCCACAGCTGCAAGGATGAAAAAATCCAATTGCAAGTGGATATGAGAGCCACCGGCTTAGCAGCAGATGCCGCAGAAAATTGCCAGCAAGTGCTGGTGTCAATGTATGCTCCTCCGTAAGTCTTTCTCGTTATCATCAAGCCAGTCCAGGGCGGTTTTTGGAGAATCAAAAAAATGAGTAGTCCCGTTGGCCACCACACGTAGCTTGGCTGGGTAGAGCATAGCATGGGGAATTTGGATATTCCTCAGACATTTCTTGATATCTAGAAATTGCGCACTCTTTCTCTGCACCTCCAGGGAAAAGTCTGGATATAAAGAAACCCTATTGCTATCAATGGTGAGTTCCTGAAGTTCTCTAGCCCGCCTGAGGATGGCGTCTCTATCTTTGTAATGCAGAAGTTTCAGGAGAATGGGCCGTGGGGGTGTCCCAGGTGGGGAGGGCGAGCCGGGACCCTATGCGCCCTCTCAATGGAAAAAAACGGGGAGAGAATGTCCTTTCCCATGGTACCTGTCAGCCACGTCTCCAGAAAGGCAGCCGGATCTCGGCTCTCCGCTCTCTCCCTGGGACCCCACCATGCGCAGGTTGCTTCTGCGAGAGCGATTTTCCAAATCATCAACTTTGCTGATCAATAGAGATATGTTGTGGATAGATCTACCCAGGTCTCGAGTCACAGGGGTCAGTTTATCTTCAGTTATGCTCACTCGCCTCTCCATCTCACCCACTCTCTCATTCACTGTGTGTAGATCATGCCTTATACAGGATATGTCTGCTTTCATCTCTGCCATCTGAGTGTTTACATCCCTCAGAGTGGAATTACAGGCATTGATTGCTGCTAGGATCTCACTCAGTGTGGGCTCAGACATCGAGGGGTTAACCTGTGGACTGTCTTTCTCAACCTCTCCATCCTTCCCACTGGTCTTATGAGCCTGCTTTGTGGAGCTAAGGCTAGGTTCACATTGCGTTAGGGGTATCCGTTTAACGGATCCGTTGAAGGGATGCGCTAACGCTGATGTCATTTTTGACATCTTTATACCCCTAGCGCTAACATATGCGTTAACACATGGTAGCATTTTGTTACCATGCGTTAGCCATACAGGTCTATGCACAGCGAACGCGTCCGTTCGCTGTGCGTTACACTTAACGCACCCCAAAACGCTGTAGACCGCGTTCGAGGGTGCGTCACAAAGTAATGCATCATCGCTAACGCATGCCGAATTTGGCATGCGTTAGGATGCGTTACTATAATGGAGGCCAATGGGTGCGTTAACGCATCCGTTACATAGCGATAGTGCCTCTATGTAATGGATGCGTTAAACGGATGGCACCTAACGCAATGTGAACCCAGCCTATCAGGGATGTTTGTACTCACAATCTCTGCAGATAATGAACGCTGCTCCTCCTCTCAGTCAGGATCTTCATGAAGAGGGACTCTGGCAAACTTCTCAAGTTTAGCACGTGTATCTGAATTCCTGTTTGCAGGAGAACAGTGTATAGTCGCCATCGGGCCCGTCTCACATAGCGAGATCGCTTCCGAGATCGCTGCTAAACAGCGATCTCAGCAGCGATCTCGCTATTTCTGACACGTACCAACGATCAGGCCCCTGCTGTGAATCGCTGGTCGTGTCAGAAATGTCAGGACATTTTTTTGATCGCTTGTCTCCCGCTGACAGGCACGCATCGCTGCGTGTGACAGGCAGGAGATCAGCGATCCGCTGGTAACCAAGGTACACAGTGGGTTTCCAGGCGCGGGGCTGTGCCTGGAAACCCGCTGTGTACCTTGGATACCAGCGCCCTGATGCAGGGAGCTGGTAACCAAGGTACACGTCGGGTTTCCAGGCACCTCGCAGCGCCTGGAAACCCGACGTGTACCTTGGTTACCAGCTCCCTGCATCAGGGCGCTGGTATCCAAGGTACACTGCGGGTAACTAAGCGATGTTACCCGCAGTGTCCCTGTGCTGATCGCTGCCCTGAGCTGCCTGTGTGGCAGCTCAGCAGCGATCATGTAACGATACACCAGCGATCCTGATCGTTGTCAGGATCGCTGGTGTATCGCTATGTGAGACCCAGGCTTTAGATTGTCCTCTCTTATTCCCTGCTGAGTCCTTATCAGTCCTCCTGCTTTGGGAATAAGCCACACTCATTCTCCAGATAATCTCTTTGTACAGGAGGATTTGGGTGAATGAGCAGAGGGGTTTCTCTGTGTGCTTTTGCTGTGGTGTTAACTAACCAAGGTATAGTGAAGGATTCTTTGGACTGGGACCTGCTTGAGAATATAGATGGGTTTGTCCCACTCTTGGTTGATTATAAAAGTGTTTTATTGTATGAAGGAGTTTCCTCATCTATTATGTCCTACATTGCCTTGTCATTGTGACTTTTGCTTTCCAGAATTCATATGCCTTGAACTGTTATAGTGTGTCCGGACTTTTGTTTTATTTGTCAAAATTGCAAAATGCTAATAAAAATTTACAGTTATAAAATAAAAATATGGTGATGCAAAAACTAGTTTTCGCAATAAAAAGCATCTTTTAGTGTGTGACAGCAGCCAAACATAAAAACCCGATATAAATCTGGTATCGCTGTAATCGCACCGACTTGAAGAATAAAGTTGTCTAATCACTTATGCAGCACAAGAAACAGCGTAAAAAAAAATAAAAACAATTCTTCACATGCTGTTGATTTTTTCATTCTCCCTCCCAAAGATCGCAGTAAGGCTTGGTGCACATTTATCCTGTGTTCTGTGCTGAGCACTTACATTAGGGTTTCCGTGTAAATCTCTGAAATACGTGATTCAGACAGAACCTCTGGCTGAAGATTCCCGATAATGAGGCAGCTGGAAGCGCTGTGGATGCCATAGGACCTGTGATGCCTCTGTGTCCATCTTTTTAGGATTGTATAAAAGTGCCGTCAGCGACAGTTTTGTGTACTTCTGAAAAGAAGAACGCTGCGGAACAGAGGCCAGACGGAGTCCAGAGTAACTCTGCTGCCTCATTATAGTGAATGGATCCATCGGGGGTTTCATCTGAATCACGTCACTCAGAGATTTAGATGGAAACCCCAAAATAAGTGGTCAGCATAGAGCGCCAGATAAATGTGATCCCAAAAGTTATGTAAAATGTTCAATAAAAGCTTCAACTCAATCCACAAAAAAAGCAAGTCCCCACTCAGGTCTGTCATCTGCTAACAGAAATATAGGGGCTTCCATGTTACTGATAGTACTCTGGCTCTGGAAAAGCGAAATGGCTCCTCACTCCCCAAAAGAAATTCAGCAAATTCTCCACTCCCAAATCCAAATGCCCCCTCCCTTCTGAGCCCCAGTGTGCCTAAACAACATTTAGCGTCCACATGTATGGTATTTCAGTAGTGATGAGAACCCACCTAATTTACAGGTGCGTGTCTCCAGAAGCATGAGCTGGGCACAATGTACTGGTCACTACAACAGCAGTTTGCAATTTTCACTCAGTAACGTCCACTGCTGCCTGTTTCTGGAAACACCTATGCAGTCAATATCGTCACTACATATGTAGATAAATTCCCAAAGGGTTATAATTTCCAAAATGGGGTCACTTGAGGGGGATTCTGCTTTTCTAGCACTTAAGGGCTCTTTGTATGGAATCCACAAACTAGTCTTGGAAAATCTTCGCTCCAGGAGGCAAATAGCGCTCTGTCTCTCCCGAGTCACTCTGTATGGCAAAATAGTACTATACAGCCACATATGAGGTATTTCTACATTCAGCAGAAATTGTGGGACAAATTCTGGTGCCATTTTACCAATTTCCCAGTGTGAAAATGTAAAACATGGGGCGAACACACAATCTTGGTGGTAAAAATGTAAATTATTTTTTCTTCACTGCCCAATGGTATAAAAGTTTGTGACAAACCTGTGGTGTCAATATAATCACTGCACCTCTAGATGAATTCATCCAGAGGTTTAATTGGTAAAATGGGGTCACTTTCGGGGGTTCTGCTGTTCTGGCATCTCAGGGGCTCTGTCAATGTAACATGGCAGCCTCAAATTAGTGCAGCAAAATTTGCACTGCAATATGGCGCTCTTTCCCTTCTGAGCTTTGCACTGTGCCTCAAAAGTAGTTTTTGACCACATATGGGGTATTGGTGAACTCAGGAGAAATTCAGTAAATGGTAGAATGATATGCTTTGAAAAAATGCTCTGTCTTGATCTCATCTGTCCACAAGATGCTTTCCCATAAGGATTTTGGCTTACTCACATACATTTTGGCAAACTGCAGACTAGCTTTTTATGTCTGTGTCTGCAGTAGGGTCCTCCTGCGTCTCCTGCCATAGCATTTTGTTTCATTCAAATGTCAACAGATAGTTTGCACTGACACTGACACTAACATAGTTATTAAGGTTGAAGGAAGACTCTAAGTCCATCTAGTTCAACTCATATCCTTTCCTAACCTGCCCTAACACGTTGATCCAGAGGACGGCAAAAAAAACCCCCATGTGGCAAACAGTAAGCTTCACATTGGGGAAAAAAAAATTCCAGACTCCACATACGGCAATCAGACTAGCTCCCTGGATCAACGCTGGTGCTTATCCACCATCCAAAATTTCCTGCGTTGCAACATTTCATCAATTTTTCTCTGCTATCCACATCCAGGGAGATTAATTACAATGCCATGGGTTGTAAACGTCTTGATTATATTGCGCACCATGGACAAAAAAAACATAAGGATCTCTGTAGATGAGATGGACTTGTAACCTGGAGATGTTGATATTTTTCAACAATTTTAATGCTAAAGTCCTCAGACAGTTACTTTTCCTTTTTCTGTTCACTATACTTATTGTGGCACACACAGACACACAATGCAAAGATTGAGTCAACTTCTCCCCTTTTTATCTGGTTTCAGGTGTGATTTTCATATTGTCCACACCTGTTACTTACCACAGGTAAGTTTGAACAAGCATCACATGCTTGAAACAAAGTTGTTTACAAATTTGGAAAGGTGCCTACAATTTGGTGTTTTGTGTGAAATTATGTCCAGTTTGTCTTTTTTTTCTCATTTTTTTGTGTTGTTCCAATACAAACAAAGAAATCAAAAATGCATATAACAAAACATGTAATTGCAATAATTTTCTGGGAGAAATACTTCATTTTCTGGTACAATTTCAAGTGTGCCAACACTTTTTTCCATGACTGTATGTTTTGTCTCTAATGTGTTATGTGAAATCTCTCCTTTGCAGTCAAACTAAATGGTTCTTCATGATCTTCTTTGTGGGCATGCTCTTTCAGACCTTCCTCTCAGATGCTGCAACTCATGACTTGGCAGCTGATCTAGCGATCTGTTAGTCTCAGACTTTGACAAGCCGTGATTGACAACGTCTGGTAAAAGGGGGTGAAAGAATATGTCCACATATAAGATCATGAAGAAGCATGCAGTTGGACTGCAAAGCAAAGATTTCACATAACACGATCCATAAGAAGCAAATGTGAATATCTCTGCAGTGGAGCAATGCAGTTCTAAATGGAAACAAGCAGCAGAATCAGGGGAGCTCTGAGATTTTTACAAGGAATTACTATTGAGTAAAACTGCCCATAATAATTTATGTTAAAGCACTCTAATGTTTCAGCACCAGTTCTGTAATACAATGTCACAGTAATGATGTGTTAAATCAACACACGACTAAGGCAGCCATTCAACAACTACAGCAATGCCATGTTACCCTTACTGTCAAATGCGGAGATGTCATGTCATCACTGCAGCTTTGGAAACAAGAAACAGTAAGTGACCATGGAAATGATGAAACAAAGGGCCACATATTAGAAATATGAATAGACCAATATATTTTATTTTAACTTGTGTCTTGTAAAACGCCTTGCTTGCACAAATGTTTTTCTGCTGCCAAAAAAATAAAATACCCTCATTTTATTATTTTTCTTTCTAATTGTACATTACTTTGTCCAAAAGTTTTAACAATTACAGCTTTAATGCTGGTAAATGTAGATAATACTGAAACATTAATTCTTTGGGCTGCAGGCTTTCCATTGTCAGTAGAGCATAACATACTTTTATGCTTATATTCATACACATATGTCTATTTGTGGGAAATAGGGTGTAGGCTTCTGTGAATAAAATGTACATTTTTTATTAACTGTAAAGTATTAGGTGCCAAGTCCTTCTGTTAAATCTTTTAAATAAATTCAGCTTTTTTCCCTCCCATAATTTTGGACAGGATTTAGCTGTTAATTGCCTGAGTACGTCACACTGAATGGTGGTCTTATTTCAGCAGCTAGTTCATTGTGTGAAACAGCTCATGCTACTTAGCAGTTTACACCGCTGGGGCCTCTGCACAAGACCGAACATATTAGAAAAAAAATACGCTAGTTATTTGTTCGGGATGCTCAATGCATAGTTTAAAATACAGAAAAACCTTTGGCTTGTAGTTAAGTTAGTCTAGTGGGAAAATATACCCCATTTGGTAAACCACTTAAGCCACTTCATTATCTTAAAAAAAAGATATTATTTAGCTTTTTGTGTCAAGCCAGTAAATATTGGTTAGTATCCTATAATTTTCAGTATTTATTGATTTAATATTTTTTATTATTTTTTTCTGCTTTATCCATTTGGAACTTTCTTCGGGGCTTTCTTCTCAACCCAGCGGCACAGACAACCTTTGAAAATGTAATAATAAAGCAAATTAGTTATTATCACTACAAATTTCCATCCGATTTTGCAAAGGAGCTTAGACACAAATACTTGAAATATAGTAAGCAATATAAAAAATACACTGAGCGTTACTTACCCATTCCTAATTCATTCGCTTATTGTAGTATACTATGTGACATGCTGATGGGCAATATTATTATTCATGGTTTTCTACAAGTATCCTTTGCTCCCACACTGCTGCAAACTGCAGCATTGTGTAGACATCCATTAATAGAAGTACGCTTTAGAGGTCTTATTTTATTTTTTAAATAACATTCTGTGTCCAATAAAAACAAGCATTTTTGTAGATTTGATTTTTCCTTATTCCTCCTTAATTATAATCTTTTCAGCTCTCTCCTTTTACACAAAGCATATTACCAGCTAACACTGTGTGACCTTCATGCTTTCATTATGATTTGTTCTAGTTTTTGTGCATTCCAACTTTTCTTATATCTGCTTTCAGTTTTCAGTGTTTTCCAATTAATGGTGATAAAAGCCATATGAGAAGATGAAAAGTTGCTATGAAATATTTCCCTTTGCAGAAGTAAACTTGTTGTAGGGCTAAACTTTTGAACGCCCAGTACAAATGAGAGATCGTTATTTTGAAAATTGACTAATATTTTCCCAGTTCCCAATAGCTGAACATTTAGTAAGGAACACTCCCAGTCCTCCAAAGCATTGCTATTGCTTTACTATTGATTTGAATGCAGTATTTCTTTCCAGACAGGACTCCTTCTCATTTCCTGTGTATTCAGCAGGGTCAGTTTAAAATAATACTCTGTGAAAAATGTATTTTGTATTTAAACGTATAAGAATTGTGCTGAGCCGAATCACCAACGATTGCATTTATTTGTGAGTATCCATGCGTGATCTCACTGAACTATATAACGGCAGGCTATGTTTGTATTTCACCTCGGAGGGTCCGAAGCAGCTCTGATTTATTTTATGGAATTTATATTGATATTTATTGATATTTTATTCATATTAACCAAAAAAGATTCAGTGACAATACTAATTTGTCATCCTGGTACTTATGCACCACGTTCCAAATGATCATGCAAATGCCATTTTTCTCTTATTTTCCTAAATGGACAATTCAAATGAGTCACTATAATGTCCAAATCATCAACCGTTAGAGTATAAATCACATTTTTTTTTAAACTTGTTTCATTGAAGATTGTGCAAAATAAGAAGGTAACATCATAGAACAAAAGAACAAACAGCATTTTCTCATTACTCATTAATACTGTCTGGCAAAGTAAACCCTTCCCTTAACATACCATGGGTCTCATATCTTAACCAGAAAGATAAGACACCCATGTCAGGCACCAAATATCACATACTTTAATTGTGAGGTATGAATCACATTTTATTGGACAAACCTCCCAATGATGTTTTTCAAAACTAGAAAAAAAAAATATGCCAAATGATCACATACAACAGCATTTGGAAACATTTTATAGGTTCTAAAGAACTGAAAATGGTCACTTGTTGAATTTGCAGCATTACGGGGTCACATTTACTGAAATCAAAAGCTTTTCAATAAAAAAAATCTTAACAGGCCAAATTACATGCTAACATAGGACCCCTTCTTTCATATCACCTTCACAATTCTTGAATCCTTTGAACTTGTGAGCTTTTGGATAGGTTTTGCTTGAATTTCTGTGCAGGATGTCAAAATATCCTCCTACCACTGCTATTTTGATGTGAACTGCCTCCCACCCTCATAGATCTTTTGCTTGAGAATATTCCAAAGGTTCTCAATAGAGTTGAGGTCCTTACATGCCCGTAGCAGCCAATAACTCAGCAGTTTTCTTTGCAGCAGCAGCATTGTCATGCATGAAGATTTTTTTGCTTTATGTGCACAAACTCGTCAGACACAAATCTCTTCACAGTATGATAATCACGCTTAAGTTTTCATGAAATATCTAATGTTTTAATACGCTGTCTAAGGCATTGCACTATTTGATGCTTTTCGGCTGTAGAGAGATCCTTTTTTTTTCCCATATTGCTTAATGTTTCCTGCTTAATAATGTTTGAGATTGATTTTAGTGATCCAAAGTGCCTTGACACACAATACTATCCATAAGTTTATTAGGAAAACCCAAAATGACATCTTTATGACGCTTAAATCCAATTTACATAATAATTTGCAACGCAGTGTATGTGATCACTGAATAAGTATTATATTCACAATAGATTTTCTATGGCCGATTTCACATGTCTAACATTCACAGTACAGACAGCATTGTCCAGACCAGCTGCAGTTCTCCTGACGTGAACAGAACATCCTCATAGGCATATGGGAGGCTGTTGAGTTCAGATCAGGAGACCCGTACTTGGGCCAGAATTTGTGGTATGTAGTCAGACCATGAATGACATTAATTTGTCTATTCCGCAGGTTTTTTTTTTAATTTTCAATGATGTACAAGTTAAGGCCCCGTCACACATAACGAGATCGCTAGCGAGATCATTATTACGTCACGATTTTGAGATCGCTGGAGAGCCTTATCGTGATCGTTGGGGAGCTGTCAAACATGCAGAACTTCCCAACGATTTCGGCCGCCCCAGCGATCTAACTAACGATCTCGATGGTCGTTGGGACGCTTTCACACAGCAGCTATTTCAACGATCCACACCTTGATAGGGGCTGTACTGTGTCACCAATCATCTCCGATTGGTGGACGCTACTGCGTTCTGATTGGGCGGCAGGTTTAAAATAAAACCACGTTGTAGCAATTCCGTCCCTTTGTTCCTGTTTGCGTTCTGGTTTCGGATCGTAGCAGCGTTCTTCGGCTGTGACTCTGTATCCATTCATCTGGGCTTTGTTCCTGACAAGCGTTCTGGTTTGTGGATTGTAGTGTTCTTCGGCTGTGACTCCACACAGCCCAGAAAATTCTGCTAAGATCTGCAATCCAGCACGAGGTCAGAAACAAAGGATGGAATCGCTATTCTGTTGCTTTCTTTATGCAGGGCGGGAAATGAGAACGCTGTAGCGACCACCAATCGGGGACGAGGGGCGCAGAAAAGTCCAATTTATGCACGCCTACGTGTTTCAGTTCTGAATCGCTAACGAGGTCGTTGGTTAGGTGTCAAATACAGCGATGCACACTGCCCAGCGGGAGCGCAACGACCCAGGAATGGTCCAGGAAGCTTTGTAACGATCAGTGATCTCACAGCAGGGGCCTGATCGTTGCTACCTGTCAGACGTAACGAGATCGCTAGCGAAATCGTTATTGCGTCACAAAACCCATGACGTATCAACGATCTCGCTAGCGATCTCGTTATGTGTGACGGGGCCTTTAGTCTAGTGGATGTGTTTATTTTTGCAGTCCATCAGGCCATGCTGATCAAAAACCCTTCATGGATGTGATTTTGCTAATAAGTAAGTGTAAATTAACCCATTGCCTGCACATTCAGTGTCAAGGGCTGGAGTAGTTGTGGCACTGTTATAGCATCACAGTCATCCCACAGGCACAGATGCTGTACGCATGTGATCACTGATGCTATGTGCCATGATCACTGACAGCCAAGCTCCCAATTTTACAGGACAGGATCACAGAAATCCCAGTTGTGGAGATATGTGTAGGTTCTAGAAGTAGAACCGACAACCATGAGATATTTATGTCATATCCAATTAAAAGGGTTGTCCACTACTATGACAACCCCTCTTCAACCTGAATGTTTGGTGCTGATAAAATAAAAACACATACTCTCTGTCAATGCTGGCGCTGTTCCTGCAGTGTCAGCACTCGCCTTCCTGGGGCTATCGTGCAGAAGTAAAAGACCTATTCTCTGACCGTGATTTTACTCAGAAAAAATACCCTCCATCCTTTAATTCTGCATTCAGAGAGCTCACTAAAATTTATAAAAATCACTTTATTTTGTGGTGGGAGGTACAGGGTTTAGAGAATTATATCAAAGCGGGCATTGAGCCTTGCCACCTGAGAATTTCTTTGACCCCTGGTTTCAGATGCAAGAGCGCTGATCTCCTCACCAAATGGGAAAGGGACGTTACAAATAGTTCCCTTAAAGCTCCCTTGTTGCAGATATTATTATTCGATGAAGAGCACGTAACTATGTAGATTAAACAAATCTTTGAAAGAACAAATGGAAATCAAAAAAATTTAATCAGACCCAGATTTCATATCAAAAGAAAAATTTCTGAAAAGTATATTGGAGCGTCACCAATTTCATTTGAAAGAGAAAAAACATAAACAATTCATCTGTGATCTCCAAGTTTTTAAAGAAAACAAACCATATGTGTTCCCAGTGAGTAGAACCCCAAAACACACGGTAACTGACTATCCTTCCACAAACACTGAAATCTCTGATTTAAACAATCCAAAAATATTTTCTTGAGAGAGACAGAGGATGAGGGAGAGGTTATCAAAGGACTTTTGAAAGATCCCCCCAAGAATACTGGGCATTTTTTAGACAGAGATTATCCTGAGAAATCACCTCAATCCCATCCATACCCAATCAAACAGAGCCACACAGGTCTTGAACCTCTCGACAAGAGACCTCAACGAGAAAGAGATGTGTGTTCTATGAAAAGTACTGTAATTTTTCCTTACCACTGATTTTGACAGATTTGATATTATAAAGGACATCCATCTTTTTGCTCGAAAGCTAAAATGGAGAAAACATTTTATATGGGAGGATTAAGAAACATGCACTGATTTGGGAGTTCCTGACTATGTTACAGGATATTAGACTTTTATATAATCTCTCTGAGATTAATCCTAACTCAGAGGGTGGGGTATCATTTTCTGACCTAAAAAAGAAGAGCACCAATGTGCCACCAGTACAGAATGACCCACCACCCAGGCTATTGACATTTCTGTGCATTTAGTAACAAAAGACTTAGAGGATCTTGACAGAACAACTATCAAAACAAAATACAATTTATCCAAGTCAGAAATGACTTGTTTAAAAAAAAAATTTTGAGATGATTCTGAAATTACCATCCAACCATCAGACAAGGTAAATAACGTGCTGGTGCTTAACCCATCAGACTATCACAAAATGTACTTTTCCTTTGGTTGTTTTTGACCTATCACAAAATGTGTCTTAATATACTGAAAGACTGAGAGTTACTGAAAACTGTCTTGATCAGGGGACTCATTTGCTGCCTCTTAAAAAAGATAAATGTTCCCTTAGTGCATACTGCATATCCATACTCCATCCACATCCACCAATGAAATAATAATCAGGCAGGTATGTGCATTTACCCCTCCCTTTGAGGATTTCCAAAGTCCATAAAACACTAAAGCTATTTACGTCTCAAGATTGTATCTAATTTTTCATGATAAACACCCCATCAGCTTTTCCTTGTCTAGAAGAGATTTTTGGTTGTTCATTTTACGTTAAAAATAAAAGGATGGTGTGCTGATGAAATTCTAACTTCTAACATGTGTTTCCACAAGTATTGTATGAATGTTCTTTGGATATTCGGAATACTATACACATTTCAGGATAAGCTGTTTGGTTAGTCAGACTTGTGCTTCAGTTTTTGGACACTATATTATAGAAATAGACTGTTTTTTGGACTGGGCTTTGTGGGTAGATGCAGTAAAAAAGGTCACTGGGAACGGTCTTAACAGTTATGCATGCATGATGAGATATCTGTCACTGCAGCCACTTTTAAATAGTTTTACCAACTGATGTTACTTTTAGAGCTAAGCAAAATTTGTTTTAATGATGTATTGAGAGAGAGAATTTCCCCAGTTTTAAACTTCAGAAAATAGGAAAAATATATTTCCTACTAGTTCAAACTTCACTTGTGGAAAAAATAAGCTGAAGGGTCAATATCAATAGCCAGAGGATTCAATATCACCAGGGGTCAACAAAGTGCTGTAATATTTAGCCAGGATAACAGTCAGATCCTGTTAGTGTTTCTCTGTAGTATTTGCAGTATGGATACAATGTAAGGGGATTGAATAATGTCTATTATGATAGAATAGTACTCCTACACTTAAATGTATGTTACTATTGTCCTGCACTGGTATTGCTACACTAGAATGTGTATTACCATGTTTGTAAACTGTATATTTCTATTCGTGTAGATATGTGTATTATAACATGTTCTCTTTCACTGTAAAGTATATCTATGTATTGTATAGACTTAGGGTAAGCGTAGTGGTTAGGTATGGCCACTAGATGGGGGCATTATAGAATGCTATATGGGTAATTAGAGCTTAGGATAAGGAATGGTTAAGCATAGGAGGGGCTGCTGTGTGGTAAGTCAGGAACGTTTTCGTAAAGTAGTTAGGGCGTAGTGCCCGAGTCGTCCAGACGGGCAATAGGCCCTGGACACCGCAGCAGCCATGTAACGTTATTACATGAAGAATTACAGCCATTCAAAGTCCGTTAGGGACAGAAGGACAGTGTGCAGCACCGGAGTGTCAGCAGCTTGGAGTGGGAACAAGGAAACGGTCCAGAAAGTACAGGGCGCAGATTGTTCGAGATGTGGCAGATCATTGCATGGGCAGACGCACTCAGATCCGGGGCGAAACAGATGAGGGAGTTCCCCAGAAGTAGTGAGTCTGGACAAGGAGAACGCTGCTTTACTGCCTAACACACTATTACCCTGTAATGTACTGGAGGACGTAGAAGGAAGCACAGGGAGAGTGCAGGAGTTGAACTGTGTGGTATCCGATGCTGTCCCTGTATCTGACAAGAATGTGCTGCAAAGTGTGCCTAGTAAAGTTCTTCGTTTGCATTGGAATCAGACTGTGTCTCAGTTATTCTGGAACCGGCTACAGAAGGTCCCCAGCGCCATAAAGGAGTCCCTGATGGTGCAGCAAAAGACGACACAGGTACACTGCTGAGGAGACACTGTTTTCATGTAAGAGGAGGCCAGGGCCCTGATGTAACTGGGGGCTCGGCCATGACTACACCCCTGGTCAAATCTTACAACAACACTTGTGTGCCCTGTAGCAGGGCCGGTGTTAGGGGAAAACTGACCAATTGCCCAGGGCCCCCACCCACTTGGGGTACCCAGTGTCTACAGCAGGAGCTACACCGATAATAGCTTTATCAATGTAGCTTCCAATGTGGAGACTGCTTCAGGACCTTTGTTGAGATCACGATCATGTGACCAATTATGTAACCGTGATGTCACGACAGGTCTTGTACTTTGCGGGACTTCAGGACCTTTGATGACTTCATGATCATGTGACCATGTGATATTACCACATGTTCTGCACTCACCAGCAGTCGGAAGAACTGAAGAGGAGATGAACTGGTGGTAAAAGTCTTAATGTTCCCACCCTCACCTCTAAAAAAAGGGACATGTATTGCAGCATAGTCATACTAATTATGACCCTACTGAAGCTTCATATTGTTCTCATCTATACCATTAAAAGTGAGACACTGGGGATAGGGGTCAGTGCCTTAGATCAGATGCAGGATCTGCTGTTATTAGTAATACGCCTCAACACACAGCTATGCTGCATACACTCATAACTCAGCTGCATAAAGACGTACCTCAGCTGCATATACAAACAGCTCTGCTGCACACTGCACACAACTCTTCTGCATAAAACATATTCAGATACAGTTCTCCTCTACACACATCTCTACTAAAGGCATCCTACACCCTTTTCATCATGAGTCGATCTGTTCCAGGTATAAAGTCTTCCTATTCTCAGCTCATTGTAGTGTCTTAAAAGTCTGTGACTGACCATAAGAATGTGATCTCCTGAAAGGTCTTTCAATTCCAGGATTCAGTGGTGTGCTGTTTCAGGACCTGCAGCATTGTGAGGACTGTGCAGGCTGTGATCAGCTTTAAGGGTATGCCACACTAAACAGCGTCGCTAACGAGATCGCTAAAAAAGTCACTATTTAGCGATCTCGTTAGTGACGCCGGTGTGTGTGGCATGTACTAGCGACGTGGCCCCTGCTGTGCCCCTGCTGTGATCTCGTTCATCGTTCACATCGTTCTGGACCCTATTTTTATCGTTGGCGTCCCGCTGGTGAGCATATATCGCTGAGTGTGGCACCTTTTTGTTAGCGATGTGCGGTGTTTTTGTACCGCCAAAGTCGTTAAGGAGATCGCTAACCGCGATAGCGTCCTTAACGACATCGCTAAATTAGGCAGCTACTAGCGATATTATAACAATCACGCTAGCGATCTCATTAGTATGCGACGTTAACGAGATCGCTAGCGGGATTGTTTAGTGTGGCAGTACCTTTAGTCTTTTGTACGCTCAGCTTCTAGTGACGGACAATTCTACTCTTTTTGTGAATTAGCTCTTTTGGATGCCAAATGGATCCCTATGCACATACAGATGAACACAAATTTATGGTAAAATCACGCTAAATGCTGCTAGCCAATGTCAGAGGATTTCCAGTATTTTGTCTTGAGCTGCAGGCTGGGTGAGCATTGTTTTGGTTGCATTAGCAGCCGTATTGTTTGATTTTACTTCTGGTGAAAGCCATTCAGAAACTTCAATTGGCTCTCATGGAAGTGCCAGCTCCTATTGTTCATTGAAAGATATAGTAGCACTTTATCCTGGCTTGTTCAGGAATGACCTAATATTATCAGCTACCTCTCTCACCTCATCAGAGAGATCAGTGCCAGGCAGGAGGAGCATAGCTCTCTCAGTGACACCCACACTATTTAGCAAGATTGTTTCCTTACTAAAAAGTATGCTATAGTCAGAAAATTACAGTAAATATTTCCAAGTTTTGATTATCTGTAGTTAGCAGTAAAAAGTGTATCGTCAGTCTCTTTCATCAGCTTTTGGTATGTAGGCCCTAAAATAAACAAAGGCCTTTGCTGTTCTTTTTACTCGTTGTTTCTCACATTGTCTTGCTCTATTATGTCATCAAGGAAAATGGAGGAGCAAATATTTATCATACTTTTAGGGTAAGATCCAAGGGCGTACCATACATAGATACAGCCCACATGGCCGCTATGAACCCGTGAGTCAAGGCTCACTTCTTCCTCCATCATCATGCTTTCATCATGATGCCGATACCATTGAATAAAATGGTAGATAAAGACATTGAAGGCGCCATGACTCACCATTCAGCTTTAGCCTGTGCATTTCAGATGCTGTGCATTGCAGGAGCAATTATGTCACTTCATCATGGACTGTGTGGGCCATTATATTAAATGGGGAGCTGTAAGGGCTTTTATACCGAGTGGTGGGCTGTGTGTGCCATTATACTGAGTGGAGGTCTGATAGAGGCCATAATAATGTGTGAGAAGCTGTGGGGTACTGTAGAAGGGAAGTGCAGTTCCCTTCAAAAGGGACTATGAGGGCCTCCATATTGAGTTAGAGACTGTGAGTACTCTCATACTGAGTTGATCACTGTGAGAGCTGTTATGTTATGGTAGCTGAGGAGGCAGGAGTAAAAAACCGCATAGGCAGCCTAACACCAGAGAGGTTGGAAACTAATAGGTTGCAGACCCCTAAACTAACCGCACAACTAGAAGCAGCCGTGGAGCGTACCTACGGTGGTCCTAGACGCCTCGGCACAGCCGGAGAAATAGCTGTCCTTGAAGATGGAAAGAGGAAAGCTAACTGCCCCGGAGTAGACCCCAAAAGAGTAGGAAGCCCCCAAACATATAATGGCGGTTAGACAAGATGAAAATACAAACACAGACAGAAAATAGATTGAGCAAACGCTGGGGCCCCAAACTGTCTAGATAGGACAGCACAGGAGAGAATACTTTCTGCAACCCAGAAAAACCCTAGGAAAAACTCCAACACTTCTGAATCCAAAAACACTGAGACCACACGGTCTCGACCACCTATATCATATCTCTGGTGTGGACATGTAGCTACCCAGCAGAAAAATATCACAAGAACTGAGCAAATGAACAAATACAAAAAACGAACGGAGACCAGCCAAAGCCCCCCATAGAGGACCCTGCTGAAGACAAAAAGCAATGCAGCAAAAAGCAAGGAATTTAAACCACAGTAAAAAAAACTGAAAGAGACTTATCTGAACGCAAGCAGGAGACAGCAGGAAAGCAAGCTGAATTCCAAACTAAACCAGAAAGCACAATTGATCACCGGCGAGGATCATGGGAGATCAGCTTACTTATATCAGGCCAGTCAGTACCACCTGACACCCACTCGTTATCTGCGGGTGTAGGACTCTTGGTATTCAAGATAGGTTCAATACCCTCAGCAACCACCAGAGGGAGCTTCAGCTCCGAAGTCATCTCCAAAACGTTCACAACAGAGAGCCCTTATAGTAAGTTGAGCACTGTGAGGTTCCCAATACTGAATTGGATACTGTGAGGGCCCCCATACTGAATGGAGCACTGTGGGGGTTGTCTTACTGAGTGGGGAGTTGTAGGGGCCATTATACTGTGTGAGGGGTTGTGAGGGCCATCATAATGTTTGAAGGGCTCTTTTAGGGAAATTAGACTGAGTGGGGGGCTGGAATGGCTCCAATACTGAGTGGAGAGCTATGGGGAATCACATACATAGTGGGCTCCCATACTGAGCTAGGACCTGTGGGGGCCCTCATTCTGTGTGAGGGGATGTAGGGGCACTAATTTTGTGTGGGGAGCTGTGAGTGTCTTCATACTATATGATGGACTGGGGGGGCCTTCATAAAAAGTGGGGGCATCATAAATATTATAATAACCTTTTTTTTGTTTATATAAAGCCAATATATTTCACAGCACTTTACAATTAAGCGGGGACATATGCAAACAATAAAGGCATGACAAAGTAACACATAGTTCAACAGTTACAGTAGGAGTGAGGGCTTTGCTTGCAAGCTTACAATTTATAAGATCTATAGGATCTACAATCTATCTTACTAATAGACCATCTTACTGCATGTGCGATGCCCACAGGGCAGTGGGGTACTCGGTCTGAGTCAGACAGATCTTTGGAGAAGTCACGGGGCCTTGACCCGGTCCGTGGCCCTGGACGTGCAATAAAAATGAGGGGAAAATAAGTTTATAGGGGAATAAGTTTGTGACGCCACCGTGGTGTTCTGCAATAAAATGGCTGACGCTGTGATTCAGGTCCACGGGGCGGTTGGTGATGCAGCAGAGATGTTACAGCTCTCCACAGGCAGAGCTAGGCCCAGGGTAGTTATAAGGTTAAATGCAATGATGGTAACTGTTGTAGTACAGGGCAGATGACGCAGTAAATAAATTCAAGGACACAGCAGGGTGCAGTCTTCACACTTTACCCACGGTCTTTAGGTTACAAACACAAGCCGGGTGCTGTGTCCTCCTGGTCGGTGGTCCAGCCAGCTCTCTGGTAGTTTGGGGACCCCCTTCTTGGGTACCTTCTTCAGTCATCTTTCCCTGCGCTGGCTAATGCCTTTCCTGCCCTGCGCCTCACACACAGTGTCCCAAGCCAGCAGCCTCAGATCCTATCGGGCGACATCCTCCTGATCCCCTTGATCCTATGTGGCTACCTTTTCAGCGAATGTGTGTGGATTTGGCTGTTGCACATACAGTCACAACAGCCTCCGGTTTGCTAGCTGAGTCCTATAGTTTCTCCACCAGTCTGGGGCCGGTCCCCCCACTGTGACTTGGTCCCTCCGTCCGACTACGGTCGGCCTGGATTCGGGCACCTCATGTCCCTGGCCCCTAGGACCCCTTCTTCCTCTCAGGAGCTCCTTCTTATACCCCTGCTCCTCTCAACTCTCTCACTACTCTTCTTCCAACTGTCACACTCCCTTCCCGCCTGAACTGAGGCTCGTCCCCCCTCCCTTGGGGTGATGTGTGGTGTTGGATGCACATATGCGAGCACCGGATAGTGCCCCCTCCTTACCCGAGAGCTGAGTACCACACCTCTGGCTGAGGTGCAGTACTTCTGTGGCGACTGGACCCTCAGGGTTGCCACATACCCCCCGTAAGACACAGCACATCCTCGGGCTGGAACAGAGCAAAACAGTTGTTAAAACATGCAAACATTTTTCTGAAATGCATTTCAACAAGGTAAACAGTTAAACAGGTAACTCTTTCTTCCCTTTATGGGAGGTACTTTTTACTTGAACATTGCATATAAATACCGGAAATATAAAACATAGCATTACTCTAAATAAAAACTTTCTCAATTAAGTTCAGCAGGTTTCAGTGAGATCCCGAACCAGGGCGTCCTTCTCACCGTCCTCCGTGCAATATGGGGGAACCCGTCTCAAACCCCCAATGTAGGCCCTGGGCGTGGCTACAGGGCTTAGCCGGGCAACTCGTTGGACCAATTTTCGGCCACGCCAGACGGTTTTTATTCTTTGGTCTACTGTAAAATGTAGAGTATCCCACTTGCACTTTAAAGGTTTGCTGTAAAACCAACAAGGAGCACATTAAGTACTAACTATGTACAAGAAAGTTCTGGTCACTCACAGTCCATGACCGCATTGTCTTTAAACTTAATAAACTTGCCTAACCATTTTTTTCCTCTACTTCTTCTTCCAGGGCAGTTTCAGGTGCCTGCAGCCTCCTGCTCAGGGAAGTTCTTCTTCCTGCATCAAGCCGGGTGACACAAATGGAGCAAGTCCTGCAGCCGGGGTTTGAGTTGCCTGTGTCCGCACTGCAATTTTTGTTGCTTCAGGGATGAATGCAGCTTCCAGGTTTGAAGCTGCTAGTCTTTGTCGACTTTCTGGCACTGCACCCACTGGCATGGGAGCAGGGCTGCCACTAGGAATTTCGGGGCCCCATACTGGCAAAATTTATAGGGCCCCCTTGAGACTCCGCCCAGGCTCCACCCCCCAGTTCTGCATCCACCCTAGCTCCTCCTCCACCACATAAACCTTCCAAAATTCCTCCGCCCTTTCATGGAAAAACTTCCCTTCTGCACCATGCCCTCACCAATGACACATTAACACCAGTCACTCGATGAATATGCAGCATTTTGCTTGTTTAGTATAATACACCCCATAGTCCTCCATATATTATAATGTGCACCACAGTCCTCCATATTGTAAGGTGCACACCCCATAGTCCTAGATATAATATAATGTATCCATGGTCCTCCATATAGTATAATACACTCCTAATAGCCCTCCATATATTAAAATACACTCAGTCATTCATATAGTATAATACACTCCTCATAGTGCTCCATATAGTATATTGCACCGCCATAGTCATCCATGTAGTACAATTCACTTCCCATAGTATAATGCACCCCATAGCTCTTCATATGGTATAATGTATTCCCCATAGTCCTCGATACAGTATAATGCAGCCCACATATAGTATAATGCAGTCACCCTATAGAGCATAATGCAGCCACCCCACAGAGCATAATGCAGCCACCCCACAGAGTATAATGCAACCACCCCAGAGTATAATGCAACCACCCTAGAGTATAATGCAACCACCCCAGAGTATAATGCAACCACCCCACAGAGTATAATGCAACCACCCCACAGAGTATAATGTAAACCCCCATAGAATATAATTGAGCCCCCTTATATAGTATAATGTAGCCCCTCCATAAAATACAATGTAGCCCTCATATAGTATAATGCAGCCCCCATAGAATATAATGTAGTTCCCTCATAAAAGTATAATGAAGCCCCCATACAATATAATCTAGCCCCCATAGAATACAATGTAGCCACCTCATACAGTATAATGTAGCCCCCTCATAAGTGTATGATGCAATCACCCCTCATAGAATATAATAAATATAATACAGCCCCTCATAGAATATAATGTATGCCCAAATATCATACAGCCCGCCTCCCCAAATGAATATAACGTAGCCCCCCATAGTATATAACACAGCCACAAAGTATATAACACAGCCACCCTATAAAATATAATATATCTCCCAATAGTATATAACACAGCCAACATAGTATATAGCACGGCCCACATAGTATATAGCGCGGCCCACATAGTATACAACAGGACCCACATAGTATACAGTACGGCCCACATAGCATATAGCAGGGCCCACATAGTGTACAGCGTGGCCCACATAGTATATAGTAGCAGGGCCCACATTGTACAGCAGAGCCCACATGGTATACGGCAGGGCCCACATAGTATATAGTAGCAGGGCCCACATTGTACAGCAGGGCCCATATAGTATACGGCAGGGCCCACATAGTATATAGTAGCAGGGCCCACATTGTACAGCAGGGTCCACATAGTATACGGCAGGGCCCGGCCCACATAGTATATAGTAGCAGGGCCCACATTGTATACGGCAGGGCCCACATTGTACAGCAGGGCCCACATTGTATTCGGCAGGGCCCACATAGTATATACTAGCAGGGCCCACATTGTACAGTAGGGCTCACATAGTATACGACAGGGCCCACATAGTATATAGTAGCAGGGCCCACATTGTACAGCAGGGCCCACATTGTACAGCAGGGCCCACATTGTACAGCAGGGCCCACATAGTATATGGCAGGGCCCACATAGTATATAGTAGCAGGGCCCACATTGTACAGTAGGGCCCACATAATATACGGCAGGGCCCACATAGTATATAGTAGCAGGGCCCACATTGTACAGCAGGGCCCACATTGTACAGCAGGGCCCACATTGTATACGGCAGGGCCCACATAGTATATAGTAGCAGGGCCCACATTGTACAGCAGGGCCCACATAGTATACGGCAGGGCCCACATTGTACAGCAGGGCCCACATTGTACATCAGGGCCCACATAGTATACGGCAGGGCCCACATTGTACAGCAGGGCCCACATAGTATACGGCAGGGCCCACATTGTACAGCAGGGCCCACATAGTATACGGCAGGGCCCACATTGTACAGCAGGGCCCACATAGTATATGGCAGGGCCCACATTGCACAGCAGGGCCCACATTGTACAGCAGGGCCCACATAGTATACGGCAGGGCCCACACAGTATACGGCAGGGCCCACATTGTATACGGCAGGGCCCACATTGTACAGCAGGGCCCACATAGTATATGGCAGGGCCCACATTGTACAGCAGGGCCCACATAGTATACGGCAGGGCCCACATAGTATACGGCAGGGCCCACATTGTATACGGCAGGGCCCACATTGTACAGCAGGGCCCACATAGTATATGGCAGGGCCCACATTGTACAGCAGGGCCCACATAGTATACGGCAGGGCCCACATTGTACATCAGGGCCCACATAGTATACGGCAGGGCCCACATAGTATATAGTAGCAGGGCCCACATTGTACAGTAGGGCCCACATAGTATACGGCAGGGCCCACATAGTATATAGTAGCAGGGCCCATAATTGTACAGCAGGGCCCACATTGTACAGCAGGGCCCACATTGTACAGCAGGGCCCACATTGTATACGGCAGGGCCCACATTGTACAGCAGGGCCCACATAGTATATGGCAGGGCCCACATAGTATACGGCAGGGCCCACATTGTACAGCAGGGCCCACATAGTATACGGCAGGGCCCACATTGTATACGGCAGGGCCCACATAGTATACGGCAGGGCCCACATTGTACGGCAGGGCCCACATAGTATACGGCAGGACCCACATTGCACAGCAGGGCCCACATTGTACAGCAGGGCCCACATAGTATACGGCAGGGCCCACATTGTACAGCAGGGCCCACATAGTATACAGCAGGGCCCACATTGTACAGCAGGGCCCACATAGTATACGGCAGGGCCCACATTGTACAGCAGGGCCCACATAGTATACGGCAGGGCCCACATTGTACAGCAGGGCCCACATAGTATACGGCAGGGCCCACATTGTACAGCAGGGCCCACATAGTATACGGCAGGGCCCACATTGTACAGCAGGGCCCACATAGTATACGGCAGGGCCCACATTGTACAGCAGGGCCCACATAGTATACGGCAGGGCCCACATTGTAAAGCAGGGCCCACATAGTATACGGCAGGGTCCACATTGTACAGCAGGGCCCACATTGTCCAGCCTTCATCTCTCCTCCACCCACCCACAGTTCAGTAAAGCACTGACAGCTTTATAAAAAAAAAAAAAACACTCCTCACCTCATCCTCGTGCCAGCGCTGCTCCAAGCTCCTGTCTCCTGCTCTGCCCGGCACACAGTGAGCGTGCTGTGTCAGGCAGAGCAGGGAATGATGGGAGAGGGAGCTTCAGCTGATGCTCTCTCCTCCATCATCGCTTTGAACTGTACCGGCAGACGCCGGTACAGTTCAAAGCAGTGGCGGGGGGAGTCGGCGCTGGGGGCAGGCGGGCCCCCCTGCCTTACAGGGGCCCCCATAGCGGCTGCGTGATGTGCCGCTAGCTGGGGGCCCCTTGGGGAGCAGGGAGAGCCTCAAAATGTTGGGGGCCCCCGGGCCCGAGCGCGGACCTGCGTGCTCGGGCGGCGGGCCCCCCTAATCACCGGGCCCCATACAGCAGTAAGGGTTCTCACGCCCTGATGGCGGCCCTGCATGGGAGCAACACGTCCCCATGTGCAAAGTTTTACATTGAGGGCGTACCACCCCCTTTTGCCCACATGTCGGGTGAAGGTCACAAGATCCCCCGGGTACAAGTCCCGATCGGAGTGCCCCTATAGTAGGTGTGACTCCACGTCGGCTCCCAGAAACTTCAGGTCCACCACAGGCAACTGGTCTGGGTTTGCATCCCGTTGGCTGGGGGAGTCCTCCGCCTTCAACTTACTCTCCTGAACTCTCCGACCACCGCTCGCCATGGTGCTTACCGGGTTCCTTTCCGCCTCTCCTTCTGCACACCTCATCGCACACTCCCTTGTGCTCCTTCCACCCTCTTCCTTTCGTAGGCGTTCCTCCTTTTTTTCCCGCCGTTCACACCAAGAGGCGGGTCCGCCTGGCCAACGGACAAGTCTTTGCAGTGGGCGGGTATGACTTTTTGCAAAGAACCTGGCCCATGATAGGCGCACGGGACCCAATTTATTGGGTTGGTAGATCCTGTTAGTGACGCCAAGAATGCGACGCCCCCAGGGCCGTGGGGTACTTGGTCCGGGTCAGACAGTTCTTTGTTGAAGTCACAACAGCCTCCGGTTTGCGAGGTGAGTCCTATAGCTTCTTCACCAGTCTGGGGCCGGTCCCCCCACTGTGACTTGGTCCCTCTGTCCGACTACGGTCAGCCTGGACCGCCATGGGTGGATTCCTCACGTCCCTGGCCCCTAGTACACCTTCTCAGGAGCTCCTTCTTACACCCCTGCTCCTCTCAACTCTCTCACTACTCTCCTTCCAACTGTCACACTCCCTTCCCACCTGAACTGAGGCTCCTCCCCCCTCCCTTGGGGTGGTGTGTGGTGTTGGATGCACATATGCGAGCACCGGATAGTGCCCCCTCCTTACGCGAGAGCTGAGCACCACCCCTCTGGCTGAGGTGCAGTACTTCTGTGGCGACTGGACCCTCAGGTGCGCCACACATGGGGCCGTGATATGGTGTGGGGGGTATGAGTATATAATACTATAGGCGGCAGTCTAGGGGTATCATGCTGTGGGGGAGGGTATTATACTGTGTTGGTGGCACTGTGGGGACATTATATTTTGCTGGATGCATTGGGAAGTCATCATACAGTATGAGTGAGGTGAATCTGTGGGAGCAGGATTCAGTAGAGGGTATACCATACTCTGTATGTGTGTGGGTGGAGGCTTTTTTGGAGCATAATACTCTATTAGGGCCATAATAGGGGATGATGAGAGCACTAATGGGCTTCAATAGTAACGTAATTACTGAGTACTGTATTGAACAATCCACCATTTTTCTAAGTAAATATATTTCTAAAGGTGCTATTAACATGAAATTCTCACTAGATGGTGGTAACAACCCATCCAATTCACACAAGCAAAGAAATCCAACCATAGATGTCCATAAATTAAGTTATGTGAAATGAGAAATTACACAAGGAAAATGTTTCTTTTTTTTTACTTAGAAAATTGGTGAAGTGTTCAATACTTATTTCACGCCCCATGGCTTTTTACTTATTTCGTCACATTACTGTACAACCTATGTTTACATTTTTTTAATCCGATTTGTGTGATGCATCAGCACTAAATATCTAAAATTGGCATGTGCATATGTATTCACCCCTTTTGCTATGAAGCCCCTAAACATTTCTAGTGCAAACAACTACCTTCATAAGTCACATGCTTAGTGAAAGGAAGTCCATCTGTCTGCAATCTAAGTGTCATACAGTCTATCAGTATATACACACCTTTTCTGAAAGGCCACAGAGGCTGCAACACCATTAAAGGGAACCTGTCACCAGTTTTGGCCAATATAAGTTACGGCCATCACCTTTCAGGGCTTATATACAGCATTCTATAATGCTGTATATATGCCCCAACCCGACCTGGAAGAGAAGAAAAATAACGTTTATTATACTTACCTGCGGGGTGGTCCGGTCCGAGGGGTGTTGCTGTTCTTGGTCTGGTGCCTCCCATCTTCTTACGATGCTGTCCTCCTTCTTGCTTCTTGTGGATGATGCGCCGCTGCGTCATCCACACAGACTCCTTGGCACCGTGTCTCCTGCGCAGGCGTACTTATCTGCCCTGTTGAGGGCAGAGCAAAGTACTGCAGTGCGCAGGTGCCTGGGCTCTTTGACCTTTCCCAGTACCTGCACACTGCAGTACTTTGCTCTGCCCTCAACAGGGCAGATAAGTACGCCTGCGCAGGAGCGTGATGCGAAGCAAGGAGGAGGGCAGCATCGCATGAAGATGGGAGGTGCCAAACCAAGAAGAGCAACACCCCTCGGACCGGACTGCCCCGCAAGTGAGTATAATAAATATATTTTTCTTCTCTTCTAGGT
The DNA here is from genome assembly GCA_033576555.1 of Oophaga sylvatica. NCBI lineage: Eukaryota > Metazoa > Chordata > Amphibia > Anura > Dendrobatidae > Oophaga > Oophaga sylvatica. The sequence continues at coordinate 246,527,049 of JARQOD010000004.1, read as the reverse complement.
CGGGTTGGGTGAAGATATGCAGCATTATAGAACGCTGTATATCAGCACTGAAAGGAGATGGCCATAACTTATATCGGCCAAAACTGGTGACAGGTTCCCTTTAAGCAAGAGGCGCCACTAACCAAACAACAGCATGAAGTGCAAAGATATCTCGAAACAAGTCAGGGACAAAGTTGTTGAGAAGTACAAGTCAGGTTTGGGTTATAAAATATATCCAAATCTCTGATGATCCCCCGACGCACCATCAAATCCATTATTATCAAATGGAAAGAACATGGTACAACAACAAAACTGCCAATAGAGGGCCATCCACCAAAACTGTCAGCCCGGGCAAGGAGGGCATTAATCAGAGAGGCAGCACAGAGACCAAAGGTAACCTTGAAGGAGCTGCAGAGTTCCCAAGCAGAGACTAGAGTATCTGTTCATATGTCCACAATAAGCCGTACACTCCATAGGGGTGGCCTTTATGGAAAAGTGGGAAGAAAAAAGCCTTTATTTATGCACAAAAAATTGTAAGGCTCGTTCTGAATTTGCCAAAAGACATGTGGGAGACTCCCCAAATGTATAAAGGAGTCAGATGTGGTCAGATGAGACCAAAATTGAACTTTTTGGCGACCAAGATAAACGCTATGTCTGGCTCCAATCCAAAATAGCTCCACACCATTCCAACAGTACGGCCAGAGTCACACTAGCGAGAAATACGGACGAGTGCAATGCGAGAAAAAAATCGCATTGTGAACAAAACAGAAAAAGAGTGTATGCAAACAAAAACTAGGGATCACCAAAAAATAATATCAAAGATAAATTTTATTAAACATTACACTACAAACAGAAAACACACTGCTTTAAAATCAATTAAAATGCTAGTCCATAGTGGACCATGTCTGTGTCTGACAAATCTCTGGTATAATACTCACAAAATATCAAATATCCCATACGTCCAAGTGGCAAGGTACATGAATACATATAGATATTTATAACAATAATATCACAACAAGCAATTTACCTAACTATTCTACCATAGAATATATGAGGTGGGTATAACACCCCTCAAATTAACCACACATGCGTCAGGCATACATTACCCATGTCACATCTAGCAGCGCATGCGCATAATATGATTATTATTGGGTTACTGCTTATGAGCATTATATCTAAATAGTGCATGATAATCATGTGGTGTTAAAATGACATCATCACACAGTTTTATGATATGCACCATGGTGATGCACTAGCTTTTTCCATACTGCTGCGAATAATTATATTATGAGCATGCGCTGCTAGATGTGACATGGGTAATGTATGCCTGACACATGTGTGGTTAATTTGAGGGGTGTTATACCCACCTCATATATTCTATGGTACTAGTGAAGGGTTTATGTACCATCCAATATGTGCCTGACGCATGCGCAGTCAATTTGAGCAACGCTCTATCCATCTCATAGACTCTATGGTATTATTAAAATGACTGTGCACTAGTAAATTTGTGCCTGACACATGCGCAGTTAACCCAAGCGGCGTTTTATTTACTTTCTATCGTCCATGGCAACACCGGTATATCTCATACATTCTATGGTACTATTGAAATGTTTATTCACTAGCCAAAATATGCCTGACGCATGCGCAGTTAACTTAAGGGGCGCTCTATCCATCTCATATACACTGTGTTCCAAATTATTATGCAAATAATATTTTCTCAGATTTTCCTAAATTACCTATATGAATTGCAGTCATTGTAATTTTCCAGTCAAATAACTATTAGAGTACAATTGAAAGGTTTTTGTACAAACTGCCTATGATAACAGTATATTTTTAAAAAAATAAAACTCTCAAACTGCACTCAAAATGCATGTTCCAAATTATTATGCACAGCAGAGTTTTCAACCTTTTCATTTTAATAAAGAACAAAAAATGGTCATTTTTGAAATTATAAGCATTAGCAGGTTATTACAAACTGAAATCAAACAGTTTTCAACTCAAAACTTTATGCTAGGTGATGTTACATTTGCACATAGGACCCCTTGTTGGAAAGGAGCTTCTGAACTCTCTCGTCCATTAAATTTGTCAGGTTTTGGATGGTTTCTGCTTCAATTGTTTTGCATGAGGACAGAATACCCTCCCAGAGCTGTTGCTTAGATGTGAACTGCCTCTCGCCATCATAGACACTCCTTTTGATGATGCTCCAGAGGTTCTCAATGGGGTTGAGGTCAGGAGAGCATGGGGGCCACACCATAAGTTTGTCCTCTTTTATGCCCATAGCAGCCAGAGATGCAGATGTGTTATGTGCAGCATGAGACGGTGCATTATCATGCATGAAAATGATCTTGCTGCGGAATGCACGGTTCTTCTTCTTGAACCATGGCAGGAAGTGCTGTTTGAGAAACTCAACATTCACTATGGAGTTCATCTTTACCCCTTCAGGGATCCTAAAGGGGCCGGCATCTCTCCCCCCATGATTCCAGCCCAAAACATTACTCCACCTCCTCCTTGTTGACGCCGTAGCCGTGTTTGCATGGGGTGTCCATGTCACGCTGTCTAATGATATGACTACAATGTCAGTAAACTATTTATACAGGAACCACACTCTATACAACATATTGTTTAGCAACATAAGAATGTAAGTATAAAATAGATTTACCTGACACAATATCAGCAGAACTTAGGGTTAATCTTGAGGACTAGATGTGCAGAGACGATATCAGTTGAACTCAGGGTTAATCTTGAGGACTTGATGAGCTGTAACAGGAAAGAGGAGGACCGGGGTCTAACCTGACCCTACACTGGGTCCTAACTAATCCCTTACCTTGGAGGTACTGATAATGGTTCAGAGGTCCAAGTCTCCAGCCTAACCCTGTCTCCTATCAGACCCTGAACCCTGTAATCAGTCCTAAGAAGGATCCTGATTACCACCAAAGGGATATGGGCTGATCTCCGCTAAATACACAGATTAGACATATAAGACAGACAGGATAGCACTCTCTTGCATACACACTCAAACACCGAAGGAACATAAATGGTCTGGGAAATAAACTCTAAGCAAGTTAAGCTTAAAACAACTAAGGAGCTCTCAACTAGAGTCTATACAGATTCATTCCTATCTGTGGTCTGCATGAAGTGTTTCACTGGCAACTCCCAAAGCAGACAACCAGAAACTTAAAGGAAACCAATCAACAAATAATCAATTGCAGCCGGGAGAAACTGCACCCAGTCCCAGCACCGAGCACAGACAGAATTAACTCCCTAGCTGCCAAACACAAAGAAACAGCAACTCAGCTGTGAGAAGTCAAAATGTGCAACCGCGACGATCTTCGTGGCAATGCACACATGACAGTACCCCCCCTTCTACGAGGGGCCTCCGGACCCTCAGGGCCAGGCCTGCCCGGGTGAGTTCTGTGGAAGGTCCGAACCAAACGATCTGAGTTAACATCAGACGCAGGGACCCACGTCCTCTCCTCCGGACCATACCCCTTCCAATGCACCAAGTACTGGAGGGACCGGCGATTCAGGCGAGAGTCAATGATTTTTGATACTTGAAATTCCAAGTTACCATTGACCAACACTGGAGGAGGAGGTAGAGGTGACGGTATGACTGGTGCCACATACCTTTTAAGTAATGACTTGTGGAACACATTATGAATTTTAAAAGTAGAAGGGAGTTCCAGACGAAATGCCACAGGATTAATTATGGAACTGATCCTGTACGGCCCGATGAATCTGGGACCCAGTTTCCAGGAGGGCACTTTAAGTTTTATATTCCTGGTAGACAACCATACCAGATCGTTCACATTCAGATCTGGACCAGAAACTCTCCTCCTATCAGCCATACGTTTGTAACGGTTCCCCATCGTACTCAAATTATTCAATACACCTCGCCACACAGAAGCAAGTGACGACGAGAAACGCTCCTCCTCAGGAACCCCAGAAGGACCCCCCCCATTGAAAGTACAAAACTGGGATAAAAACCATATGCCCCAAAAAACGGGGACTTACCAATGGACTCGCTCCGCCTGTTGTTAAGAGCGAACTCTGCCAGAGGCAAGAAAGAAGACCAGTCCTCCTGGTTCTCTGAGACAAAACACCGGAGATATGTCTCTAAACTCTGATTCAGACGCTCTGTCTGACCATTGGTCTGTGGATGAAAAGCCGAGGAAAACGACAATTGCATCCCCGACATAAACAAAATGCCCTCCAAAATTTGGACACAAACTGAGACCCCCTGTCTGACACCACATCAGAAGGCAACCCATGAAGTCTCACAATCTCCCTAATGAACACCTGCGCCAGAGTTTTAGCATTAGGGAGTGCAGGAAGAGCAACGAAATGTGCCATCTTACTGAACCTGTCAACAACCACCAGTATGACAGTATTCCCTGGCGACGGAGGAAGATCCGTAATGAAGTCCATAGATAAATGAGTCCATGGACGCTCCGGAAGTTTCAAGGGTAAAAGGGTCCCAGATGGACGGGTATGAGGAGTTTTAGAGCGAGCACAAACCCCACAGGACGCGACAAAAGTTATAACATCTTTATTAGCGTTAGGCCACCAAAATCGGCGAGAAAGGAGATCTAAAGTAGCCTTACTCCCTGGATGTCCTGCTAAAGCAGAATTATGATGTGCCTCAATAACCTTTTGTCTCAACTGATTCGGGACAAACAGTCTCCCTGGAGGTCCTGCAGGGGCGTCCCCCTGAGCCTCTAACACCTCCTCCTCAAGCTCAGAACATACAGCCGACACTACCACCCCTGTTGTGAATGTGTTTGAGATGAGTTCTGAGCAGAGGCTCCCTCTGGTGGTTACAGGCGGTACTAGTGAGGATTGGGAATCAGGTGTTACTGATTGGTCTTATTTAAGGGAATCATTTTCCCATCAGGGTTGCCGGTGATCAATTGTTCTGGTCTGAATCCTTCTTTCCAGTTTCCCTTGTAGCCTGCTGTGTCGTGTCTGCATCTCCTGCTATCAGATAAGACAATTTCTTATTTTGTGTTTTTGCTATATTTTTGCATTTGGTCCTGCACTTCTGTGGGGCCTTCTGGGTCCCCTCCGGGGGCTTCTGCCCTCTCAGTTTAGTCCAGCCACTGTGTTTTGTACTTTTGCTTTTTCCAGTTTTTTCAGTGGCTGCTGTTTTTGTTACACCAGAGAACTAATTTAGGTGGTAGAGGTCGTGTGATCTCAGGTGATTTTGAAATTAGTAGTGTTGGTGTTTTTCAGGGTTTTCTGGGATTGCAGTAAGTACCCTTCCTGTCCTTTTCTATTTAGATAGTTTGGGCCCCAGCGTTTGCTCATACTATTTTCTTTCTGTGTCAGTATTTCCTCTTGTCTAACCGCCATTACATGTTTGGGGGCTTTCTATTATCTTTGGGGTTCTGCTCCGGGGCAGATAGCTTTCCTATTTCTATCTTTAGGTGTAGTTAGTTTCTCAGGCTGTGACGAGGCGTCTAGGACCATCGTAGGAACGCTCCACGGCTGCCTCTAGTTGTGGTGGTTAGTCAGGGTACTGCAATCCCATAGATTCCAACTGCTCTGGTGTATTTCCTTTTTTACCTGCACTCCTCAGCTACCGAAACATAACAGTATCACCGGCCCACAAAAATTGTATGGTACTCACAGAAGGGAAAAAATATTTTGAAGGAAGAAAAGTTGTCAGAGATATTTTTCTGTTTGTTGCATTTTTTTTTTTTTTTTTCCCTCTGTATCTCTGGGTGCTGGGGAGGATCTTTTCTCCCAATGGAGTTTGCACAGTTGTCTGGCCGTGTGGATCAGCTTGCCACTGAGGTTCAGAGTATTGCTGCATATCTTGCTGGGTTGCCTGTTGTGGAACCTAGGATCCCCATGCCAGATTTGTTTTTAGGGGATCGAGCTAAGTTTCAGAATTTCAAAAATAACTGTAAATTGTTTTTTGCCTTAAAATCTAAGTCCTCAGGAAACGCAGCGCAGCAGGTTCAAATTGTCATCTCTCTCCTGCGCGGCGATCCTCAGGATTGGGCTTTTTCCTTGACACCTGGGGATCCTGTTTTGAGTGATGTTGATGCATTTTTTCAGGCTTTGGGGTTATTGTACGATGAGCCTAATGTCACTGATCAAGCTGAAAAAGCCTTGTTGGCATTAAATCAGGGGCTTGATGACGCTGAGTTATACTGTCAGAGATTCCGTAGGTGGGCAGTCCTGACCAAATGGAATGACGACGCTTTGGCAGCTCTTTTTCGGAAGGGTCTGTCGGATAATGTAAAGGATGTTATGGTGGGATTCCCTGTCCCCTCTGGTCTCAATGATTCTATGTCATTAGCGATTCAAATTGACAGACGTTTGCGTGAGCGGAGAAGTATGCGTGGAGTGGTGTTGCCTTGTGAGCCAGCTGCTGAGCCCATGCAGTGTGATGGAGTGGTGTCTGGGGCACAGCGTCATGAGTTTCGAAAGCGCAATGGGTTATGTTTCTACTGTGGTGATGCCTCTCATGCTATTTCAGTCTGCCCTAAGCGGGGAAGACGTTTTGCACGCTCAGTTGTCTTGGGTAGTGTTCAGACTAAGTTTTTATTAACTGTCACTCTGATATGCTCTCTGTCCTCATTTTCTGCTCAGGCTTTCGTTGATTCTGGAGCAGCTATTAACCTGATGGATTATGATTTTGCTAAACGTTGTGGATTTCCCTTGATACCCCTACAGAAGTCTATTCCCCTACTGGGGATCGATTCTACCCCTTTGGCTGAGAATAAACCCCAGTTTTCTACTCAGGTGATAATGAGGGTTGAACCTGATCACCAGGAGTGCTGCAAATTTTTGGTTCTATATAATCTGCATGACATTATCGTGCTGGGTTTCCCTTGGTTACAGTCTCATAATCCTGTTTTGGATTGGAAATCTGTGTCTGTAACCAGTTGGGGCTGCCAATGTGTTAATACCAACACTCCTGTTTTTTCTGCCTCCCCCAGGCTGAGGATGTTCCTGACTTTTTGTTTGATTTTTCTGATGTGTTTAGCGAAAGTAAATCTGCATCCTTACCTCCCCATAGGAGCTATGACTGCGCTATTGAATTAGTGCCAGGTAGTAAATTCCCTAAGGGTCGCCTTTTTAACTTGTCTGTACCTGAACATGACGCTATGCGGTCTTATATCAAGGAATCATTGGAGAAGGGTCATATCAGACCATCCTCTTCACCCTTAGGTGCCGGTTTTTTCTTTGTGGCCAAAAAAGATGGTTCATTAAGGCCGTGTATTGATTATCGTCTCTTGAACAATATTACTGTGAAATATCAATACCCGTTACCCTTGATTTCTGACCTGTTTTCCAGGGTGAAAAACGCTACTTGGTTTACCAAGCTTGACCTCAGGGGGGCGTATAACCTTATTCGCATTAAGCACGGGGATGAATGGAAGACGGCATTTAACACCCCTGAAGGGCATTTTGAGTACCTTGTGATGCCCTTTGGGCTCACTAATGCTCCTTCCGTCTTCCAGTCCTTCATGAATGACATTTTCAGGGATTTTGTGGACAAGTTTCTGATTGTTTATTTGGATGATATCTTGATTTTTTCTAATGACTGGGACTCTCATGTGAAACATGTTCGAACTGTATTCCAGATTTTGAGAGAGAATGCTCTGTATGTGAAGGGATCAAAGTGTCTTTTTGGCGTACAGAAGATCTCATTTCTGGGATTCATTTTGTCCCCATCTGTTATTGAAATGGACCCGGTCGGGGTTCGGGCCATCTGTGATTGGGTCCAACCTACTTCATTGGAGGCTCTTCAGAGATTTTTGGGTTTTGCCAATTTTTATCGTAAATTTATTGGTAATTTCTCTGTTATTGTTAAACCATTGACTGGTTTGACCGGAAAGGGTTCTGATGTGGTGAGTTGGCCTCCTGAGGCAGTCTCTGCGTTTCAGGAACTTAAGCAGAGATTCACTTCTGCTCCTGTTCTACGGCAGCCTGATGTTTCTCTGCCATTTCAGGTGGAGGTTGATGCCTCTGAAATTGGGGCAGGTGCCGTTTTGTCCCAAAAAGATCCAGAGACCTCTAAAAGTAACCCTTGTGCCTTTTTCTCTCGAAAATTTTCTCCTACTGAACGTAATTATGACGTGGGTAATCGGGAGTTATTGGCCATGAAGTGGGCTTTTGAAGAGTGGAGACATTGGCTGGAGGGAGCCAAACATCAGGTGGTGGTCCTTACGGACCATAAGAATCTGGTCTATCTGGAATCTGCCAAGCGACTCAATCCTAGACAGGCCAGGTGGGCCTTGTTTTTCACACGTTTTAATTTTGTGGTTTCCTTTCTTCCTGGCACTAAGAATGTTAAGGCGGATGCCCTCTCGAGGAGTTTCCTTGCGGACTCTCCTGAGCTATCTGATCCCTCTGTTATTTTGAAGGAGGGTGTAGTTCTTTCCGCCATCTCGCCCAATTTGAGACTTGCTCTGGAGGGGTGTCAGGAGGATAGGCCCGAGCGCTGCCCTGTTGGAAAATTGTTTGTCCCGGACCAATGGAAAAAGAGTGTGATGTCTGAGATTCATTGTTCCGCATTGGCTGGGCATCCCGGAATTTTTGGTACCAGAGACTTGGTTAGTCGGTCCTTTTGGTGGCCTACCTTGTCTCGCGATGTCAGGGAATTTGTGCAGTCCTGCGGGACTTGCTCTCGCTCCAAGCCTTGCTCTCGCTCTAGTGGTTTGTTGATGCCATTGCCTGTGCCCAAGAGACCATGGACCCATATCTCTATGGATTTCATTTCCGATCTTCCTGTTTCTCAGAGAATGACCACCATCTGGGTAATTTGTGATAGGTTTTCCAAAATGATACATCTTGTGCCATTACCTAAGTTGCCTTCCTCCTCTGAATTGGTGCCGTTGTTCCTTCAGCACGTGGTTCGTTTACACGGCATTCCTGAGAACATTGTGTCTGACAGAGGAGTCCAGTTTGTTTCCAGATTTTGGAGGACTTTTTGTTCTAAACTGGGTGTTCAATTGTCTTTCTCCTCGGCATTTCATCCTCAGACCAATGGTCAAACTGAGAGAACAAACCAGACATTGGAGACTTATCTAAGATGCTTTGTGTCTGCTGATCAGGATGACTGGGTCTCTTTTTTGCCTTTGGCTGAGTTTGCTCTTAATAATAGGGCTAGCTCTGCCACTTTGATGTCTCCGTTTTTCTGTAATTCTGGGTTTCACCCTCGATTTTCTTCAGGACAGACGGAGGCTTCTGTCTGTCCAGGTGTTGACTCTGTTGTTGAGCGTATGCAGCAGATTTGGGACCAGGTAGTGGAGAGGTTGTCCCTCTCTCAGGAGAAGGCCCAGCGGTTTGCTAACCGGCATAGGACTGGTGGTCCTCGGTTTAAAGTGGGGGACTTGGTCTGGTTGTCCTCAAAGAATATTCCTATGAGAGTAGCATCTCCTAAATTTAAGCCTAGGTTCATTGGACCTTATAAGATCATGGAGATTATTAATCCTGTTTCTTTTCGTTTGCTTCTTCCAGGGACATTTAAGATCCATAACGTGTTCCACAAGTCCTTGTTGAAGAGGTTTGTTGAGCCAGTGGTTCCTGCTGCTGTGCCTCCTGACCCTGTTTTGGTTGAGGGCAATCTGGAGTATGTGGTTGAGAAAATATTGGATTCTCGTTTTTCTAGACGAAGACTCCAGTATTTGGTTAAATGGAGAGGTTATGGTCAGGAAGATAATTCTTGGGTGTTTGCTTCGGACATCCATGCTAGGAGACTTATCCGTGCGTATCATAGAACTCATCCTGACCGACCTGGTTGCTCAAATGAGGGTTCGGTGACCCCTCCTCAAGGGGGGGGTACTGTTGTGAATGGGTTTGAGATGAGTTCTGAGCAGAGGCTCCCTCTGGTGGTTACAGGCGGTACTAGTGAGGATTGGGAATCAGGTGTTACTGATTGGTCTTATTTAAGGGAATCATTTTCCCATCAGGGTTGCCGGTGATCAATTGTTCTGGTCTGAATCCTTCTTTCCAGTTTCCCTTGTAGCCTGCTGTGTCGTGTCTGCATCTCCTGCTATCAGATAAGACAATTTCTTATTTTGTGTTTTTGCTATATTTTTGCATTTGGTCCTGCACTTCTGTGGGGGCCTTCTGGGTCCCCTCCGGGGCTTCTGCCCTCTCAGTTTAGTCCAGCCACTGTGTTTTGTACTTTTGCTTTTTCCAGTTTTTTCAGTGGCTGCTGTTTTTGTTACACCAGAGAACTAATTTAGGTGGTAGAGGTCGTGTGATCTCAGGTGATTTTGAAATTAGTAGTGTTGGTGTTTTTCAGGGTTTTCTGGGATTGCAGTAAGTACCCTTCCTGTCCTTTTCTATTTAGATAGTTTGGGCCCCAGCGTTTGCTCATACTATTTTCTTTCTGTGTCAGTATTTCCTCTTGTCTAACCGCCATTACATGTTTGGGGGCTTTCTATTATCTTTGGGGTTCTGCTCCGGGGCAGATAGCTTTCCTATTTCTATCTTTAGGTGTAGTTAGTTTCTCAGGCTGTGACGAGGCGTCTAGGACCATCGTAGGAACGCTCCACGGCTGCCTCTAGTTGTGGTGGTTAGTCAGGGTACTGCAATCCCATAGATTCCAACTGCTCTGGTGTATTTCCTTTTTTACCTGCACTCCTCAGCTACCGAAACATAACACACCCCCTCCTGAAGGATAGGAATCGGGTCATCCGTTTTCCCGGCCCCTGGGAAACTGCGAGACAAAGCATCAGCCTTTACATTCTTAGACCCCGGACGATAAGTGACGACAAAATTAAACCTGGTAAAAAACAACGACCATCGAGCTTGTCTGGAATTCAGACGCTTAGCGGATTCTAAATACAGCAGGTTCTTGTGATCAGTAATAACGGTGACCGGGTGGACTGCCGCCTCCAAAAAGTGACGCCATTCTTCAAAAGCCAATTTAATGGCCAAAAGTTCCCTATTGCCGATATCATAATTCCTTTCGGCGGACGACAATTTCTTAGAAAAGAAAGCGCACGGATGCCATTTACCAGGGGACGGACCCTGGGACAATATAGCACCCACCCCTACGTCAGACGCGTCCACCTCCACAATGAACGGCTGAGATACATCTGGTTGGATGAGAACGGGTGCCGAAGCAAAACATCTCTTTAAAGAGGAAAAGGCTTGGCAAGCTTTGTCCGACCACCTAGAAAAATCCGTCCCTTTTCTCGTCATGTCCGTGAGAGGTTTGACGACAGACGAGAAATTACAAATAAATTTCCGGTAGTAATTAGCAAACCCCAAAAAACGCTGCAGAGCCTTAAGATCCCCTGGCTGATCCCATTCAAGCACTGCTCTCACCTTTTCAGGGTCCATACGGAAACCGGAGGCTGACACCAAAAAAAACAAAAACTGAAGTTCATGTACGGCAAAAACACACTTCTCCAGTTTGGCGTATAGTTTATTGTCTCGCAAGATCTGCAACACCTGTCTCACATGCTCCTGGTGAGACACAAGATCTGGCGAGTAAATTAAAATGTCATCCAAATATACGACCACAAACACTCCCACAAGGTGACGAAAAATGTCATTAACAAAATGTTGGAATACTGCTGGTGCAGTAGTCAGACCAAAAGGCATAACCAGGTTTTCATAATGTCCCTCCGGCGTGTTAAACGCCGTTTTCCACTCATTCCCCTCTTTTATTCTAATAAGATTATACGCCCCCCTGAGATCCAATTTAGAGAACCATTTGGCGCCAACAATTTGATTGAAGAGATCAGGAATAAGAGGGAGTGGATACGGATCTCGAACAGTAATCCGATTAAGTTCGCGGAAATCCAAGCAAGGGCGTAGGCCTCCATCTTTTTTCTTCACAAAGAAGAACCCCGTGGCTACAGGGGAAGATGAAGGTCTAATATGCCCTTTGGCCAGACTTTCGGAAATATAATCTTTCATAGCCTGTCTTTCAGGACCAGAAAGATTATACAACCTAGCTTTAGGTAACTTAGCATCAGGAAGAAGATTAATAGAGCAGTCATACACACGATGAGGAGGCAACTCCCGACACCCCTCCTCAGAAAAAACATCCCCAAAATCCTCCAAAAAAGGAGGCAATGTACTAGGTACGACCGCACTGATGACTGTGTTCATGCAGTTGCTTTTGCAAAACTCACCCCATTGGCTTATCTCTCTGGACTGCCAATTAATTACAGGGTTATGTTTAACCAGCCAAGGAAGTCCCAACACAATGGGAGTAGGTAGACCCTCCAACACATAACAAGATAATTGTTCCCTATGTATTGCCCCTACCCGAAGGTCAATGTTATGAACCTCATGAACAAAGCTACCTTGGCCGAGAGGCCTGGCGTCAATGGAAAAAATAGGGATTGGTTTGACCAATACACTCAGATGCATACCTTGAGCCTGAGCAAACTGAGCGTCAACCAGATTGGCGCCGGAACCACTATCCAGAAGAACAGACAATCTCTTCACTCTAGTACCAAACACCACCTCCACTGGTACAAGGAACTGAGAAGAACCGGGGGATGAAATACATACTCCCAGGTTGTCATCCACCACACAACCTGGGATTAGCAGTTTTCCGGCGACTTTTTACTTAACAAGACACGGGATGGACATTCTCCAACAAAATGTCCCTCTTTCCCGCAGAAAAAACACCTTCTAGTCCTGCGGCGTGCCGCCAATCCCCTACTACGAAAAGATGTCCCTCCCAACTGCATAGGCTCATCCGAACAGACAAGGGGAACCTCAACATAAGGGACTTTAGTAGTAGGTGGAGTAACAACAGGGAGTGGAGTTACCTCACCCCTCTCCCGAAGCCGTCTATCAGTACGGATAGCTAGGGCCATAGCAGCCTCCAGAGAAGGAGGAGACTCATACTGAGCCAAAACGTCTTTTAATTTGTCAGAAAGCCCATGACAAAACTGGCTCCTAAGAGCTGGGTCATTCCACTGAGTATCCGTGGCCCATCTACGAAACTCAGAAGCAAATTCCTTCGCAGGACGATCTCCCTGCTGTATCTTACGTAATTTAGTCTCAGCAAGAGAGACCCGATCTGGGTCATCATATACCAATCCCAGAGCAGTAAAAAATTGATCTACAGACTGTAGAGCCGAGGATCCCGGAGGAAGGGAAAATGCCCAGGATTGAGGGTCCCCTTGAAGAAGTGAGATAACAATTCCCACTCTCTGCTCATCACTCCCTGATGATCGCGGCCGAAGCCGAAAATATAATTTACATGCCTCCCGGAAGGTAAAAAATTTGTCTCACCCACCAGTGAACCTATCTGGAAGAGCCACCTTAGGTTCAACTCTGGTTTGCTCCAGGGGAGACAAAACTTTGGACTTAATGTCCGTCAGCTCCATGGATAATCCCTGCAACTGCAGAGCCAGCTGGGCTACTGGATCCATGGTAACTAGAGATAATTTTTTATGGCCAGTGAAAATGTCACGCTGTCTAATGATATGACTACAATGTCAGTAAACTATTTATACAGGAACCACACTCTATACAACATATTGTTTAGCAACATAAGAATGTAAGTATAAAATAGATTTACCTGACACAATATCAGCAGAACTTAGGGTTAATCTTGAGGACTAGATGTGCAGAGACGATATCAGTTGAACTCAGGGTTAATCTTGAGGACTTGATGAGCTGTAACAGGAAAAAGGAGGACCGGGGTCTAACCTGACCCTACACTGGGGTCCTAACTAATCCCTTACCTTGGAGGTACTGATAATGGTTCAGAGGTCCAAGTCTCCAGCCTAACCCTGTCTCCTATCAGACCCTGAACCCTGTAATCAGTCCTAAGAAGGATCCTGATTACCACCAAAGGGATATGGGCTGATCTCCGCTAAATACACAGATTAGACATATAAGACAGACAGGATAGCACTCTCTTGCATACACACTCAAACACCGAAGGAACATAAATGGTCTGGGAAATAAACTCTAAGCAAGTTAAGCTTAAAACAACTAAGGAGCTCTCAACTAGAGTCTATACAGATTCATTCCTATCTGTGGTTTGCATGAAGTGTTTCACTGGCAACTCCCAAAGCAGACAACCAGAAACTTAAAGGAAACCAATCAACAAATAATCAATTGCAGCCGGGAGAAACTGCACCCAGTCCCAGCACCGAGCACAGACAGAATTAACTCCCTAGCTGCCAAACACAAAGAAACAGCAACTCAGCTGTGAGAAGTCAAAATGTGCAACCGCGACGATCTTCGTGGCAATGCACACATGACAGTCCATCAACCAGCCATCCTCCACTCCATCCATCTGGACCATCGAGCGTTGCACGGCACTCATCGGTGAACAAAGTCAGTCTTCATGTGTTGTTTGGCCCACTGGAGCCGTTTCTAATTGTGTGCAGTGGATAGAGGAGGTCGACAGGATGGCTTACGCACAGCTGCAAACCTCTGAAGGACCCTGCATCTTGTTGTTCGGGGGACGTTGGAGGCACCAGCAGCTTCAAGAACTTGTCTGCTGCTATGACAAGGCTTTTTTGCCACTGCTCTTTTAACCTGACGTAATTGCCTGTAGGAAAGAGTCCTAAATTTTCCCTTATCAGCACGCACACGTGTGTACTGTGAATCAGCTACATAATTCTTGATTGTGCGATGATCACGATGAAGTGTCTTGGCAATGTTGATTGTAGTCATGCCTTGACCTAAACACTCCACAATTTGTTGCTTCTCAGCAGCCGACACATCCTTTTTCTTTCCCATTTTGGCAGAAAATGTAGGCTGCTTAATAATGTGGGACAGCCTTCTTAAGTAGTCTTGCCTTTCATTGGACACACCTGCCAAACTAATTAGCACAGGTGTCTGCAATTGCTTACAGTGATATAAAGAGCCCTGACACACATCACCATCAATGAGTTTAACTGACAAACAAAAAAATTCTTACCTTATCACTCCTAAACAATTTTTGCATAATAATTTGGAACACAGTGTAATCTATGGTACTAGTAAAATGATTGTGCACTAGCTAGTATGTGCCTGACACATGCGCAGTTAACCTGAGTGGCGCTCTATCTACTGCATATTGTCTATGGTAACACCGGAAATGTTCAGATGCGAATGTGTACTAGCTTCCCCCAGCTGGTAAGAATTGCCCTATTCACTCTTCATATATATATATATATATATATATAAGATATAACGCTACATTTCAGTCACTCACTGACCCTGAGGAAGACACCCAAGGGTGTCGATACGCGTGGGTCCTAGTTGTGTGTGTTTTTTGTTCCCATATGATCCATGGTGTGCATTTCCACTGGGGGTAAGACACCGCTATGGCAGGGTTGTCTGTTATGGTGTTCCCCACTGAGGGATTACGGACATTTAACATCTGAAGTGCATAATTATTTGATTTATTATTGCACTGGTTATTTCTCCCCCAGCAGGTTAGATCAATCGGTATTTATTTATAACCAATATGCACACGCTTATGGCTTGATTCATCTGGGTATTTAACCCTATATGTGTTTGTGTATTTTTTGCATTGTTATAAATATCTGTATGTATTCATGTACCTTGCCACTTGGACGTATGGGATATTTGATATTTTGTGAGTATTATACCAGAGATTTGTCAGACACAGACATGGTCCACTATGGACTAGCATTTTAATTGATTTTAAAGCATGTGTTTTTCTGTTTGTAGTGTAATGTTTAATAAAATTTATCTTTGATATTATTTTTTGGTGATCCCTAGTTTTTGTTTGCATACACTCTTTTTCTGTTTTGTTCATGATATTATTATTCGGTATGCAACAGGTGATCCCAAATTAAGATACTAATTGGATGGTGCCCGTTTCCTTTCTAATTGTCTTGAAAAAATCGCATTGCACTCGGACTAATGTTAATCTATGGGGCAGCTCCCAGCAGACGATTTTTTCTCGGCCGTTTTATACGTGCGAGTGAAATCGCAGCATGCTGCGATTTGCACCCTATATTGGCCGAAAATCGCCAATGCAAGTCTATGGGGGCGAGAAGAATACGGATTACACACGGACCAGACGTGTGACTTGCGAGAAATACGCACCGGTGTCCTTTAGAAAAGCCAGCAATTCAATGCGCTATACTGTAAAATCACACTGACAGGTTTAATAAAGAATGGAAAGAATACATATACACACATAGAATACATATATATATATATATATATATATATATATGTCTTTGTGACATATATATATATATATATTTATAGGTCATACACTTCTACATAGCATAATAGCCGCTAATTCAATTGCCGGCTTCTGTAAAATCATTACAGAACCCGACATGAAATGACACATGGTTTATATACAGTAAACCATTTCATTTCATGTAGTTTGATATATGGTTTTGATTAACAATTACATGAGTGTATGTGTGCAAAATTTCATACATGTAGGTGTTAATTTAATGTGTAAATTCGTTGAAAAAAAAATGCGTGGGCTCCCACGGTATTTTCTCCGCCAGACAGGGAAAACCAGTGACTAAAGACAGATAATAATAGCCTAGGGAGGGAGTATTGTTTTTGTGACCCCCCCTGGCTACTAACATCTGCCCCCAGCCACCCCAGAAAAGGCACATCTATTATTAGATGCGCCTTTTCTGGCACTAAGCCTGTCTATTCCCATCGCCTTTAGCGATAGGGGTTTGTTATAAGTCTCCTAAAATAATGGAAGCAACAGAGAATATCCTCGTAAAGCAAATAGATGAAGCAGCAACTCAAGGAGAAGTCATTATTATGGGGGACTTCAACTACCCTGAAATACATTGGGGAACAGAAACCTGCAGTTCCAGCAAAGGTAATAAGTTTTTGGCAACTATGAGAGACAATTACCTT
>JARQOD010000004.1:246424523-246510167 GCA_033576555.1 Oophaga sylvatica | reverse complement strand
GGGTGATGGAATCATGCATACCAGAATTGGGGGTTAAGGGGACCATGTATACCAGGATTGGGGTAGGGGCCATGCATACCAGGATTGGGGGTGAGGGGACCATCATCCAGATTGGGTGAGGGGACCATGCATACAGGATTGGGGGTGAGGGGACCATGCATATCAGATTGGGGGTGAGGGACCATGCATATCAGGATTGGGGGGTGAGGGGACCATGCATCCAGGATTGGGGGGAGGGACCATGCATTCAAGATTGGGGGGAGGGGACCATGCATCAAGGATTGGGGGGTGAGGGGACCATGCAACCAGGATAGGGGTGTGAGGGGCCATGCATCCAGGATTGGGGGTGAGGGGACATGCATACCAGGATTGGGGGTGAGGGGACCATGCATACAGAATTGGGGTAGGGGCCATGCTATACAGGATTGGGGATGAGGGGACCATGCATATCAGGATTGGGGGGTGAGGGACCATGCTACGATTAGGGTGAGGGGACATACATACAGGATTGGGGGTGAGAGGACCATCATACAGATTGGGGGGTGAGGGACCATGCATTCAGGATTGGGGGGAGGGGACCATGCATATCAGGATTGGGGGTGAGGACCATGCATACAGGATTGGGGGGGTGAGGGGGACCATGCATACAGGATTGGGGTGAGGGGACCATGATACAGGATTAGGGGTGAGGGGGACCATGCATACAGGATTGGGGGTGAGGGGGACATCATCAGATGGGATGAGGGGACCATGCATACAGATTGGGGGTGAGGGACCATGCATTCCAGATTGGGGTGAGGGGACCATGCATACCAGGATTGGGGGTGAGGGGACCATCATTCCAAGATATGAGGGGACCATGCATACCAGGTAGGGGGGGTGAGGACCATGATACCAGGATGGGGGAGAGGGGACATGCATACCAGATTGGGGGTGAGGGGACCATGCATACAGGATTGGGGGTGAGGGGACCATGCATATCAGGATTGGGGGGTGAGAGGACCATGCATACCAGATGGGGGTGAGGGGACCATGCATACCAGGATGGGGGTGAGAGGGACCATGCATACCAGATTGGGGAGGTAAGGGGGCCATGTATACCAGGAATTGGGGATGAGGGGACATGCATACCAGGATTAGGGGTGAGGGGTACCATGCATACCACAATTAGGGATGAGGGGACCATGCATACCAGAATTGGGGGTGGGTGCATGATCCAGGATGGTGGGGGGGACCATGCATACAGATTGGGGGGTGAAGGGACCATGCATTCAAGATGGGGTGAGGGACCATGCATCAGGATTAGGGGGATGAGACCATGCATACAGGTTGGGGGTGAGGGACATGCATCCAGTGTTGGGGGGTAGGGGCATGCATCCAGATGGGGGATGAGGGGACATGCTTACAGGATTGGGGGTGAGGGAATCATGCATACCAGGATTGGGGTGATGGACCATGCATATCAGATTGGGAGTAGGGTGACCATGATACCAGGATTGGGGGATAGGGACCATGCATACCAGTGATTGGGTGAGGGGCCCAAATGTAGGGGACCATGCATACAGATTGGGGGTGAGGGGACATGCATACAGGATTGGGGGTAGAGGGGACCATGCATACAGGATTGGGGGTGAGGGGACCATGCATTCAGGATTGGGGGTGAGGGGACCATGCATTCAGATTGGGGGTGAGGGGACCATGCACTCCAGATTGGGGGTGTGAGGGGACCATGCATACCAGGATTGGGTGTGAGGGGCCATGCATCCAGGATTGGGGGATGAGGGACCATGCATCAGGATTGGGGGTGAGGGGACCATGCATACCAGGATTGGGGGGTGAGGGGACATGCATATACCAGGATTGGGGGTGAGGGGACCATGCATACCAGGATTGGGGGGTGAGGGGACATCTAATAGGATGGAATGGGGACCATGCATACCAGGATGGGGGTGAGGGGGACCATGCATACCAGGATTGGGGGGTGAGGGGACCATGCATACCAGGATTGGGTGGGAGGGGACATACATACCAGGATGGGGTGAGAGAGAACCATGCATACTAGGATTGGGGGGGTGAGGGGACATGCATACCAGGATTGGGATGAGGGGACCATGCATACAGGTAAGGGGATGAGGGGACCATGCATACCTAAGATTGGAGGGTGAGGGGGTACATAGCATTATCAATGGGATGAGGGGACCATGTATACAGAATGGGTGGGTGAGGTGACATGCATATCAGGATTGGGGGGTGAGGGGACCATGCATACCAGGTATGGGGGTGAGGGGACCATGCATATCAAGATTGAGGGACCTTGCATTACAGTATAGGGGGTGAGGAACCATGCATACCAGGATTGGGGTGAAGAGGGTACATACAGATATAGGGGCAGCATTAGGATTGGGGTGAGGACCATGCATACGTATTGAGGGGGTGAGGGACCATGTACCAGGATTAGGGTGAGGGGACCATGCATACCGAATGGGGGAGGAGGAGGCATGCATACCATATTGGGGTGAGGGGCCATGCATCTCAGGATAGGGGATGGAGGACACATGCATTCCAGATAGGTGGTGAGGGACCATGCATACCAGGATTGGGGATGAGGGGACCATGCAATACCAGAATTGGAGGTAAGGGGTGCCATGTTATACCAGGATTGGGGATGAGGGGACCATGCATAACAGATTAGGGGTTGAAGGAGGTACATTGGAGGGTGAGTGCACATCATATCAATTAGGAGGGTGAGGGGACCATGCATATCAGGATTGGGGGGTGAGGGGACCATGCATTCCAGGATTGGGGGGAGGGGAACATGCATTCCAAGACTGGGGGATGAGGGGGCCATGCTTATCAGGATGGAGGGTGAGGGGACCATGCATATCAGGATTGGGGGTGAGGGGACCATGCATATCAGGATTGGGGGCGAGGTGACCATGCATACCAGGATGGGGGGGTGAGAGGCCATGCATACCAGGATTGGTGTGGTGAGGGGGCCATGCATGCCAGGATTGGGGATGAGGGGGAACATGCATAGCAAGATTAGGGGTGAGGGGGCCATTTCATACCAGAATTGGGAGGTAAGGGGTGCCATGTATACAAGGATTGGGGATGAGGGGACCATGCTATACAGGATTGGCGGGTGAAGGTACCATACATCCTACGATAGGGATGAGGGGGGACCATGCATACCAAAATTTGGGTTGAGGGGACCATCATACCAGAATTGGGGGGTGAGAGGACCATGCATTCCAGGATTGGGCGGGAGGGGACCATGTATACCAGGATTGGGGGGTGAGGGGACCATGCATACCAGGATTGGGGGTGAGGGGACCATGCATACCAGGATTGGGGGGTGAGGGGACCATTAATACCAGGATATGGTGATGAGGGGTACCATGCATACCAGGATAGGGATGAGGGGTACCATGCATACCGATAGAATGGGTGCCATGCATACCAGATTTGGGTGGGGGTCAGGGGACTATACATACCAGAATAGGGATGAGGGGTACCATGCATACCAGGATAGGGATGAGGGGTGCTATGCATACCAGGATAGGAGGGGGGCAGCACATTTAAGGATGGGAGACCATATACCTATAAAAATGTTTGCCACCCAGGCGTAGAACGGGTTCATAGCTAGTTTAATATATGAAACAATGGAGTACACAGTAAGTTAAGAGCTATAAATGAAATGCATTGTTTATAAACCTTAATGCAAAGAGCTTAAAATGTACGGAGAAGAAATCAATATTAATGATGCACAATTTCCTTGGAGTGTATACAAGTAATATTATAATAATGCAAGATAAATACCATTTGGCTTACACTCAGTAATAAAAGATCTAGAAGGCTACTTGAGAATCTGTACACCTTAGCGTTCTGTGTAGAGGTTGTCGCACGGGCTTCCTGTTTCCGATGATGGATTATGGCTGGGGTACATGGTTTAGATTTATGTAAATGATGGCTGAAAAGGTTAAGGAAATAATTATACCTTATTTCCTTTAAATTCTCAGAAGAACGAACCGACACCAACAAGGATTCAAAATGGGATGCGCTGGTTGTGGGCAAAGAGCCATATGCAAATGGGAAACAAAGATGACCAGAATGTTCCCTTTAATAAATTGGAATTACAGTAAAGCATTAAAATAATAGGAGCTTTTAAATGAGGACATGGAGGCTATGGAGTTCCAGCCACATTAACATTATTCATCCATTTCAGAACATATCAGCTTTCACGTGCCCCTATCGCTATTAGCATAGTACTCGGTGTACAAATAATACATTCTTCACAACGACTAACAAAAGGTTAACAGCAGGTATTGGGGAGGAAGACCAAACTAGGGTCACAGGGCAGAGCGGGGTACGAGGGGTGCTGAATAGATGGACAACGGTACGAGGGGTGCTGAATAGATGGACAACGGTACGAGGGGTGCTGAATAGATGGACAACTGACATTTTCACTTTTTAAGTCATCTACAATCTGCAGAGTAATTACCGCAGATAAGGATAATCATGTATTACAGAAAGATCGGTAGCTGGAGGTTTGGGCAGTAACTTGAGACATTATGTTTAACCTGTTCATAACCAGAGAAAAATTCTACTTTTTAAAAAGTTGAAGTTTTGTTTCTTAAAACATTTTGGTGTAGACTGTTTCTGTTTTGGTGAAACATATGGGGTTTCCTTAACACACTTGATTAACAAAGATCTGCTCCCTGTGTAGCCAGCTGTACATTATGTGATGTATGATATTACAATCGCACAGTGAGCACAAACCCCATTACAGATTTATATTTATTCCTTTCCATTAGACACAGACATTGTCCATGGATGATCCCTATTCAAGTTCAGATATTTTTAATAAAACGCACAAAAGCAGGTAGGGAAATGGAGAACGGAATAAAATTAGATAATTCCTTAGCATCTGATGCCAATGAAAATGCGCTTGTCTCTTGCCAAGTGCCACGTTCACACATTCAGTATGTGGCGAGTGCTTTATATCAGTATTTGTAAGGCAAAACCATGAGTGGGACAATCACATGAAAAATATAATAGAACACATGTAGAGCATTACCCTAAAATACTTATTGCTAAGAACTTTCCCACTGATTAGTAGAACAACTTTACCAACCAATGCCAGGCAGCAGCTCCAAAAGGGCAAATATAATTTATGTACTGTAATCCATGTGCATCTGTGCCCCTTTTGTTGCAGTTGCATCATATTATTTTAAAAAACACACCTGGGGTTATTTAACTCGAGATCCATCAAATTATTTTTTCATAACACCTACATGTAGTCCTGAATCCATGACACGACGATATCTAATATGGCACAGCATTGTAACCATTGACTACTGTTTTGTTGTGAGCATTAATTAGTTGATGGACATGAAAAGATGACAATTGAAGAATTTCATATATTTTGTGACACATCAAGCTTCACAGTGTAACAATTATGGGTTTCTCCAAGCTGACGAAGACATGGAGAAACCTATAAAAACCATTAATTTTCCTTCAAGTAAAAAGTAATTAAGAAATAGCTAAAAGGAATTGTCAAGACAAGTATAAGGTAAAGGAAAATCTCAGAAGCAGTAGTGAGGGTTTTGCTTTACATAGCTGAACAGTCTACATCATTCTACCTTCAGGAACATTTCACAGGGACCAGAAGAATGATTTCTTTGAACCACAATCTAGCAGATTACAGTGATGGCGACTTCTGTAAACCAATACTGAGCTCTGTAGCTATTACCACTTAAGATGCACATAGAAAGAATGATAAGGAAAATATAAATGGAATACGTGAATAGGGCGGTGGTTCATCGTGCACACTGCTGCGCCATTCATTCCTAAGGAGACCATCGGAGATAGAGTTCTGGGCTCGTCTGGTCTTTGGCATTCCTAGATCAACGAGTGGAGCGGTAGTGCGCATGATTGGACACAGCTCAAGTCACATGGGTTTTCAGTATTGGTGGGGGTCACAGCAGTCAAACCCTAGCGACTGGGAAGTTATCTCCATCTGTAGGATAGGAAATACTTCAGAATACCCTTTTCAGATACTATAGTTCAATTCTTCATATCTGCAGCAAGTCCAGGCGCTGTGGAAACCAAGAGGCGGATATTTTCACACCTATTTCTAAAGGGATTTTATACACTCATAAGATTTTGCACATTTACAGAATGGAGAAAGTTTACCCCAATGCACAAACCACCGAATCTTGCAGAGACCCATAAATGTCAGCAACTAAGTGCCTCAAAAAAAGGAGGCCTATTATAGGGGCTAGAGGCAATTACAGGCATGTCTATATCAGTGGCCCAGACAACCCTTGACTGTATTGTGGCAGCACAGCAAATGTTACAGTACAACATAGATATACAACATCCTGCACAACGACATATTAATAAATTGCATAAACTACATGGCTGTCATTTATGTGAGGTCTAAACTATTTGTGAGTGATATGTGGGTGTAATTCACAACCTCTTCTGCCAAAATGAGAACCCCAGTAAACTTCACCCTTGGGTGGTCAAACAATACTAAGCTGTGGCGGTGACGTGACCACAAAACGAGGCAGCTGACACACATCAGCACCAACAGGGCCGTCCAAAAGCAGCTCCATCTCAGCCAATCCTGCTTGGCAGCTGGTTTTGCACACACTCCTGGACAACGAATACAGAAAGTAATGCATTGTGGAACATGTAGTTCCACTGAGATTGTATCCAATAATCGTGGAAGACGAGTTTAACTGAAATACGAGCAGGGAATTTCAGCAAAGAGTTGTAGAATTGAAAAGGTCACAGCCCACTAAAAGATATTATACATTTGTAATTTAAGCTTTGGCAGAATATCTCGTAAAAAACAAGAATCTCATAAATTTCTATAGCGTAAAAGATTGGTGCTTAATAATGTCATCAGCTGTGTCTGGCCCAGGGGTAAAACAATCAGCTAGACACAAGTGATATACAGTGCCTACAAGTAGTATTCAACCCCCTGCAGATTTAGCTGGTTGACAAATGCGGAATTAACTTGGCATTGTGACATTTGTACTGTAGATCAGCCTGGAAGTGGGAAATGCACAGCAGCAAAAAAATTTTTTATAATTTTTTTTTTTTTTTTTTTTAAAAACGTTAAAAGTTAATTCAGAGTGTCATTTATTATTCAACCCCTCAAACCACAAGAATTCTGTTTGGTCCCCCTAAAGTATTAAGAAGTAGTTCAGGCACCAAGAATAATGAGCTTCACGTGTGGATTAATGATCTCTTTTGCCAGCCTTTTCTGACTATTTAAGACCCTCCCCAAACTTGTGAACAGCACTCATACATGGTCAACATGGGAAAGACAAAGGAGCATTCCAAGGCCATCAGAGACAAGATCGTGGAGGGTCACAAGGCTGGCAAGGGGTACAAAACCCTTTCCAAGGAGTTGGGCCTACCTGTCTCCACTGTTGGGAGCATCATCCGTAAGTGGAAGGCTTATGGAACTACTGTTAGCCTTCCACGGCCTGGACAGCCTTTGAAAGTTTCCTCCCGTGCCGAGGCCAGGCTTGTCCGAAGAGTCAAGGCTAACCCAAGGACAACAAGGAAGGAGCTCTGGGAAGATCTCATGGCAGTGGGGACATTGGTTTCAGTCAATACCATAAGTAACGTACTCCACCGCAATGGTCTCCGTTCCAGACGAGCCCGTAAGGTACCTTTACTTTCAAAGCGTCATGTCAAGGCTCGTCTACAGTTTGCTCATGATCACTTGGAGGACTCTGAGACAGACTGGTTCAAGGTTCTATGGTCTGATGAGACCAAGATCGAGATCTTTGGTGCCAACCACACACGTGACGTTTGGAGACTGGATGGCACTGCATACGACCCCAAGAATACCACCCCTACAGTCAAGCATGGTGGTGGCAGCATCATGCTGTGGGGCTGTTTCTCAGCCAAGGGGCCTGGCCATCTGGTCCGCATCCATGGGAGGATGGATAGCACGGCCTACCTGGAGATTTTGGCCAAGAACCTCCGCTCCTCCATCAAGGATCTTAAGATGGGTCGTAATTTCATCTTCCAAAAAGACAACGACCCAAAGCACACAGCCAAGAAAACCAAGGCCTGGTTCAAGAGGGAAAAAGTCAAGGTGTTGGAGTGGCCTAGTCAGTCTCCTGACCTTAACCCAATTGAAAACTTGTGGAAGGAGCTCAAGATTAAAGTCCACATGAGACACCCAAAGAACCTAGATAACTTGGAGAAGATCTGCATGGAGGAGTGGGCCAAGATAACTCCACAGACCTGTGCCGGCCTGATCAGGTCTTATAAAAGACGATTATTAGCTGTAATTGCAAACAAGGGTTATTCCACGAAATATTAAACATAGGGGTTGTATAATAATTGACCCACACTTTTATGTTTAAAATTTATTAAAATTCAACTGAGCAACATAACTTTTTGGTTTGTAAGATTTATGCTTCTGTTAATAAATCCTACTCTCGTTTGCAGTTTGAAGGCTCTAACTTATTTGCATCTTATCAAACCAGCTAAATCTGCAGGGGGTTGAATACTACTTGTAGGCACTGTATGTAAACCCATCCAAAAAGGTCTTAAAAGAGAAAATACATATTCTTCATGTACACACACGTCTGATTATTCTGAAAGATTGAATTACACCATTTCTAGTCATTATATGACTGGTATCTGCCATTTTTCCCATCTCTAATTTGCAATTGATTGGGAGATAGTGGGTGCAGAATAGCTGATTTGATGTCTCCTATACACTAATAGCAGAAATTCCTTTTTCTGTGTGTAGTTTGGCAGCAGACAGTAGCATTGAGGAAATGATACTGAGCTGTGCAGCTGTGAATCCAGCACTGGAGTGAAGAATTATTAGCTAGAGAAGAAGCAGCACAGATGGGTTTCTCTGCCTGTGTCACCACCTCTCCCTGCTCTTCACACCTCTACCCTCTATAAAGACTTTAACATGCTGTATAACCTTGCAGTACGTATTGTGCTGTGTAAAACAGATTTGAGCTGCTTTTCAGAGAAGATGGGGAGTTCAGCAGAAAGAAGTGAGGGGAAGATGTGGCTCATGAGTGGAGAAAGAACCAAAAGTTATCTGATGAGATGGAATACATGTTTTCTTATATTAGTCTACTATTGATTTAAGCAAAGTTTGTTGAAAGTACAGTTCCCATTTAATCCTTTCCTGACATAAGCCTTAAGAGTACACCAGGTCCCAGTGTATAGAGCAGGCTCAGGAGCAGAGACCACACCATACCGGTCAGATGCTGGTTATGATACATAGCGCGCTCTGGCCACTTTCTTCACAGGGAGATGCCAGGTATGATCGGTGTAGTTTATCCACGTAAAACAACGTAGATGCTGGTGTGTACTGTCACTGGCTTCAACAGGTTCCTCTAGCGCGGGGAGACGATGGGATGTTATGGAAGTGGGAGCCCATTGCCGCCATCTTTGTCCTATGAAACCATGCCTGTGGGTGGACTTCATAGAAACACGTCTTTTTCACTAAATATAGTAAATGTTATCTGACAACTATAAATTTCAAGTCCCTCAATGAGACCAAATGAATAAAAAAAAAAAAAAACAGCTTAAAAAAGAAAAAAAATTACATAAAAATTCTAAATCATCCCTTTTCTTCTAAAAAACCAAAAACAAAACCCCAAACCACCATAAAAATACACTGCTCAAAAAAATAAAGGTACCACTCAATTACACATCCTAGATCTGAATGAATGAAATATTCTCATTGAATAATTTGTTCTGTACAAAGTTGAATGTGCTGACAACAAAATCACACAAAAATCATCAATGGAAATCGAATTTATTAACCAATGGAGGCCTGAATTTGGAATCAAACACAAAATTAAAGTGGAATGTAATGTCCTTAAAACAAGTCAAAATGTTGCTCAGTAGTGTGTGTTGCCTCCACGTGCCTGTATGACCTCCCTACAACGCCTGGGCATGTTCCTGATGAGGCGGCGGATGGTCTCCTGAGGGATCTTCTCCCAGACCTGGACTAAAGCATCCGCCAACTCTTGGACAGTCTGTGGTGGATGGAGCGAGACATGATGACCCAGATGTGCTCAATCGGATTCAGGTCTGGGGAACGGGCGGGCTAGTCCATAGCTTCAATGCCTTCATCTTGCAGGAACTGCTGACGCACTCCAGCCACATGAGGTCTGGCATTGTCCTGCATTAGGAGGAACCCAGGGCCAACCACACCAGCATATGGTTTCACAAGGGGTCTGATGATCTCATCTCGGTACCTAATGACAGTCAGGCTACCTCTGGCGAGCACATGGAGGGCTGTGTGGCCCTCCAAAGAAATGCCACCCCACACCATTACTGACCCACTGCCAAACCGGCCATGCTGAAGGATGTTGCAGGCAGCAGGTCGCTCTCCACGACGTCTCCAGACTTTGTCACGTCTGTCACATGTGCTCAGTGTGAACCTGCTTTCATCTGTGAAGAGCACAGGGTGCCAGTGGCAAATTTGCCAATCCTGGTGTTCTGTGGCAAATGCCAAGCGTCTGTGCGCTTAACCCCCATCTGTGGACGTCGGGCACTCAGACCATCCTCATGGATTTGGTTTCTAACCGTTTGTTCAGACACATGCACATTTGTGGCCTGCTGGAGGTCATTTGCAGGGCTCTGGCAGTGCTCCTCCTGTTCCTCCTTGCACAAAGGCGGAGGTAGCGGTCCTGCTGCAGGGTTGTTGCCCTCCTACGGCCCTCTCCACGTCTCCTGGTGTACTGGCCTGTCTCCTGGTAGCGCCTCCAGCCTCTGGACACTACACTGATAGACACAGAAAACCTTCTTGTCACAGCTCGCATTGAATCCTGAATCCTGGATGAGATGCACTACCTGAGCCACTTGTGTGGGTTGTAGAGTCCATCTCATGCTACCACGAGTGTGAAAGCAACACCAACATTCAAAAGTGACTAAAACATCAGCCAGAAAGCATTGGTAGTGAGATGTGGTCTGTGGTCCCCACCTGCAGAACCACTCCTTTATTGAGTGTGTCTTTATAATTGCCAATAATTTCCATCTGTTGTCTATTCCATTTTCACAACAACATGTGAAATTGATTGTCAATCAGTGTTGCTTCCTAAGTGGATTTCACAGAAGTTTGATTTACTTGAAGTTATATTCTGTTGTTTAAGTGTTCCCTTTATTTTTCTGAGCAGTGTATGTGTATAAATCAATATTTGGACTTTTATGGATATAGCAATATCCAATGAAATATATAAATTAATTCACCTGTGCGGGTAAACTGCGTAAAAAAATTAAGTTTAACACACCAAAATTGCAGATTTCAGGCACCATAACACAATTTTTTTTGAAGTATGAAGTGAAGAAATCGTAAAAAGATACTGATAAAAATGTGAACGCCTTACGCAAAAAACAAGCCCTTATACAACTTTATCGATGTAAAAGTGAAAAGGTCATGGGCCTCAGAAAATGGCAACAGAAGTGAATTTTATGACTACGACTTTCTGCAGATTTAAATAAAAAAAAAAAAAAAAAAGAATCCTACAAGTTTTTTAATTAAGTTTGGCATTACTGTAGCCATATTGACCTAAAGAATAAAGTTTCCAAGTAATTTTTACAGCACAATGAATGTCATTCAAAAAAAAAAAATATATATATACTGTATATAATTTTTTTTTTCAATTTTCACTGATCAGTAAAACAATAGTGTCATTCAACAGAAAACGGGTTAAAAAAATTCAAAGTCTTTCCGTAAAAATATAAAATTAATATAGTTATAAAATCGAAAAAAAAAAAAAAAAAAAAACAAGAAAGAATTTATGACCCTTGGAAGAAGGGGAGAAAAAAATAAAAAAAAACAAGCACAAAAAAGGAAAAAATTGCCTGTTTAGGAAAGGGTTAAATGCAATGCCTGTGCATGAATACATACATTGGAACTATAACTGAAGATGATTGAACAATATTAATACTATTATTAGGACTTGGAATAACAGAATAGGCCCAGCTAATGCTACAGTGTAGTATATGGGAACGTACAAAAATTTATTTCTGCAGAGCAGCTGCTAGGAAAAAACTGCGGCATATAGAGCTGCACAAATCTGTATTTTTTATTTATTTATTTTTTTTAAAAAGGCAATTGAGCTTTCTCAAGGTATGGACCTTCAACGTGCATATTTGCCATGGATTTTCTCATTTAATTATATCATATCTTAAGAAATCAGGTGGTAATGGATAATGTAACAAGCACGTCACAATTCAGTCTGGAGTTCCTACCTAAAGGAGAGACGCCTCAGGGACACGACATGGAATATACCTAAAGATGCAATTAGGCAACCTCTCAGGAGACGCACAATTATACTGACTTGATAAAAAACATGACACACTACAGGAGAACACAAAACAAATATTACCATTTAATTACTATATAATTACTTTATGGTATCTGTATCTGAATTCTACCTGGCAGGTCTGGTACAATGCACAAGCATTGTATATGTACAACTGCCCCCTGCTGGGGAATCCTGCAAACTGCAAGGCAATCTTGTGCAAGTAACATGGCTCACTAAACTTGTTACGCCCCACCTGCCTTGTCCTTCCAAGGAAAGCAACATTTACGCCACTTACAAAGCCGCAGACTAGATGTAGCCAAATGGTACAATGGCCATTCTTGGTATTCTGCCACCTGGACAGAATACCAAGCGCACAAAGCTGTGGTCACTTACAGAATTAGAAGTATACATTACTTGGACAGATTTTTAGATCAGAAGAAATAATGAAAAGTAAAATTGTAGAATAGTAATGTCCACAGTTACCCAGACATGTAATTATGGGGAAGGGATAAAAGAGGTAACACAAACCGTTCTTATTACTTTCTGGTCAATACAATCACATTTACATGTGCTTAGAAACATGGCAGAATGGAGATTGCCATCTATATTTTTCTTTGGCGTGCAGAGGAAACCCATTTGGCATTATTGATGCAACTTATATTCCTTGGGCTAAAAACACATCATCCTCCAGTTCCAGTAAATTGGAGGGGATTTAGAGAAATCTCATGCCCTCTGTGTGGCTTTCTTTGTGCATTTTTTGAAATCTGCAACATATCAATTTCTCGTGCAGTAAATGAGTTTCATTTGTTCATTTGTGGATCTTCTTTATAAACTTAAATGAGATATTTCAAATCCACAGATAAAAGACAAAACAAATGCTTCTTTAGGCCTCTTTCACTCATCCATGTGTCCGTTACGTGTGGTGACAGTTTTCTAACGTACCAGAGACATTTACAGACATAGTGAATGGCTCTGTGCACGTTCGTGTGTTTCCACGGACCATGCGTACATGGACAAAACATGCTGACATGTCCAATTTTTACTGGCAGCACGGGCCACAAACGACCCGCACACGTGCAAACGGATGATACACTGGGATGTCATCCATGTGACACGTACCGATGCCTGAGAAGCAGCAGTACAGTCATGGCCAAAAGTTTTGAGAATGACACAAATATTATATTTTCACATGATCTGCTGCCCTCTGGTTTTTATGTGTGTGTTTGACAGATGTTTTTATCACAGACAGAAATATAATTGCAAACATATGAGTAACAAAAGCTTATATTGACAGTTAGAATGAGTTAATGCAGCAAGTCAATATTTGCAGTGTTGACCCTTCTTCTTCAGGACCTCTGCAATTCTCCCTGGCATGCTCTCAATCAACTTCTAGACCAAATCCTGACTGATAGCAGTTCATTCTTGCACAATCAATGCTTTCATTTTGTCAGAATTTTTAGGTTTTTGTTTGTCCACCCGTCTCTTGATGATTGACCACAAGTTTTCAATGGGATTAAGATCTGGGGAGTTTCCAGGCCATGAACCCAAAATCTCTATGTTTTGTTCCCTGAGCCATTTAGTTATCACCTTTGCTTTATGGCAAGGTGCTCCATCATGCTGGAAAAGGCATTGTTGATCGCCAAACTGCTCTTGGAGGGTTGGGAGAAGTTGCTCTTGGAGGACATTCTGGTACCATTCTTTATTCATGGCTGTGCTTTTAGGCAAGACTGTGAGAGCCGATTCCCTTGGCTGAGAAGCAACCCCACACATGAATGGTTTCAGGATGCTTAACAGTTGGCATGAGACAAGACTGGTGGTAGCGCTCACCTTGTCTTCTCCGAATGAGGCGTTTTCCTGATGTCCCAAACAATCGAAAAGGGGATTCATCAGAGAAAATAACTTTACCCCAGTCCTCAGCAGTCCACTGCCTGTACCTTTTGCAGAATATCAGTCTGTCCATGATGTTTTTTCTGGAGAGAAGTGGCTTCTTTGCTGCCCTCCTTGAGACCAGGCCTTGCTCCAAGAGTCTCCGCCTCACAGTGCGTGCAGATGCACTCACACCTGCCTGCTGCCATTCCTGAGCAAGCTCTGCACTGCTGGTAGCCCGATCCCGCAGCTGAAACACTTTTAAGAGACGGTCCTGGCGCTTGCTGGTCTTTCTTGGGCGCCCTGGAGCCTTTTTGGCAACAATGGAACCTCTCTCCTTGAAGTTCTTGATGATGCGATAGATTGTTGACTGAGGTGCAATCTTTCTAGCTGCGATACTCTTCCCTGTTAGGCCATTTTTGTGCATTGCAATGATGACTGCACATGTTTCTTTAGTGATAACCATGGTTAATAGAAGAGAAACAATGATGCCAAGCACCAGCCTCCTTTTAAAGTGTCCAGTGATGTCATTCTTACTTAATCATGACAGATTGATCTCCAGCCATGTCCTCATCAACACCCACACCTGTGTTAATGGAGCAATCACTGAAAAGAGGTTAGCTGGTCCTTTTAAGGCAGGGCTGCAATGATGTTGAAATGTGTTTTGGGGGATAAAGTTCATTTTCTAGCCAAATATTGACTTTGCAAGTAATTGCTGTTAAGCTGATCACTCTTTATAACATTCTGGAGTATATGCAAATTGCCATTAGAAAAAGTGAAGCAGTAGACTTTGTAAAAATTAATATTTGTGTCATTCTCAAAACTTTTGGCCATGACTGTACAGTAAATGCTGTTCCCCGGCGCCGGGTGCTGAAGATCGCTCTCATCATTCTCCCCTGCCGGCGCTCAGGGGAGAATGAGGAGTTATATTCAAGTGAGAACAATGACAGCAGGCGGCGACTGATGGGACTATTACCCCTATCAGCCTACAACTGCTGTCACTATTAACAGAGAGAGCAGGAGGAGCTGATGGGGGTATTCATCACCCGCCGCCTGCGCTATAAACAAATAAACTTTAAAAAAATGCTGTGGGTTTCCCTGTATTTTCTATAACCAACAAGGCAAAAAACTCACAGCTGGGGGTTGCAACCCTCATCTGTCAGCTTCAGCAAGGCTGGTTATCAAGAATAGAGGGTTCCTCATGTTGTTTTTTTAAGTTGTTTAAATAAATAATTTTAAAAAACGATATGGGGTCCACCCCATTTTTGACAACCAGCCTTGCAAAAGCAGACAGTTGGGAGCTGATATTCTCAGGCTGGTACAGGCCAAGGATATTGACCCCCCCCCCGCCTAAAAGTATCAGCCCTCAGCTGTCCAGAAAAGGCACTATTAGATGCACCAATTCTGGCGCTTTGCCCAGCTCTTCCCACTTGCCCTGTAGTGATGGCAAGTGGGGTTCATATCACTTTTGTATTGTCAGGTGTCATCAAGCCCATGACTTGGTAATGGACAGTCATCTGTAAGACACCTATCCATTACTAATCCTATATTCTGGTGCTGTCTTTATTTACCATACAACTAAAGTCCTTTATTAGAAATAAAATAAAACACACTTTTCCATTTTTAGTTAAAAATAACAAACACAGTTATACTCTCCTGACGCCTAATTCCACTCAATCCTTTGTCTCCTGTAATAAAACAAAAATAAAAAAAATATCCCTACCTATCCATCGTTCTGTCCGATGCCATAATCCATGTCTGGGGATAAATAGTTTTCAAACTGGACAGTGCCAAGATGTGACCTGTCAAGGATGAGAACCACTGCTGAATGAGCTGATGCAGCATCAGTGTCCAGCGGTGACATCATCGAGGTTACCGCCGGTCATTAAGGTTGCATCCCGGCCGGGCTGAACTGCAGTGACCTCAGCACCATGGTAAAAAGTCAGTGATGAGGTCACTGCAGATCACTGTGAAAATTTTTCACGGTGATCTGTGGTGAAGTCACTGAGCTGAACTGAACGGCGCACATAGAGATATTGTTTTTTATTTTTTTTTTTGCTTTATTACAGGAGACAAGGGATTCAGTGGAGTTAGGCGTTAAGTGATTATAATGGTTTGTTATTTTTAAATAAAAATGGAAAACTGTGTTTTGTTTCATTTCTAATAAAAGACTATTTCTGGCTGTGTTTTTATTTACCATACAACTATAGGGTTAGTAATTTATAGGTGTCTTACAGATGCCTCTCCATTACTAAGCCATGGGCTTGATGTCACATGACAATACAAAGGTGACATCAACTCCACAAAAATGAACCCCACTTGCCACTGTTACAGGGCAAGTGGGAAGAGCAAGGCAAAGCGCTAGAATTGGCGCATCTAATAGATGTGCCTTTTCTGGGCGGATGCTACTTTTAGGCAGGGGAGGGCAATATCCATGGTCCCATACTAGCCTGAGAATATCAGCCCCCATCTGTCAGCTTTAGCTTGGCTGGTTGTCAAAAATGGGGGGACCCCATGCCGTTTTTTCTCAAAATTATTTAAAAATGAAAACAGCGCGGGGACCCCTCGATTCTTGATAACCAGCCTTGCTGAAACTGACAGCTGAGAGTAGCAGCCCTCAGCTGTGAGTTTTGCCTAGCTGGTTATAGAAAATACAGGGGAACCCACGCCTTTTTTTTTTTTTTTAATTTATTTATTTATTGTGCAGGGAGCGAGTGATGAATACTCCAATCAGCCGCTCCTGCTCTCTGTTATTAACGGCAGCTGGTATAGGCTGATGGGTGTAATAGTCATGTTATCACTTGAATATAGCTCATCATTCTCCCCTGCTCGCGCTGATCGCCGGCAAAGCAGTCTTAAGCACTGCACCCAGCATTGGGGAACAGCGCTTACTGTACCACTGCTTCTCAGGCGCTGGTGCGTGTGGTACTGATGCGGCACATGGTTGCCACACATGCGCCACAAGTATTACACACATGTACACTGACATCTTCAGTACTGTTTTTTTCTGGTACTGGAAATATCAGGACGTGTGAAATCGACCTTAAAGTGTTTTCACAGCAAAAACGCACTGAAAGCATAAAATCCACAAATGCCTAGATCAATAAAGTTTTAGCAAATCTAAATGATTGGTAGTATTCAAAAACAAAGCTAGTTTTCTTTAAAGGAGATCGGTCACCAGTATATTTGGCGCAAGACTTTGGGCACTACGTGGATGACGGAGAGACGGCAGTGTGTGAAGGTGCTGATCAAAATGTAGAGAGACCCATGGGACCGGACTGTGTAATTTACATATAATGCAGGACAACTATAAAAAAAACAAAAAAAAACCACTCATTTGGAGGTGTACAGGGTAACATCTGAGAATATAAAGGGGTTGCAGGAACCCCATTCTTATTATCTTAAAAGGTGATGTGCAGGTTTTATAAGCCAAAAAACTGCTAACAGATTCCCTTTAAATCATGACATACCAAAAAAAGATGAAGTTGAAAAAAAAAAATACGATAAAAACACATGTAAGAAAAACAGTGACCACATTTAGCAATTTGGTGCAGAGAATCTGTATTATCAAAAATGCACCAAATACTCACTGTGAGGACTTCTTTCATTTAAAGTTACTTTAAGGCTATCAAAATTATATACTATATACCTAGAATCATTGCGGCCTCATTTATGTGGGTTCCTAACAAAAAAGGGACCTTACATGATGAACCTTGACAACACAGCATCCCAAGTGCAGCAATGCACCTAGGATAAGGCCCTAAAGTTGCTCCAAGCTTGTCTTATGTCTTGAACAGAGAATGTTATGGAAGGAGGCTAAAACAGACAAAGCCCTATTGTATGATTACTGGGGTGTCTTACAGAACGAATACTTATAATACGTGCGTATACTGAGGCTGTGTTTCCACCGTCAGGAAACACAGCGCATTTGACGGAGCGGAAATTCCGCTCCGTCTAAGCCCCGCCCCCTTTCTGACGCGCGTTCTTTCCGGAGGTGTTCAGGACACCTCCGGAACACCTCCGGAAAGAACGCAGGGCTACATAGCCCGGTATTAAATTCCGTTGCGGCGACGCAGCGTCGCCGCAATACGCTAGGACATGCTGCGGTCTGAAAAGACGCGCAGCATGTCCGGATACGCAGGTCTTCCGCCTGCGTGGTGTTACGGATAGTGGAGACGGGATTTCTTGAAATCCCCTCCACTATGCTGTAACATCTGGACGCTGCGTGTTTGGCGCTGCGCCAGCGCACAGCGCCAAACACGCAGCGTTTCCTGACCGTGGAAACTCACCCTAATACAGTGACTGCCTGGACCCGTATTCGTTATTTTTCTGATTGATAGTTGTTGCGTTTTTTGCTTTAATAATAAAAATCTGCAAAAGTACAGGTATTGCCAAGACAGCAAAACTCAGACTATGAATGACAATGAAGAATTAGTATCTTACACAGTGCTGTGGAGTCGGAGTCGTGGAGTCAGTCGGAGCCCATGTTGGTGGAGTTGTAGTTGGTGTCATGGAAATTGAGGAGTTTGAGTCGGAGTTGGAGGTTTGTCTTACCGACTCCACAGCCCTGGTATGAGGGAGTCGGAGTTGGAGTCGAAGTCATGGAAATTGAGGAGTTGGAGTCGGAGTTGGAGGTTTGGCTTAACGACTCCACAGCCCTGCTTACACAGGGCTTCGTGCCACGTTATTTGAAGTTATACTGGTTGACAAGCTCCGCTTTATTCGGTTCACTCATGCACCATTTACCAGCAAAACTTGCAAAGATACAAAGAAATTGTTCCATAAAGGCCATCTTTGCTTTAAATGCATCAGCAAATTGTAGTTTACAGGCCTTTTTATGAAAGGACATGAAGACCAAGGGATTGGATTCCATGCAGTAAGGCACAATTACCTGGAATTGCAGGTACGGAGATTGAGATAACTGATTTATATAGGGGAATATAGCTAGCAGGGCTGTGGAGTCGGAGTCGTGGAGTCGAAGTTAGTTTTGGTTGGAGTCGGAGTCAGTAGAAATGTACCGACTCCGACTTTAAAAAAAAAATGTATCAATATTTCATAATTGAACTTTCATATGAATTTTATAAATGTTACTCAAATATATATGTTCTATCAAACTATGAACAACAGTGATAAGCAGTTCTGCTGGAGATAGAGACATTTTTTACTTCTTGTGTGTCACTGTTCTCCACTGCCCTTATCTAATCTTATACTTGGTTAACCTCATGCAGCCCCAACCCCCCTACTTACAATGTATGAAACTGAAAATGTGTTGCAAATTCTTAGTAGTAAAGCTCCTCCTCTAGACTAGATGTTTACTAGGTGTGCGTCTTCCAAGCATCTCACAGCTGCTACTCAGAAGAGGAAGACTGTAAGAAGTATTATCCTTTCAACAAACTTTTCATCAGTTAACTGTGAGTACATGAGGAATAACAGCATTATTGACTACTATATCAGTTGTACGACCTGGCAATAATTTTGTACAATTGTTTTTAGGAAAAACAATTGTCATTTGGATTGTGAATGCAGAATTAAAAACCTGAGAATGTCAAAGAAGCGTCACATTAAATCAGCTGTATTTGAACATTTCACCATCACTCAAGATAGAAAACATTATGTCTGTCAGTGTATGTCAAATGATCCAGACGAAAACAAATGCTGTGAAGCCAAGATCAGTGCATATTCAGGCAAAGATAAAAATGCTCCTACCAGAGCTTCTAATCTGAAGAGACATTTACAGCGCTTTCATCCAGAAGTACTGAAAGCAGTGGATGAGAAAGACTGCATCCAAACCAATGAACCAGTGACCAGCTCTTCCAGCCAAACAAAGGAGCAGAGAACTTTGCAGCCATCAGTTGCAAGATATTTTGTCAGTGACAAAGTTACTGTGACAATTACAGTAGATACATTTAAAAAACAGATCATAGAGCTTGTTGTAAAGGATAGTGTGCCTATTTCATTATTTTCACGACCAGCTTTTATGTGTCTGAATGGGGAAATGGCCCGCAAGCTTGGTGTTTCTCTGGAGAGAGAGAAAAATTAAAAAATTAGTAATCGAAGAAGCTTTTAAACAAAAGGAAGAACTTAAAAAAAACTCTCAAGGGACGCTTTCTGTTTCTGAAAATGGATGCCTGCACACGTCACAGAGTGAACTATTTTGCCATCAATGTCCGATTTGTTTGTGCCAAAAATGAAATAGTTACCAAGACATTGGCAGTAAAAAACACCAAAGCTCATCACACCAGTGAGTTTCTCCAGGTCTTGGTGGAAAAGGTTCTGCAAGACTATGAACTTAAAAAAGAGCAAGTTCTTTCTGTCGTAACTGACAATGCTTCAAATATGATAAGTACTATTAAGCTAATGAATGAGAGTAATGATGGTGACCAGCAGCTAGAAGAACATTCTGGGTCCACAGACACAGAAATGTTTGAAATAGAGGAACACTGTATTGTAACTGAGGTGCAAACCGAAGTTGCTTCAGATGAACAGCAACATGATAGTTTAGATGATCTTGTTGAAACTGTGTCAATACGTTCTTTCATTCATCACATGCGCTGTGTTGTGCATACGCTACAGCTGGCTATAAGAGACAGTCTGCAAGAAGGACATGCTGCTGCACTGATTGGCAAGGTGAGAAAATTGGCTACTGTTGCCAGAACCCCTAAAGTTGACTCAATTTTGAAGAGACGTGCTGGAAAAGGGGCAATTATTGATCAAGCCACACGATGGGCAGTACTTACTTAATGATTCCGCGCTTGGTTGAACTGAAAACCTTTCTTGTAGATATGGCTAACCCTCAACTGACGCTAAATGAAAGTCATTGGAATCAGGTGACTGAGCTGGAAAAATTGCTAGAGCATCCATTTACAGTGACTAAAAATTTACAAGCAGAGGACTTAACTCCAGGTATTTTCTTAAAGGAGTGGAAGCACCTGATGTTTCGCCTGTCCCAAAGAGGAGGGTTAATTGCAAGTGGCATTGCTACATCAATGAAACGGAGAGAGGAGCTACTATTACAAAATAACATTCTTTTGGCAGCTGTTTATGTAGACCCAATGCATCGGATTCTTATAGATGATCAACAGCTAACTAAAGGAAAAGAAGCTCTGTTTGAAATAGCAGTAAGGATGAAAGGGTTGCAGAACAGTCAGGAGGAACAAGAAGAATTTGGTCGTCCTGCCACATCTTCACCCTCATCAACTGATGAAGAATTTAATTTCGAAAAATATTTGGATCACAAGGACCGTGCAAAGCGTTCCCGCATAGAAGAAGAGTCATCCCCATCAAAGAACAAAGCCAGTACATTTCAGCAGAATTTTTCATGTGCACTAAAAGAAATTGAGAAATTTTACTGTTCATCAAAAATAACAGTGCAACAAGCGATTCCTCTGTATCCTGACATTGTCAGAGATGTTGCCCGAGTGGTTACTGCTTTGCCACCAACCCAAGTTAGTGTAGAGAGGTTGTTCTCTGCTCTCAAAATAATTAGATCAGATTTGAGGGCATCCATGAAGGAGGATCTGACAGAGGCAATACTTTTTCTGAGGACAAATTTATAGATTTCTTCTTATTAACTGCATAACAGTGTTTATTGCATATTTACTTACAAGAGTTTAGAAAAGTTTATAAAAGTTATTTGCTATATTCTAATTGTATTCTAATAAATATAGTTTTTGCTCTAAGTGGTCTGATTACTTATATGATGGTGAGAAACTGAATAAGCACGATGTTAATATTTTACAACAGTAAATTTATTGTTACGAATTGGCCATTTAT
Organism: Oophaga sylvatica; assembly: GCA_033576555.1. Taxonomy (NCBI): domain Eukaryota; kingdom Metazoa; phylum Chordata; class Amphibia; order Anura; family Dendrobatidae; genus Oophaga; species Oophaga sylvatica. The sequence goes on along the minus strand of JARQOD010000004.1, from coordinate 246,488,208 downwards.
GAAGGAGTCGGAGTCGGAACCTGATAAAATCCAGGAGTCGGAGTCGCAACTGTGGCTTACCGACTCCACAGCCCTGAGCTAGTCACACATTTATGTAAAGCTCAATGTAGTTTCCTACTGTACACTAGGTCTTGTATAATGAGAGGACAGTCTACTGCATGAAAGCAATCATGGTTTATATAGGTGTAGGGATTCGCTCTGGTAGGCCGAGGCCGGGCACGCAGTAATGAGGCAACACACAGGCATTAAGTCCAAAAACAACGGTTTACTGTCTCTTCAAGACCAGGTAGCAAAACATGTCAAAACATAAATGCATTCCAGCTTTGCAAACTACTGGTCCCAGACTCACCCTTGCATGGGACGGGCTTGACTAAGCGGCTGCAAGCCAGCAGGGACCGCCAGGTGCCTTCCCGGGTGATCTGGACTCGCTTCCGGTGCTCACTGACACACTGTAACAGAAAGTCACTTCCAGGCTGACTCCAGCCAAACTCCTCAATAGAACCGCGTGGTTCTCAGTGTGGGACCGTCACAGGCTCCGCACACCCATGTGTCCTGTCCGGGTGCTATTCAGGACCCCCGTCCAACACCCTGGCCACCAAGTTCCAAGTCTCACCACGTGCTTCCAGGAATCCGATCCAACACTGACAGACCTTCCAGGAACCTTCCAGGCAGCCCTGTGCAGGACACACTCGCCACTGTCTCAGCCAGACTTCCAGAGACTAATCCGTCTCCAACACAATCTCCTCTCCATGTGCCCAGCACTGCCTTTCATACCTGTAGCCACTCCCCAAGCCAAGGTATGAAGCACATGGTCTGGTCACCTGTTCATGACCTCATCACAGGTCCTTCACCACATACACTCACCAGTATGTATCATTCATTCTCCCACCACCAGTGGGCGGTGTATGTGTGGTTAGCATGTCCCACCCAGCTCACAAGCTAACCCTGTAGGTTCACCCTTAACAACAACAGAACTCTTATGGGACTACAAGTCCCAGAACAACATTGCTGACCTACAGCACAGAGTAGCTCTGCGACACATACTTTCCATTTATTACCCTACCAGGGACTGGTTTCCCATCCATCTCATGCCTCCAGGCATAATTTGAGCAACTTATACAGCGCCCCCTAGGTGCCACATTAGTCATTATACCACATAGGCTAATACTTTCCACTACAGAAAGGACTAGGACGTGAAGTTTAATGATGTCTGACAGCGATGGAGGTCATCTGTGCAATCCTGTCCAGTCTTCCTTACTGAAGGACGATTTACCATTATAACACATGTAATAGTTGGCAGATTTTGGGTCATATATCCATACTGTGATGCCTCGCAGACAACCTACAGTTTGCTTTATGCCATGAACTACAGGCCAATAGGATTTAGAAAATAATAATATACTTACTCCCTTCCCACGTACAATGTAAGAGATTTAAAGCTCCCTCGACCCTTTTCCAGTGTTGAAGGTGAAAGAAAGCATATGCTATTGCTTCACTGTCCCCTCTCTTCAGGATGTGTTCTGGGGGCAGTATTAAACTTTTCATTTCAAGAAGGTACTAAGAAACAAAAGTAAAGAGAGCTGTATAAGATATTTGTTACAGTCACAATGAATTAAATCCAAGAAAGGTGTCTGTACTCTATATCGGCATCATAAGTTGGACCACACATTTTCAAAAAATTGGGGCTTATAGATGTGAATTTTGTTTCAAATGTGCAACATATAAAAGACTATGTAGATCTGAAAATCTGCAGAATGCCCTTAAATCTACTCATTGTGAATGGGGTTTCTGCACCCAAAATCTGAACCAAATTCATCATTTTCTAGACAATCATTTTGATGGTAAAATGGTCATTTAATCAGTGCAATCACTCAACAGATTGAGACAAGCCAGTTCAAAGAAGACCGTCACTATGGCTGCAGGTGGAAGTACTTGTCTTACTCTAAGGGTGCTGTCAGACGGACGTATAAATCAGACCAAGATTGGAAGGCAGTGCTTGTACCGGCCGGCGGCAGCTGCACAGAAATACATGAAGTGGATATGCTCGGGTTTGGAAAGCCGCCGGCCAGTCCGTGCACTGCATTCCTATCTCGGTCCAATTTAGGCCTCTTTCACGCATCAGTTTTTTTGTGTCAGGCATGATCCGTCGAACACCTGAAGGGACGGATCCGGCGCTGAAATAAAAAAACTGATGCAACGGATCCGTTTTTTTTGCTGGATCCGACCTGAACTTTTGAACCCGGAAAAAGAGGGTTTGGATGTCCGGAGGTAGTAGCAGCAGTAGTAGTAGTAGTAGTAGTAGTAGTAGTAGTAGTCCCTAATTTCCAGAATCCGGATCAGCCTTTTGATGAATTGCACAAAAGACTGATCCGGTTCCATTCACTTTTATTATTTCCGGCCGCCTGATGCGCCGCTTCAGGCACTATCAGGCGGGTCCGGCAAACAAAAAAACGCTGCATGCACCGTTTTGTCCGGCCACCGGAATGTACATTTCCGCCGGATCCGGACAAAAACGGATACAACGCAATGACATCAGGCACGATCCGGCGCTAATGAAAGTCAATGGTAAAAAAAAAAAACGCATCCGCTACCGGATCCGTTTTTTTAACAACACGCCGAATCGTGCCTGAAGTCAAAAAACGGATGTGTGAAAGAGGCCTTATACAGCCGTCTGACTGCATCCCAAAAAGCTCACACAAATCCTAATTTTAGAGAAGAGGGAAAAGCATCCTACACTAAGTGATATAGGCAGGACATCATGGCTTCCCAAAGGTAAAGCGTTCGAAGTTTGGATCCACAGAACTGTGAGAAATGCATTTATCCAGCAGCTTTAACCCCTTTCTGGCCTCGGACGGAATAGTACGTCCAAGGTCAGATCCCCTGATTTGATGAGGGCTCCGAGGTGAGCCCGAAGCAAAGCGGTGACATGTCAGCTGTTCTGAACAGCTGACATGTGCCCGCAATAGGCGCAAGTGGCATCGCGATCCACCCGAGCCTATTAACTAGATAAATGCCGCTGACAGCGGCATTTAACAAGCACTTCCGGCTGCCGGGCCGAAAATGCGCGCATCGCTGACCCCCGTCACGTGTTTGGGGGTCAGCGATGCGTTGGCATAACAACCAGAGGTCTGCTTGAGACCTCTATGATTGTTGATGCCGGATTGCTTTGAATGCCACCCTGTGGTCGGAGCTCATAGGAATGCTGTAATTCTGCTGCATATAGGCGATCTAATCATTGCCTGTATGTAGCAGAGGCTGGCAGCTTCTAGCCACTCATGGAGGCTATTGAAGCATGCAAAAATTAAAAAAAAAAAAATGTTTTTAAAAATATGAAAAAAAAAAAAAATGTTTAAATCACCCCCCTTTCGCCCCATTCAAAATAAAACAATAATAATAATAAAAAAAAAATCACACATACACATATTTGGTATCGCCGCGTTCAGAATCGCCCGATCTATCAATAAAAAAAAAGGATTAACCCAATCGCTAAATGGCGTAGCGAGAAAAAATATCGAAACGCCAGAATTACGTTTTATTGCAATAGCGGGCGATCAAAAGAATGGATCTGCACATAAATGGTATCAATAAAAATGTCAGCTCGGCACGCAAAAAATAAGCCCTCATCCAACTCCTGATCACGAAAAACGGAGACGCTACGGGTATCGGAAAATGGCGCAATTTTTTTTTCCGCAAACTTTGGAATTTTTTTTCACCACCTAGATAAAAAAGAACCCGGACATGTTTGGTGTCTATGAACTCATAATGACCTGGAGAATCATAATAGCAGGTCGGTTTTAGCATTTAGTGAACCTAGCAAAAAAGCCAAACAAAAAACGTGTGAGACTGCACTTTTTTTTGCAATTTCACCACACTTGGAATTTTTTCTCATTTTCGAGTACACGACATGGTAAAACCAATGACGTCGTTCAAATGTACAAGTTCAAAAAATAAGCCCTCACATGGCCATATTGACGGAAAAATAAGAAAAAAAAAGTTATGGCTCTGGGAAGAAGAGGAGCGAAAACCGAAAACAGTTGGGGACATTAAGGGGTTAATATAACAAGCAGAGGGGAAAATAAGTATTGTATAAATTGCCGATTTGGCAAGTTTCCCACCTACAAAGTGTGCCTACGATAAAAATTACAGACCTCTCCATTCTATGTAGGTGAGAAAACTTGCAAAATCGGAAGTGTATGAAATACTTATTTTCCGCACTGTGGGTAACTTTTCGGCTGGTTTCAGACAGCAGTAATGCTATAAACGGACCAGAATTAGCAACCTAATGTGACATTAAAGCCATTACGACCCATACTGATTTACGTACTTTTGGCACATGTGGATTAAACTCCACCGCCCTATGAATGGCTTCTACAGCATTCATTTCTGCTGTGCTGAGCCCTCGCCGTGATGCAGCTTCTGGGGAGAATCTGAAAAGAACAAAAACAGGTATCACCAATTAGAGAAACCTCTATACAAGAAATAGCACTTGGTCTAATGTACAGCGGTATTTATAGGTTTAGGCACGTTCTAAACTCTTATTCCTTTTCTATAGTCTCTATTTCCCCCACCAGTGCAATGTATACATTCTGATCATTTCATGGAGGGGTTCCTAGCACTTTCTGCTCCGTGCAGCTGGTGTGGGTAGCTCTATTACGTTCTGCTCTAGCGGGTCACTACCTGCCCGCGCTACCGGCACAGAAATGGCTGTAGTATATAGGAAAGAAACCAGACCATGCAATCTCTTCCTCACCTCACACCTCACGGCTAACTCCAGAGCTGTACTTGGCAGGCAGACACCACAGGGAAAGCTGTGACAATCATTCCCCTGCCCTCCCAAGCTGGAGTCGCTGTGTAGGGAGGAAAGATGTTGCAGGTACTGGTCGATCTACAGGACAAAAAGAATGAAAACAAAAATTACTTGCACTTCTACGAGTGCACACATTGAACAGCATGCTGCCTCACAACACTGGCTGTGCCTGACCTATGCCTAAGATAGCTGCTCTTTATAGGTTTATCCTGCCATTATCCATTCCTCGGATTATCGGCAACATTAGAGTAAACTGGAAATTAATAAAACATGAAAATGTTATGTTACCTCCTTGCTTAGTAAAAATAATAATATTAAAAAAATGACATTTCATCAGAATATTCGGATTTGGTACAAAGCTATTGCAGTGGGATCTCTCAGGACTGCACTTGGCTTTAAAGTTGCTGTCTATATCCAGGCTAGTGGAAGTCACACAATAGCGCTCCCATGCTAAACACAGCAAGCAATCTCTTTGTAGAATATTCTGATGACTTTTGTTTTTAATAAATAAGTTGATCTATGTAGGTTTTAAAAAGGGGGCACAGTTCAGTATCTGTTTAATATCCTCGCTGGTGCTGGTCCTGCTGATTATAGCATCAGCTCAAAGAAGCAACCATATAAATGGAAACTAGCAGTGTAGTGTTAAAGGTAACCAGTCCTGTCCAGAAATGCCATTTAACTGCAGCTATAGGGTTAATTTGCAGGAAAAGAGCATTAAACTCATGCCTACCTGCCCTACAGAAGCAGCAGCTACAGGGAGAAAATCAACTATTATCCTGGAAACAAGCAGCTGCAGGGAGAATATAACTTTGCTTTCCCCTGTAGCCGCTGCTCCAGTAAGCCTGCCAGACATTATTTATAACACCATTTACCCACAGATTATCGCTATATCTGGTAAATAGCGTTTCTGGACATGACAGGTTCCCTTTAATGGATGGGGATATAGGAATACTATTTTCTTGTTACCAACTAATTTCCTGTCCAGTACAGAGGGATCAGTGATGTTCTGCAGCAAACAAACGTGACAATGTGTAACACTTACTTGTCTGATACTGCTCGTGCTTTTAGCAATGCAGCTGTGTAACATATTGTGGCAGATTTAGGTAAACTTATATCTGGAAGTGAAAAAGAAATTCAAGAATAATTACAAAGTAAGTAAGTCTAGTACCATATATGCAGAGCAGGTGCCACGGTTCACAAGCCACAAAATTAAATCGAATTCTGTGTGTAAAAGTGTGATTAATGTATATAACAGTAGAAAAATGAAAATATATCTACTAAATGGTCATTGGCCCATTGAGAAAAACTACATGGGACGCAGTCTGTAAAACAGAACAATATATACATGATTGTTTTATTAACCCCTTTACCCCCGAGGGTGGTTTGCATGTTAATGACCGGGAAAATTTTTACAATTCTGACCACTGTCACTTTATGAGGTAATAACTCTGGAACGCTTCCATGGATCCCGGTAATTCTGACAATGTTTTCTTGTGACATATTGTACTTCATGATAGTGGTAACACTTCTTTGATATGACTTGTGTTTATTTGTGAAAAAAAATGGAAATTTGGAGAAAATTTCCAAATTTTCCAACTTTGAATTTTCATGCGTTTAAATCACAGAGATATGTCACACAAAATACTTAAGTAACATTTCCCACATGTCTACTTTACGTCAGCACAATTTTGGAACCAAATTTTTTTTTTCTTAGGAAGTCATAAGGGTTAAAATTTAAACAGCGATTTCTCATTTCGGGACCACATCACATTTGAAGTCACTTTGAGGGGTCTATATGATAGAAAATACCCAAAAGTGACACAATTCTAAAAACTGCACCCCTCAAGGTTCTCAAAACCACATTCAAGAAGTTTATTAACCCTTCAGGTACTTCACAGGAATTTTTGGAATGTTTAAAAATAAAATGAACATTTAATTTTTTTTCACAAAAAATTTAGTTCAGATCCAATTTTTTTTATTTTCCCAAGGGTAACAGGACAAATTGGACTCCAAAAGATGTTGTGCAATTTGTCCTGAGTACGCTGATACCCCAAATATGCAGGTAAACCACTGTTTGGGCGTATGGCAGAGCTTGGAAGGGAAGGAGCGCCGTTTGACTTTTCAATGCACAATTGGCTGAAATTGAGATCGGACGCCATGTTTCGTTTGGAGAGCCCCTGATGTGCCTAAACAGCTGAAACCCGCCACAAGTGACACCATTTTGGAAACTTGACCTCCCAAGGAACTTATATAGATGTGTGGTGAGGACTTTGAAGCCCCAAGTGTTTCACTAAAGTATATAACGTAGAGCCGTAAAAATAAAAAAAAAGCATTTTTTCCACAAAAATTATCTTTTTACCCCCATTTTTTATTTTCCCCAAGGGTAACATGAGAAATTGGACCCCAAAAGTTGTTGTGCATTTTGTCCTGAGTACGCTGATACCCCATATGTGAAAGGGAACCATTGTTTGGGCGAATGGCAGAGCACGGAAGGGAAGGAATGCAGTTTTGACTTTTTCAAACCAAAACTGTCTGGAATTGAGATCGGACGCTATATCACCTTTGGAGAGCCCCTGATGTGCCAAAACAGTGGAAATCCTCCACAAGTGACACATTCCCAAATGGTCCCAGCAAAGAACTTATCTAGATGTGTGGTGAGCATTTTGAACCCCCAAGTACTTCACAGAAGTTTATAACGTAAAGCCGTAAAAATATAAAATCATATTTTTTCCACAAAAATGATCTTTTCGCCCCCAATTTTTTTATTTTCCCAAGGGTAACAGGAGAAATTGGACTTTTTCAAACCAAAAAATGTCTGGAATTGAGATCGGACGCTATATTACCTTTGGAGAGCCCCTGATGTGCCTAAACAGTGGAAATCCTCCACAAGTGACACATTCCAAAATGGTCCCAGCAAAGAACTTATCTAGATGTGTGGTGAGCATTTTAAACCCCCAAGTGCTTCACAGAAGTTTATAACGTAAAGCCGTAAAAATAAAAAATCATTTTTTCCACAAAAATGATCTTTTCGCCCCCAATTTTTTAATTTTCCCAAGGGTAACAGGAAAAATTGGACCCCAAAAGTTATTGTGCAATTTCTCTTGAGTACGCCAATACCCCATATGTAAGGGAATACTACTTTTGAGGCACAGTGCAAAGCTCAGAAGGGAAGAGGTGCCATATTGGAGTTCAGATTTTGCTGGAATGGTTTGAGGGTGATATGTCATATTGCCAGAGCCCCTGAGGTGCCAGAACAACAGAAACCCCCTATATGTGAACTCATTTTACAAACTACACTCTCCAATGAATTCATCTATGGGTGCAGTGATTATATTGACACATGTGCCTCAGAGAATTTTATACCACTGAGGGGTGAAGCGGGGATCTCACCGCAGCTCAGCTCGGCTGGGAACGGATCCCAGTGAACGGCGGTAACCTCTATGACGTCACCCCCCGGTCACTGACGCAGTGTTCCCAGCAGCTCATTTACCAGTGGTTCTCAGCCTGAATGGTCGCATCTTGGCACCGTCCAGGTTGAAAACTAATTATCCCCCAGACATGGATTTTGGGGTGGGACAGAACGACAGACATGTATGGTATATTGTTGTTTTTTTTATTTTACTTTTATGACAGGAGAACGAGGGCTTCGGTGGAATAGGCGTTTGGTGAGTATTAGGCTGTGTACACACGTTGCGGATTTGTTGCGGATCTGCAGCGGATTTTCTGCGCTGAACTGCAGCAGATCCGCAAGTGTGTGACCAAACAATGTTAAGCAATGATAAAAAAAAATTGCTGTCCACATGCTGCGGAAAACTCCACACACGGAATTCGCAGCAGTTTATTTACCGCAGCATGTCAATTCTTTTTGTGGATCTTCTGCGTTCTTACACCCATTGAATTAATGAAATCCGCAGGGGTAAAAACGCATGCCAATCTGAAAAAAAAAAGCGTGGATATGTATATGCATTTTCTGGCCAGAGATGCAGAATCCGCTCAGGAAATTCCTGAGCCCAATCCGGAACGTGTGCACATACCCTATTTGTGTTTGTTATTTTTAAATAAAAAAGTAAAACTGTATTTTGTTTTATTTCTAATAAAAGACTTTATTCTGGTTGTGTCTTTATTTACCATACAACTATAGGATTAGCAATGGATAAGTGTCTTATAGACGCCTCTCCATTACTAAGCTGTGGGCTTGATGTCGCCTGACAATACAAAGGTGACATCAACCTCACAAATATAAACCCCACCAGCCATCGCTAAAGGGCAAGTGGGAAGAGCCGAGCAAAGCAGATGTGCCTTTTCTGGGCAGCTATTTTTAGGCTGGGGGGGCAATATCCATGCCTGAGAATACCAGCCCCCAGCTGTGACATTTTTTTTACATTATTTATTTAAATAATTTAAAGAAACAGCATGGGGACCCCTCTATTCTTGATAACCAGCCTTGCTGAAGCCGACAGCTGAGGGCTGCAGCCCCCAGCTGTGAATTTGCCTGGCTGTTTATAGAAAATACAGGGGAACCCATGCCGTTTATTTATTTATAGCGCTGGCGGCGGCTGATGAATACCCCCATCAGCCGCTCCTGCTGTCACTGCTATTAGCTGCAGCAGGGGTAGGCTGATGGGAATAATAGTATGATCAGCCGCCGACTGCTGTCTCTTTTATCACTTAAATGTAACACTCATCATTCTACCCTGCTTGTGCCGCTCACAGGCAGAGCAGGGGAGTATGATGAGAGCCGTGCTCAGCACCAGGGAACAGCGCTGACTGTAAGGCTTCTTCCCTGATGCCCATTCTTGTGGTACTGATGCAGCACACGCATGCCACACGTGTGCCACAAGTATTACACACATGGACACTGACATCTCCAGTACCGGAAATATCAGGATGTGTGAAAGAAGCGTTATAGTGGGTTTTTATGTTTGGCAGCTGTCACACGCTAAAAGACGCTTTTTATTGCAAAAAAATAGTTTTTGCATCACCACATTTTGAGAGCTATAATTTTTCCATATTTTGGCCCACAGAGTCATGTGAGGTCTTGTTTTTTGCGGGATGAGTTGACGTTTTTATTGGTACCATTTTCAGGCACATTACATTTTTTGATCGCTTTCTACTCCGATTTTTAGCAGACAGAATGAACAAAAACCAGCAATTTATGAATTTCTTCGGTGGGCGTTTATACCGTTCCGTGTGTGGTAAAATTGATAAGGCAGTTTTATTCTACGATTACAGCGATGCCTCATTTATATAGTTTTTTATGTATTGGCACTTCTATAGAATAAAAACTATTTTATAGAAAAAATAATTATTTTTTCATTACTATTCAAGGAGCTATAACTTTTTTATTTTTCCACTGATGGAGCTGTATGGCGGCTTGTTTTTGCGGGACAAGATTAAGTTTTCAGTGGTACCATGCTTATTTATATTCGTCTTTTTGATCGCATGGTATTCCACTTTTTGTTTGGCGGTATGATGATAAAGCATTGTTTTTTGACTTGTTTTTTAATTTTTTTTGGTGTTCACTAAAGGAGTTAACTAGTGGGATAGTTTTATAGGTTCGGTTGTTGGGGACGAGGCAATACCAAATATGTGTACTTTTACTGTTTAGATTGTTTTTTTTTCATTCAAGTATTTATTTAGTAATAGAATATATATTGATATTTTTACAATTATATAAAAACATTTTTTTCGTTTTTTTTTAAACTTTTTTACTTAGTCCCACTATGGGACAATCATTTTATGCAAGCTGATCGCTTCTATAGCATGCAGATGAAGTAGCATCTGCATGCTATAGAAACTGTCAGATCTGCATTGACAGACTTGCTGATCATGCACTGTGCATGATCAGCAAGTTTCTTCGCTTTGGTGACCCGCATGTCGTCATGACGACATCGGGTCACCATGGCAACAATCGGGACCCAGTGGGATCTCCGATCCAAAGTCAGAGGGGCTGTCAGCCCTCTGCCGGCTTCCGGAATGATACGATCGTGTTTGATCACAGAATTTCGGGGGCTGTGACCGCTCCTGGCACCTAGTGCTGGGTGTCAGCTGTCAGAATCAGCTGACACCTGGCGACGCGATGATGTAATATTCCTTCCATGGTCAAATTGGCCCAGGTCACATGGACGGAATATTATGTCCGATGTCAGAAAGGGGTTAAAGGGAAACACCACCATGGGGAATGCTTAGTCATAGCTTTCTTTCTTTTTTTTTTTTAAATCAGATTCAACACACAACAAAAGAAAACCCCCTCCCCCCGCCTTGTTCTGGACCACATAGCAATTATCTTATTAATCAACATATTCAAGTTGAATACGGCAATCTGTACACTCATGTGCAAATAAACATCATGAAAGATAAGTCCCAAGTCTCTAAGATCTTTAGTTTTCACCTGAAACAAGAAGGACATTATGGAAACAGATTTTATATGCATCACTCCAAGGACATTAATCAGACATGTCTCGCTCGACACAAGTAATAATAATATTACCCAGCACCCCCAAGTAAGGACATAATATCCATGCCTTGGTGAATTCTCCAGTCCTTCTATATTTTACAGAATTTATACAGGACTCTCCTTTTGATATACTCCTTTGTCCAGACGCAGCAGTAGATTGTTTCCATAAATTCCCTAAACGTCAGTGGCGCCCTGTCCAACCAGTGCGCTGCTATAGTTTTCCTGGCTTGATATAACGTTCTTTTAAGTGCCAACCTTATGTTTGCATCTTCAGCCACCCCTTCCACAAAACCCAAGACACAAACCAGAGGATGCGTAGGAATCACAACCCTAAACACCGTGTTTATGTGGTCTATGACTTGGGTCCAGAAATTCCTGATGGAACCACATGACCAAAACATATGTAGCAAATCGGCAGGTCCCGAACCACATCTCGGACACAAGTCATCCTCTCTTACCCCAATTTTATGCAGGAATTTGGGAGTCCAGTATACCCGATGCAGCAGGTACATCTGTGACAGCCTTTGTGTAGTCATACCTTTCTCAACATTACCACTAAAATCTTTGTTAACAGAATGCCCTACGGGGTATGAAAAGTCATTGATAGGCGTGCTGAGCAGGAAGTCAAGCAAAGAAGAAAGGACACTGACTCTTCACCACTCCAGCTCCGCCCACTTGACTATTGGTAATGGCGCGCATGGTTAATACCTTCTATTTATCCAGTATAGTAAAGCACGCCACTTTAACAGGTGGACGTTTCCAAATATATATATCTATGGAATTACTTTTTTTCCTGGGACTGTTCTGTATGGTGATAAGTAAAAGAAATAAACCACGGTGCATGACAATGTGAGTGCAAGGGACATGAACTTACCATCATACTTTGCTAAAACTGCTTGTACATCTGCGTACGCCTGGAGCTCGAGCAAAGCTTCTAACAAGTTCTCATGAATATTGAACATACTGAGCAGAGGGAACTCCTTCATTAACTAGAAGAAATCAGAAACCACAAACACACAGATGACGATAACTCCATTAGGTCCGAGAGGCATCAAAATGCTGCAGAGAATTAGAATGATGAAGATGATAAACATCTGCCGGGTATCTTATAAAATACAGACAATTAGAAGGAGGTCATTAATTATAAATGCACTTTTTTTCTCCATACTATCACTTTAGAATTGATATAGTGATAAATCAATGCAGCTCATGGAATACAGACGGCTTCCTAGGCTCAGTTTTAAAAACTGCAGATAAAAATGAAAGACCAGTAGCAAGCCGATGTGGACACTCCTCCCCAATTCAGGTCACCCGACAGACTGGACAGAACAAATAGTGCTGCGTGTCATTAAACATCTGGTGAAACGCTGTGGCTTTTGTCATATATTAAAGCCACAAATCTGGTATAAAAAGTTACTGCAAAAAAAAGGAAAGCACTAATGACTTTTTTACATTCAAGATCTTTGACCCAAATGTATATAAACGGCAAATGTTCTTTAGAAACAAAACACCAGCTAATGGAATGAACCCATCAGAAAGTCATGGCGTATATCACACTTACATCTCTCATCATCTTAACAGCTTCCCTTGTTTTTCCGAGCTTCCGTGCGCACATAGCTAATCTTCTTTTAATGTACACAAGCACATTAGTGTCTCGTCCTGAAACGATAAAAGTGGAACTCAGACGTATATACCAAGCCCATGTTCAAGAGGTAAATACAGATTTATTTCTTTACCGTTATCTAAAAGACTAGTTCAAGAGTGAAGAATGGCAAACAGGGCGAAACAACGCTCCGTGCCCCTGGGTACCTAGGGTCACTTACTTCATACAGTGGCCTAAGTGTAAGGCATGCCCCCTGTATTGTGTAGGGACACTGTGTTAAGGGGGTTTACAAAATTAGAACAACCATGACTGCTTTGTTATAGCCACACCTGTGCTTGGATTGTGTCTGATGCTACAGCTCAGCTCCATCAAAGTGATTGAATCTAAAGGGCTTGTCCAAAATAAACCTCTAGTTCCTCAAAGGTGTGTGGATATATAAAATAAACTGAGCTATTACTCCCCATCCCCAGATCCAGCTCTGCCTCTCTGCCGCTGCTCTGGTCTGTGTGGACAGGCTGCAGCAGTGACGTCACTACCACAGTGCGTGTGATCACTGCAGACAATCATAGGAGTCGGTTGAAATGCCAATGTAGATGGCACAAGCCACCGAGTCCATTGATTGCCTGCAGAGATCATGTGTAGCCGTGACATCACTGCTGAAGCTGGTCAGCAAAAACTGGTACAGCGGCGGAGCGGAAGAGCGGGTACATTATTTATACATCTTCGTGCTTTGGGGAAATGAAAAGTATATCCCATACATGTACTAGTGAAGTTGTATATGGTTCACTTAAATTGGGCTGAGTTACAATACCAGACAATCCATGGACAGGTGTGGAGTTGCTTCTAATAGAAGGCAGCTATGTTTGCGTAATCCTGGACAACTCCTCTGACCATGTGCCTATTCGGGGCAATTGCTGCGCACCACTGAGACGTGCACCTATGACAAGAAAGGGAAACCATATAGTCATTTTTTCCGGTTGCATATGGCACACAGCAGCCACCTGATGACATAGGATGGGAGGGCTTGATGGATCAGCAACTGATGGTATACTCCACCGTACATTTATGGCATAATTCAGGGATAAGCCAAACTTTTCTCAATAGGAAAACTCGTTTAAAATTGACATGTTAATCAGATATGACATTATCTGTTTAAGTTAATGGACCCTTCCCTATTAATACATCAACACAAATTAGATATACAGTGCGGAAAATAAGTATTTGATACATTGCCGATTTTGCAAGTTTTCCCACCTACAAAAGAAAAGAGAGGTCTGTAATTTTTATCATAGGTACACTTCACCTGTGAGAGACAGAATATAAAAATAAAAAACAGAAAATCACATTGTATGATTTCTAAATAATTAAATTGCATTTTAATGCATGAAATAAGTATTTGATCACCTACCAACCTTTTCTTTGAGAAGCCCTCCTACTCTGCACTCATTACCTGTAATAATTCCACCTGTGTGAACTGGTTACCTGTTAACTTTGTAGGTGGGAAAACTTGTAAGTGTAGCAAGTATTTATTGTCCCCACTGTATATATAGCCTTATAGGTCACTAACGAAACTATAAGAGGGGGCTCTTACTGTGTTGTGCTTCATACTGAGCTCCATGGTGCTGTAATTGTTGGCTTCGTCTGTAGCAGCCTTCCCCAGCCTTCAATGCTTGCTTAAAAAATTTCTCTGCCTCCACAATTGTCGTGGCCTCTTCTTCGGCCAGGAGAATAAATGCTGTGGCACATCTATGCGCAGGAAAAAAAGAGAAAAAAAACCCAAAATCAACGACAGTGAAGGGGTATTCCCATCTCCCAGATCCTATCTCAATAATGTAGTTGGTGTAATAATAATATTTGAAAATACCTCCAATCAGAAATGTAGTATAGTTTTTCTGATTCGCTATGTCTCTTCCTCATGTGCAGGCATTGGACGTAACCATGGATACCTAAGTTCCTGCAATGCCTGCACATGAGGAAAGAGACTTCGCAAATAAATAAATAAAAAAAAAAATACATACATACACATATATATATATATATATATATATATATATATATATATATATACACAGTACAGACCAAAAGTTTGGACACACCCTCTCATTCAAAGACTTTTCTGTATTTTCATGACTATGAAAATTGTACATTCACACTGAAGGCATCAAAACTATGAATTAACACATGTGGAATTATATACTTAACAAAAAAGTGTGTAACAACTGAAAATATGTCTTATAATCTAGGTTCTTCAAAGTAGCCACCTTTTGCTTTGATGACTGCTTTGCACACTCTTGGCATTCTCTTGATGAGCTTCAAGAGGTAGTCACCGGAAATAGTTTTCACTTCACAGGTGTGCTCTGACAGGTTTAATAAGTGTGATTTCTTGCCTTATAAATGGGGTTGGGATCATCAGTTGTGTTGTGCAGAAGTCTGGTGGATACACAGCTGATAGTTCTACTGAATAGACTGTTAGAATTTGTATTATGGCAAGAAAAAAGCAGCTAAGTAAAGAAAAACGAGTGGCCAGCATTACTTTAAGAAATGAAGGTCAGTCAGTCCGAAAAATTAGGAAAACTTTGAAAGTGTCCCCAAGTGCAGTTGCAAAAACCATCAAGCGCTACAAAGAAACTGGCTTACACGAGGACCTCCCCAGGAAAGGAAGACCAAGAGTCACCTCTGCTTCTAAGAATAAGTTTATCCAAGTCACCAGTCTCAGAAATCGCAGGTTTACAGCAGCTCAGATTAGAGACCAGGTCAATGCCACACAGAGTTCTAGCAGCAGACACATCTCTACAACAACTGTTAAGAGGAGACTTTGTGCAGCAGGCCTTCATGGTAAAATAGCTGCTAAGAAACCACTGCTAAGGACAGGCAACAAGCAGAAGAGACTTGTTTGGGCTAAAGAACACAAGGAATGGACATTAGACCAGTGGAAATCTGTGCTTTGGTCTGATGAGTCCAAATTTGAGATCTTTGGTTCCAACCACCGTGTCTTTGTGCGACGCAGAAAAGGTGAACGGATGGACTCTACATGCCTGGTTCCCACCGTGAAGCATGGAGGAGGAGGTGTGATGGTGTGGGGGTGCTTTGCTGGTGACACTGTTGGGGATTTATTCAAAATTGAAGGCATACTGAACCAGCATGGCTACCACAGCATCTTGCAGCGGTATGCTATTCCATCTGGTTTGCGTTTAGTTGGACCATTATTTATTTTTCAACAGGACAATGACCCCAAACACAACTCCAGGCTGTGTAAGGGCTATTTGACCAAGAGGGAGAGTGATGGGGTGCTACGCCAGATGACCTGGCCTCCACAATCACCAGACCTGAACCCAATCAAGATGGTTTGGGGTGAGATGGACCGCAGAATGAAGGCAAAAGGGCCAACAAGTGCTAAGCATCTCTGGGAACTCCTTCAAGAATGTTGGAAGACCATTTACGGTGACTACCTCTTGAAGCTCATCAAGAGAATGCCAAGAGTGTACAAAGCAGTCATCAAAGCAAAAGGTGGCTACTTTGAGAAGAACCTAGAATATAAGACATATTTTCAGTTGTTTCACACTTTTTTGTTAAGTATATAATTCCACATGTGTTAATTCATAGTTTTGATGCCTTCAGTGTGAATGTACAATTCTCATAGTCATGAAAATACAGAGGAATCTTTGAATGAGAAGGTGTGTCCAAACTTTTGGTCTGTACTGTATATATATATCTATATCTATAGATATAGATATATATATCTATATCTACATAGATATAGATATATATGTCTATATCTATATAGATATATATATACATACATACACATACTACATTTCTAATTGGAGGTATTTGCTTATATTATAATTACACCTACTAACTATTGGGATAGGTTCTTGTAGACTGGAATTCCCCTTTAAGTTTTATGTGGGTTCTACCACTTAACATGTGCATGACCTTATCTGTCTCAATGAGGTGCTGTGAGGCCTGCTTCAGTAGCAAGGAGTAATATAATAGAGGTCACTGAAGATGCGTTCTCAGGCTCACTTCACTGTGAGCCAGGATGATGAATTGCGGTGATCTCATGGAGGTCACAACAATTCATAGCCCTGCCCTGGCTCACAGTGAACTGCGCTCACAGCACCTCATTGTGTTCTGCTTTTCAGCGTGAACGGTCACATCATGGCATCGTTCATGTTGAAAATATGGATTACGGTGTGGGAAAGTATGGCTTATCTGCACTTCCGGCAGGTGAGGGATACGATTGTTTATTATTTTTGGGGACATGGCATTGATGGATTAGGTGTAAGGTAAGTATTTGTTTATTATTTCCTGTTTTTTTCTTTTTACAGGGGACATGGACTGCAATGGAAAAGGCATGAGGTGAGTATAACATCTCTTTTATTTTTAAATAAATGTGTAAAACATTGTTTTTTTTTCAAATAAAAACACAGCAAGAATAAAATCTTTTATTTCAATACTTACTATGGGGTTAGTAATGGGGGAGTCTTTCCATTACTAATCCCCGGGCTTGATGACACCTGATAATACAAAGGTGATCCCAACAATATTACCCCACTTGTTACTGCCACAGGGCAAGTGGGAAGAGCACCATTTCTGGAGCAGCTGAGAGCTGATGCTGGTAGCCTGGGGGGGCAATATCTATGACCCCATCCCAAGGCTATTAATATCAACCCACAGCTGTCCGATTAACCTTTGCTGGTTTGAATTTATAGGGGTACACTACGCCATTTTTTTTCCAGTGGTCCCCAGTAAATTCACCAGCAAAGGCTAAGCAAACAGCTGTGAACTGTTATTAATAGCCTGGGGACCTTATGGGATATTGTCCCTTTTCCAAGATTATTAACATCAGGCCCAAGCCGTGGGCTTTCCCACTGCTGGTTATGAACATTGTGAAGGAGCCCACGCCGGTTTTTTAAATGTAATTCTTTATTTCATACAGGAGGGAAACAGCTGCTGCTGTATACATCTCCCATGATTTTCTCCTGGTGACATTGATCTGAGGGTGAGCAAGAAACAATAATGAGAGCTGCCTTCAACGCCGGCACCTGGAAACAGCCTGAACTGTCCCGCCTCCTCGCAGGCGCTGATACGTGTCTCACTGACGACACAGATGTCATCAGTGTGCACGTGTGCGGCACGCATTTTGTTTGGTCCGTGTGAAAAACCTGACATGTGCGCACCACCACTGAATACAATGGGTGTGCGTGTGTATTTGTGGCCCTTAAAAAATGGACAGCATATGGACGTGTAAAGAAGGCCTTACAGCCATTTCTACATTTTTTGAATGCCCTCGGTTTTTCCAAATAATCAGATATAGGAACGAAAATCTAGAGTAATTTATTTCATTTAAGTAAAATGTGAATGTGCCCTTGCAGTAGACAGCATTTGCATCAAAAGAAGATCCATATCAGTACACAGTTCACATCTATGTCACAATGTGTATGTGCAGGGTAGTGCTGAGTGTCCATTCAGGTACAATACATCTAGCACCACTGTGTTAGGTATAGCTACTCACTCATTTAGTTCCAGCGCTTCATGTGCTGCAGAAATCCTGGCTTGTGGATTTCTTTCTCGCCATGCTTTTTGCATTACTATTCAATGAAAAAAAAAAAGGAAAACTTGATTGATCAGTTATAATTAATTCCAAAGAAACACTCTGAGTGTAACAACAATTAGCCTCTCCTTCAAAAAGTCGTCTCAAAACAAGATAGGCACCAACTGTCTGAATGAGATGCCAGAGACCCACCAGTAAAGATAACTCGGGGGGCTTATGGTTCAGCTACATGCAAATGTCACCTGACCTTAATTCACAAAGGCACCTCTACTTCTATGTAGTAATAAACTGGGTAGTTATTAATGAATAATGACATGCTGTCATTGTCTGGACATAGTAAATCAACTATATTGTGCCAACTACTGGAGGTCAGGGGGCCACGTCAGCACAGGGGCCTACAGGGGGAATAAACTATGGGCTAGTGAGACCAAAAGATGGTCCTTTTATATTTTGTAGTTAAATCTCAAGACCCCAGTACAAGGGGTCAAGTGTTTTTCTATATTACAGGCAAAAAAGATTTGTGGCAATCTTTATATAAAAAATATGTATGGGAAGACTAGACACGACTGATGGTACAGGGCGCAAGGGACAAGTTTCTAGTTGCCATCATTACTTAACCCCTTTACTGCCTTGAGATTTTCAGTTTTTGCTCCCCTTCTTCCCAGAGCCATAACTTTTTTATTTTTCCGTCAATATGTCAGTATGAGGGCTTGTTTTTTGCGGGAGGAGATGTACTTTCTAGGGTCAGGAGGCGCGGGCGCAGACATGCAGGGGGCGGGGCGCAGACATGCAGGGGGCAGGACGCACAGACATGCAGGGGGCGGGAAGCGCAAACCCGCGGGAGGGCCGGAAGCGCAGATACGCGGGAGCGGGAAGCGCAGACGCAGGGGGGCGGAAAGCGCAGACACACGGGGGCCGGACGCACAGACACGCGGGGGCGGGATGCGCAGGCGCAGACATGCCAGTAAATGCTGCTTGTAAACTTTTTGAAATTTAAAGTTCAAATGCATCAGAACACTGAGTGCAGTTCTTACTGGCATCTGCAGGTCGCATGTGATCTGTGTCACATGTAAAGAAGGTCTGATGATCCTGGGCTGAAAGATTCATATCATAATAGGTTAGCGGTTCTCGTCCCGTCACCCACGTGTATCTGTAATACAGCAGAAGTCTGGATTATACACAGCGCTTTATGGTTTTCACACATTATCATCACTCCCTGATGGGGCTCACAATCTAGATTCCATGTCTTTGGCGTGTGGGAGGAAACCAGAGTACCCGGAGGAAACCCACGCAAACACAGAGAGAACATACAAACTTCTTGCAGATATTGTCCTTGGTGGGATAGATTTACAATTATAAACTACTGTACATAATATTGGTTTCTTTTTACAAACTAACAAATGGCGATAAAGGTGCCTCCTGCTAGACAGCCCTCATCTCCCAGCAGGCTCTTGAAATGGAGAATACTTGATTTTGGGCTGCTTCTATTGACAGAATTTTGCTAGACCCCAGAGAACTTTATTTCTAGCGTGATACAGGCATGCAGCACTTCTTGGACATGGATGTGTGGATTTTCTTAAACCTCATTTGGAATGGTATTAACTTGAATATGTGAATGGAAACTGCTTTCTATAGGTTACAACATAAGACTAAACATCCAGTATATATTCACTTAATGTTTTCAAAGGGAATCTGTCACCAGGTTTTTCCTATGTAATCTGAGAGCAGCCTGATGTAAGGATAAAGACCCTTATTGCAACAATTTAATCACTTCCTGGGCTGCTTGCTGCAATTTTGATAAAATCAGTTTTCTGTGCTGCAGATCTACCAGTCCTCTCTTTATGTGCTGCTCTGTGTAACCCCGTGCCCCACTATTGATTAGCAGCATTTTGCTTATGTAATGTACAAAGAAAGCTGCCAATCAGTAGTGGGGGTGGGACTACACAGAGCAGGAGAACTACATGGCACAAGACAAAAAGTCCTCTAGTGATAATCTCCTGCTTATAAAACACTGATTTTATTGAAACTACATTAAGCAGCGCAGTAAGTGAAATAAATGAATTCAGGATCCCTGCCCTTAAATCCTGCTGCTTTCAGATTCAATAGCAAAACCCTGCTGACAGATTCCGATTAAGGAAAAAGTGCTTTGCACAGAGCTAACGATTACTTTACTTAGGGATTAATGAGAACTCCTTAGGAATCACCAGAACGGTTTTGTTCCCTGCACCACACATTAGGAATGGCACTGTGCATAGAGAAAAGCATTATTATTATTATTCACCCATATTAAATAATTATAATTTGAACTGGACCATGAATAGGAATTCTGCTTTATAAGGGTGCCCAATAGCTTTCAACTTTTTGTTTTACAGAACAATGAGTAACCTATAAATTGCAAGGAGTGCACAGGTCAGGAATAATTTCATCTTTACACTCCGTGGACACTGATTTTATATCCCCAATGTTGGTTATTTATATGGTAACATCAGACAAGGCACTGAAAGCAAATGTATTCATTGTACATTCTACCTTAATTTGGATTTTATTACAAAAAAAAAACGTTTGCTTCTCTTGAGAACATGCTATATATTCAGCCTAGAGAATAGCAAATTATACGCAGCTGCCAATATTTCCCGGAAAGCATGCATCTACAGGTATCCAAAACTCACACATATTGCCACATTGAAAAACACTCAGCCATGTTTGCCATTATAAAGTGGTTAATGTAACAAAATAACGTGTTTGTATTTTCTTTGCATATTAAATTTAGAAAGCTTGCCAATATGCATTATTGTTTAAACTGAGCTTTTGGACAAGTTTTAGTATGCTGAATATTTCCAGGAATGCATACACACTTTAAAGAGTAAAAACTTTGCGCTTTTTTATTATTATTCAGCAGACACTTGAATTTTGCAGATTGCTGGGGGGTCAAGGTCCTCATTCCCCCCCAATCACATAATAGAACACAGAGAAAGCGTCTGAACATGCACGTAGCCTGGATTCAACAGAAAGCATACGCTTTGTAGCTTCATTGCCTATGCTTTCCATGGAGTCCATGCTCCAGCCTGTGTGTGCAGCTCTGTGCTCCTGTCTGCGGAGCTACCCACTGTTTGGGAGGGAATGGGGGGGGTCTGTTGAGCGATTTGTGGAGATCTCACAATCCGGACACCCAATGATTCAAGTGCCTGTTAAATACAGGAATAAACAAGCTGCAAGTTTAGTTACTCTTTAAATATGTATATGTTCAGGTTTTATAAACCAACATAATACATTTTAGTGCCATCAAAATAGCAGGAATAGTATTAAAGTGAGAATACTGTACAAAGTACATTGCAATCTATGGCAGAAAAACATGGTTATACTTTAGTTATGCAAATTCACAGAGCAGAAGTGACTAATTGCCGAACATTATCCAAATCATAAATAAACGCTTGTATGCAGCATTGTACTTTGCACCTGTCAAAATGATAATAGCTCCAACATTTTGTGTTACATAGCACGTCACAGACAACTACATGGCCATGGAGATAGAAATCCCTGCACATCACAAAGGCCATGCCTCAATCTACGTTAGTCATTTCCTACACGTCCAATGACTTAGACTAGAAAAGAGATTTCCTTCTTCAGCCTATTCATTAGACGTAAAGCCAGAGTAAGTCCCGGGTTTAGCTGATCATTCTCTCATTTCCCTCCCCAAATCTCCAGCAGAACTCTGCTCCAATAGACCGGATTTAGAAGGTCAATCGGGATAAAGAAGAAGAAAGAATAATAAATTCCATCTCAGGACAACAGAGCTTTCTTGTAAAAGGTTTCACAGCTATATAGATGTATTGATATTTTGTGCAGTGCTTAATGTTCAGTGCTTGGAAAAAACTTGACAAATGTATGATAAAGGGGTTCTTCCCTTTCAAATTGAATTTGTACAAAACACAAAAATAAAAACCATGCTGTACCCCAGGTTCAACAGTGAGTTTCCACCACTGCTCCCGGTATGGGTAGACCAAACGCCCAACTCTGAGCAGTTGGATCACAGATGGACGTCACATGGACACATGGCAGCCAATGGCAGGCACCTGGAGCAGCGGCAGAAACTCACTGGTGGACCCGCAGAAAGTGAGTAAAGCGTGGTTTGATTTTTAAACCAACATCCAGCATGGCATGATCTTTGAAAGGGACCAACCCCTTGAAGTCTTATTTTTAACCAGCATGTATATGTTAATATACACACAAGTTTGTGTGGTGCAGTTTATGGATTCTTTTTGGTGCACAGTATATATTTTCTCCAAGAAGTTACCTGTTATACTCCGCTCCTCGAAACAGGTTTAATGGGTTTCGCCAGACTTTACATTCTGTGAAGTAGAACAGTAGACTGGTAATTAAAACGGCTATACAAAATAGGTTATTAAAACCGAAAGTATACAAAAAAGGTATACAGCCAACTGTAACAAATCACTCATCTTTGACTTTTTTTTAAGGTTGCTTGTCTAGAGTATTAGAGGTGACATTCATATAGGGGGCTTACAAAAAAACAAAAAAAAAACAAAAACACTTGTACTATGTTTAATAGGTCAATTTAAGTTTTGAGGGTGACAGACTAAGAAGAAAAAAAGAATGCTACCCTCCATGAAATTTGGGGTATGCAACTCTTACACGTTTCCATCTATACAGTGGAGTAGGGGTTTGTATACTACTTGTTTGACAACATCTTAGTGGGAATATGAGGAAGAATAGCTAAATTATATGTACACATTTTTCTTCTGCTTGGTGGTCAGGTAGGGTCTTTTATTTGTATCATTAATGGTCTTTGAATTTCACCTGTTTTGTTTTTTGTCCCGCTAGCTGACTACAATCTGCCATCATTTGACCCTCTGACAATTACAAAATGCTTTGGAATACATAATATTCCAGAACTTTATAGTATAATACTGATCTGCTCCGACAGACCAGCGGTTCATAGTCTCTTTCCCAGCTGCCATAAGCATCAGTCCCTGCGATCAAATCACTAGGTGTCGATAGCCAGGCATAGGGGGGCAGTCCCATCACACTCGTAGTATGCAGCGACCACGACATTTTAAAAGGGTTAACAAATCCAATCAGATCTGGTTACAGTGCGCATGCTCGGCATTGGATCTGTGCTTGCAGCAGTTATGGTGGATATAAGAGGAGGCTCCTCGGCAGCACAATTCTAGTGGAGAGACGCAGACGTCTTTTTCATGTAGTAAGGGGAAGTGCCACCTACTCTCAAGTTACAAAAAAGCATTGCAGGGACAGGAAGTTGTTTATGAGCACGAGGCCTAACACGATAAGTTTTTGTCATGAATTGCTATAATGCAAAAATAAGATCGACCAAACAAGGCAAACCTTTACTGTTCCACCACCCCAACCACTCCATATACCAGACCTCTGCCCTTCCCTACCAACCTCCCTCTCCAACATCACTGAAGGAGAGCTTTACTCATCTCCTTTTCAAATCACACCTCACCACCTGTGCACTTGTCTTCATCCCTTCCCACCTGCTCCCCAACCTCACTAACACGCTCATCCCAGCCCTAACCCATCTCTTCAACCTATCGCTATCTTCTGGTACCTTTCCCTCTGCCTTCAAACATGCAACCATCACACCCATCCTCAAAAAAACAAATCTTGACCCAACTGCTATGCCCAGCTATCGCCCAATATCATTGCTTCCAAACTCCTTGAGCAGCATGTCCACGCTCAACTTTCCTCCCACCTCTCATCTAACTCTCTCCTTGACAACCTCCAATCTGGCTTCCGACCCCACCACTCCACTGAAACTGCCCTGACCAAAATTACTAATGACTAACTCACAGCCAAAGCTAACAGACAGTTCTCCATCCTCCTCCTCCTTGACCTGTCCTCTGCCTTTGACACAGTCGACCACTGCCTACTGCTACAGATTCTTTCTTCCCATGGCATCAAAGACCTTGTCCTGTCCTGGATCGCCATTTACCTTTCCGACCGCACATTTAGCGTCTCCCACTCCTACTATACCTGTCAGGATCCCGTCTGGGTTGGAGCCGATGTTACTGCAAACACTAGGGAAAGCAGAGGCAGGTAGCGTAGTCAGAAGGCAGGCCGAGGTCGGTACACAGGAAAGCAGTGTTTGTAGCAGGGAAGCAGGCAAATAACGTAGTCAGGTGGCAGCCGGAGGTCGGTACACAGGAAAGGCAGTTCGGTAGCAGAGGAGCAGGCAGATAACGTAGTCAGGTGGCAGCAGGAGGTCGGTACACAGGAGAGCAGTGTTTGTAACAGCAGGAACAGCAGGAGAAAGAGCTTGACTAAAGGCTGGAAGCACAATAATCTCGCAATGACACACCCAAAGGGCCAGGTTTATATAGGGTGTGTAATTGGCAATCAGAGGCCCAATCAAGAGAGCACTAGGTGTAGCCAATCAGGAAGAACAGTCAATGGTATCTGGGTTCAGCAAGGAACTTTGCAGCCAGCAGAATAGCTCAGATGGTAGAGCTGCTGGCCAGTGGACAAGAGGTACTGGGTTCGACTCCTGACAGTACTCCCTCCTTCCAGGATGGCCTCTGGACATCTCAGGAGCTGGCTTATCCGGGTACCTTTGATGAAAGGCTCTTGTTAGTCTAGGAGCATGGACGTTGTCCCTTGGTTCCCATGAATTTTCCTCTGGTCCGTAACCCTTCCACTGCACCAGATACTGCAGTTTACCTCTGAATTTTCGGGAGTCCAGAATCTTATCCACAATGTATTCTTCTTCACCACGGATCCTTTCTGGTGGAGGAGGTGGCTGAATTCTTCCTGGAAACGGGTTTTCACAGAAGGGTTTGAGCAAGGATATGTGAAACACTGGATGAATCTTTAGATTGTTGGGAAGTTTTAAACGAAAAGCAACCTGGTTAATTTTTGCAGAAATTTGAAAAGGTCCAATGAATTTCTGACCCAATTTGGAGGATGGCACATGTGTCTTAAGGTTTTTAGTGGACAGCCAAACTTTGTCTCCAACCTGAAGAGCAGGGGGCACTCTCCGATGTTTATCTGCTGCTTCCTTATATTCTTCCTGGGTCTTGAGCAATATCTCTGATAATTCCTTCTGGGATTCCTGTAATTTTGTAAGCCTGTCATTAACAGCAGGAATGGGAGTGTTCACTGGCAGATTAGGGATAAATACTGGATGTACTCCATAATTAGCAAAAAATGGGGTTTGAGATGTAGCGCTATGTATGGAGTTGTTGTAGGCAAACTCTGCTGTTGGTAAATAGTCCACCCAGTCATCCTGAAGATAGGAAATGAAGCAACGGAGGTATTGCTCCAAAGTCTGGTTCGTTCTCTCCGTCTGGCCATTGGACTGAGGATGGAAAGCGGTAGAAAGATTCACCGTGACTCCCAAGGCTGTACAGAAACTCTTCCAAAATTTTGACGTAAACTGAACGCCTCTGTCAGACACCACGCTGTCAGGAATTCCATGTAACCTGAATACTTCTTTGATCATCAGTTCTGCAGTTTTTTCAGCAGTAGGAATTCCTTCAGTTGGAATAAAGTGGGCCATTTTTGTGAGTCGGTCCACTATGACAAGGATGACGGTCATCTGTTTGGAAGGGGGTAGTTCCACAATAAAATCCATGGAAATAGATCCCCAAGGCCTGGATGGAACTGGGAGTGGTTGCAAGAGTCCTAGAGGAGACGATCGTGGGGTCTTGTTTCGTGCGCATGTTAAACAGGTTGAAACATATTTCCTCACGTCCTTCCTACAATTAGGCCACCAAAAGAAACGAAGTAGTAAGTCTTGTGTTTTTGCAACTCCAGGATGTCCTGCCAGTTTAGAATCATGGACACTTTTGAGGACTTCAAGGCGAGAAGATTCAGGTACATATATTTGGTGTTTCTGCATCCAAAACCCCTCTTTGAATGGAAGATCGATGTCTTCCGAAGGATGGTTAAGGAAAGAGTCCTCTTGATATCCATCTTTAATTCTATTACCTAGTCCTCTAGAGTGCAATATTCCCAAAAAATTTTTAGGGCCTAGAATTGTATCATCATTACTAGACCTCTCCTGAGGTTCCGAACACATCCTGGACAGGGCGTCAGCCTTGCCATTCCTTGAACCAGGCCGGTAAGAGATTATAAAATTGAATCTTGAGAAAAATAAGGCCCATCGTGCTTGTCTTGCAGACAATCTTTTTGCTGTACGGAGGAATTCAAGATTCTTGTGGTCCGTGAGGACAGTCACAGGGTGATTGGCACCTTCCAGAAGATGTCTCCACTCGGAGAAGGCAACTTTAATGGCTAACAGTTCTTTATTACCAATGTCGTAGTTCTTTTCTGCAGATGACATGGTGTGGGAAAGAAACGCACATGGGTGAAGTTGCATCTTGTCCCCAACTCGCTGAGACAGAATAGCTCCCACTGCAGAGTCCGAGGCGTCCACTTCGACAGTAAATGGCAATTCAGGATTTGGGTGTACTAACAATGGAGCAGACGTAAAAAGAGTTTTCAACTTGTCAAAAGCCTCCTGTGCCTCTGGAGACCAGAAAAATGCTTTTGTCTTTTTTGTTAGTGTAGTAATTGGTAGTATGATCCGTGAAAAGTTCTTTATAAATTTTCGGTAAAAATTTGCAAATCCTATGAAACGCTGGACGTCTTTTAAATTTCTTGGAACAGGCCAGTCCACTACAGCATTGATTTTGCCGGGATCCATGCTCAGACCTTCTGGGAGATGATATATCCCAGAAATTGGATACTGGTTTGTTCAAACTCACATTTTTCAAGTTTAATGTAGAGATGGTTCTCCTGTAGTCGTTCCAAGACTAACTGGACGTGCCTGCGATGCTCTTCCAAGGTGTCTGAAAATATAAGAATGTCATCGAGATAAGCCACAACGAATTGGTCCAAGAAATCTCGAAATACATCATTAATAAAATGTTGAAAGGTGGCTGGGGCATTGCTAAGGCCAAAGGTCATAACAAGAGATTCAAAATGTCCATATCTCGTTCTGAAGGCGGTCTTCCACTCATCTCCTGGGCGAATCCGTATGAGGTTGTAAGCCCCTCTAAGATCCAGCTTCGTAAAGATTTTCGCAGAACGGAGTCTCTCAAATAGTTCAGGAATCAAGGGTAGCGGGTAGCGATTCTTGACAGTGATATTATTCATCTCTCTGTAGTCAATACATGGCCGCAGAGTGGAGTCTTTCTTTTCAACAAAGAACAGGGGTGCCCCAGCTGGAGATGTGGAAGGTCGAATAAAGCCTTTCTCTAAATTTTCATCCAGGAACTTTCTTAATACCTTCAATTCAGGTTCGGAAAGATTGTAAATCCGTCCAAATGGAATGGTTGCTCCTGGCAGCAATTCAATGGGACAGTCATAAGGACGGTGAGGAGGTAATTGATCTGCTTTCTTCTTACTGCAGACATCAGAGAACTGCTGATATTGAGGTGGTAGTTTCTCTTCCTTCTCATGCGAAATCTCAGAGATTTGGACTTGTTGGAGAACAGGGGGTTCCTTATGACAATTATTCTTACAGTAGTCAGATAGAAAGGTCATGGTCCTTGATGCCCAGTTGATAGAAGGGTTATGGACTGAAAACCAGGGGATCCCTAGAATAACCGGAAATTTCGGAGATGAAATAAGGTGGAAACTGACAGCTTCATGATGATCCGGGTCGATACAAATCTCCAGTTCGATTGTCTCCTGCGTGACAGGTCCAGAAGACAAAGGTGATCCATCCACAGTTTCCATTTCAATTGGTGTGGATTTGGTCCTACTGGAAATATCATTATCACGTGTAAATTTTAAGTCCATAAAATTTCCTCCTGCTCCCGAATCCAACAGGGCAGAGCATTGTATTTTTTGGGTGCCCATTACAACCTGAATGGGGATTACAAAATGAGATGATGTGGTATGTATTTTGTCTATTTCTGGCGTTACTGATGAGATAGTCTGCAAGATGGAATCCGACTGCTGAGAAAGGTCCGTATTGCTGGCAGACCTGTTGTTGGTAAAGGCTATAGTCCTTTTGTTAGGACAGTTGATGGCATAGTGTCCAGGGTCCCCACAATAGAGGCAGAGATGTTCTGCACGTCGCCTCTCCTTCTCCTGTGCAGAGAGTGGTCTTCGGATGACGTCGATCTGCATCGGTTCAGACACAACTTGCGTCTTTTCTTGGTGGTCTGATGCTGAAAATGAGAAGCCAGGGCTATTCCCAAGTGCTCGCAGTCTCTCCTTTCTCCTTTCAGTAAGTCTCTGGTCAATCCGGATACATAGTTGAATAAAGTCCTCCAACTGGTCAGGGGTCTCAACCCTGGCAAGCTCGTCTTTCACTGGTTCTGATAACCCTCGTCGAAATTGACTTCTCTGGGCCGCTGGATTCCAGGTGGTGTCGGCCACCCAGCGACGGAACTCCGATGTATATTCCGCAACAGAGCGACGTCCTTGGCGCAAATTATGTAATTTGGTTTCTGCTGTGGCACAGCGGTTTGGGTCATCAAAAACTTGATTCATAGCTGCGATGAAAGCTTCCAGGTCATTAAGGAGGGCATAGTCCTTTTCTACATAAGGTGAAGCCCAAGCAAGAGCTTCATCCGTCAGGAGATTTATCATGAAAAAAACTTTCTTCCTCTCACTGGTAAAGGGAGCAGGTTGCATCTGGAAGTATATGCGGCATTGATTGAGGAATCCTCGGTACTGCTTGCGATCCCCACTGAACTTTGCAGGCAGCGGCAGCCGCGCATTTGATTCGGACCCTGAATTGCGCACGTCCAGTAGTTGTTTTTGTAGCTCAATTACTTCCTGTTGTATCGCCGTGAAATCAGTTTGTAACTTGGCATATTTTCCTTGAGAGTCAGTACAAAAACTTTGAAGCTCCGTAACTTGCCGCCTCAGGGTGTTCACAGCGGACTCCATTTTGGCGCGAGATTATTCTGTCAGGATCCCGTCTGGGTTGGAGCCGATGTTACTGCAAACACTAGGGAAAGCAGAGGCAGGTAGCGTAGTCAGAAGGCAGGCCGAGGTCGGTACACAGGAAAGCAGTGTTTGTAGCAGGGAAGCAGGCAAATAACGTAGTCAGGTGGCAGCCGGAGGTCGGTACACAGGAAAGGCAGTTCGGTAGCAGAGGAGCAGGCAGATAACGTAGTCAGGTGGCAGCAGGAGGTCGGTACACAGGAGAGCAGTGTTTGTAACAGCAGGAACAGCAGGAGAAAGAGCTTGACTAAAGGCTGGAAGCACAATAATCTCGCAATGACACACCCACAGGGCCAGGTTTATATAGGGTGTGTAATTGGCAATCAGAGGCCCAATCAAGAGAGCACTAGGTGTAGCCAATCAGGAAGAACAGTCAATGGTATCTGGGTTCAGCAAGGAACTTTGCAGCCAGCAGAATAGCTCAGATGGTAGAGCTGCTGGCCAGTGGACAAGAGGTACTGGGTTCGACTCCTGACAATACCTCCTCATCCCGCCCTCTCTCTGTTGGAGTCCCTCAAGGCTCTGTCCTGGGGCCTCTACTTTTTTCCATCTATACCCTTGGCCTAGGACAACTCAAAGTCCCATGGCTTCCAGTACCACCTGTATGCGGACAATACTCAGATCTACCTCTCTGGCCCAGATGTCACCTCTCTGCTGTCCAGAATCCCGGAGTGTCTATCAGTCATATCCTCATTCTTCACCTTTCGCTTCCTAAAACTCAATGTAGACAAAACCGAACTCATCATCTTTCCTCCATCTCACGTATCTTCCCTACCCGATCTATTATGGTAAATGGCATCACGATCTCTCCCGCACCTGAAATCCGCTGCCTCGGAGTAACTCTAGACTGTCCTTCAAACCACACATCCAAACTCTTGCCACCTCCTGTCGCCTCCAACTTAAAAACATTTCCAGAATCCGTCCCTTCCTCAGCCCTCAATCTACTAAAACTCTTGTGCCTTGATTACTGCAACACCCTCCTCTGTGGCCTCCCCGTTAACTCTCTTGCACCACTCTAGTCTGTCCTCAACTCTGCTGCCCGACTAATCCACCTCTCCCCTCGCTACTCCCCTGCTTCTCCCCTCTGCAAATCCCTCCACTGGCTCCCAATTCCCCAACGAATCCAGTTCAAACTAGTAACACTGACCTACAAAGCCGTCCACAACCTGTCTCCTTTATATATCTCTGAACTAATCTCCCAATATCTTCCTTCACGTAATCTTCGATCCTTCCAAGACCTCCTACTATCCTCCACACTTATTCGTTCCTCACACAACCGCCTCCAAGATTTCTCCCGAATATCCCCCATCCTCTGGAATTCCACGTCAACATGTATGATTATCCACCACCCTTGGATCCTTCAGACGGAACCTGAAAACCCATCTCTTCAGGAAAGCCTACAGCCTGCAATAACCATTCCGCCACGCCGCCACCACCCGAGCTTCCGCCTCGCCGCCATCACCCGAGCTGCCGCCTCGCCGCCACCACCAGAGATGCTGCCACCACCAGAGCTGCCGCCACCACCACAGCTGCTGCCTCGCCGCTACCACCACCAGAGCTGCCGCACCCCCGACCTTCTGTTTCTTCCCCATTATCCCGTAGAATGTAAGTCTGCAAGGACAGGGTCCTCTCCCCTCTGTACCAGTCTGTCATTGTAAATTTGTTTACTGTAAATGATATCTATAACTTTGTATGTAACCCCTTCTCATGTACAGCACCATGGAATTAATGGCGCTATATAAATAAATAATAATAATGCCTGGAATTCTCGGCTCGGAATCTGTCTTACACCTTACACTAGCCACCCAGATTCCAACCAGCATTGCAGCTCCCTGCTAAACAAGAGAGCAGGAGACCCTTATTCTCACTTCTGGGGCTCCTTACCACTAGATGTTTCAAGAACCTAAAAGAGAATTCTTATAAAAATTATTGCAGACCTTAGGAGTCTAGCATGTAAAAAATGTGGCCCTGGAAGGTCATAGACCCTGATCTGCGGTGTACAGGTAGGGGGTTCGTATTCTCAGACAGCAAATAACATGGGAAAGGAGGGTCAGGAACATTGGTTGTCATACTTGATCCTTTTTATTCTAACTTGAGATTAAGCCAAGTGCATGTTTACACAGGGTGGGCATGGAGATAGATGGTTGGAGAACAATAAATAGTTTAACGCCAAATAAACCCTTTACGGATCCTCAAAAAGTTTAGCATGTAACAGGTCTGAGTAATACGAAATGGCACGGAACTATAGAATGAACATGTGCACAATTCAAGAAAGAAAATGTGAGAGATGCTTTTCTTCATGTCTTAAAATGAGAAATATTCTTAAATATTCCATAAATGTATATTCCTTAAAACCTTCTCTATCATCTTCCTCCGGGCAGTGCCATGGTATTATTGTGCTAGATTTGATTTCAAATATTTTTATTGATTCATATTATAATAAGAAAGGTGAGGTGAGACTGGGGCAACACAGGAAAACAAAAATGGGAAATTGGGGGGGAGGGTGAATATATGGGGAAATAATACAGAATCAGTATAGATAAGTTGGATCAATCAATATAAGCAACATATTAAGGTGGAACTTATGGATTAAAAAGTTTACTCCAAGACCAAGTATCAATGAGTCAGTCCATTGACTAAAACTGGTTTACCGCAATGTTTATTGCGCTAGGTTTGAACCAGAACATAGATATGAATTCTTATCCTGATGTGAACGTTGCATTTCCACTCCTTGAGATCTATTTCAGAGGGTGTTTTTAAGTATAGTGCTAATGGAAGACGACATTTCTGAAATGCCATTAGATATTAAACTCGTACAATAATTAAATGCAGTGACTTTTGAGTTTTCAGTCAGTGGTATATTTTTTACACATGAAAAATATTATTTAAATAAAATCGGCAGGGGTTTGGTGAAAATTAATTCCAATGATAAACCTAATGATTACCTGAAACGCTCTGTCGACTCGAATCAGCATCCCCATTACTGGTGTTTGAGTTACTTGGTGTGCTATTATCAACTCCTCCCAACAGAGGGCGTAAGTGACTTACAGAGACTTGCTCAATAAATGAAGTTCCATACTTCCGAAAGTACCACCATTCAAATATCTAAATAGGAGAGGAAAAAAATAAAAATAAATAGAATAGGATGTGTAATTGTGGGCTTTAATCTTAAAACACACATCTACAAACCACTGGCAAATCCGTTCCAGCAGTCACACATCAAAATAACTAAAATTTGCATATCTTGAGGTTATTAATGAATTTAACAAAAAAGAAATCTTTTAAATAAGTTAAAAGGAATTTTCTGAGATCTTTTAAAGCATCAAGTCTTTAAAACAACAAAGCAACAAAGCCCGAGGCTGCCGGGAGGAATAAAGTTAATTTCCTCACAGAAAATGCATGAATTCAAGGTCTCAGTATTCGATTTTTAGTTGACCAAAATCCGATACAAAAAGATATAGGTGACAACTGCAAATTCGTAAGAGCATCAGCAACTAGGCTTAGAAAAAAATGTCACTTCATTTCTTTGTGAGGCAGCATTGAAGCTGCACAGAAACATCGAGATGATGGCAGTTTCTCCACAGTTTCATATTTCTACCTATTAAAAGTACCACTCCAGCGTGTTTTTTTTAGCACTGGAGTGGCGCTATAAATGTAAGCCCCTTGCCCCTGCTTTTATATTTACCTTCCACCGTCAGAACCCTAATCACAAGTTCTCAATGCAAGTCTATGAGAGGCAGATCGAGGCACTCATAGGACTTGTAGTGAGAAGTAACCTACAGGCACTCCATGAAACACCAGAGCTGCCGGCAGGTTACTTTTCACTGGAGACGGACGGAAGAGACACTGGAAAAGGATGAAGGCGGTGGCAGGTGACTATGAGACAGGGGAACTACATTTAAAAGCAGCGGTGCAATAAAAAAAAAATAAAAAAAAACACTGGAGTGGTGCTTTACGCAAGAACAGAGTCACAAATCCGAAAGGTAAAATGTGACTTTAGTGCAATTTCTGTGTACAATGGTTAAGTCAGACATTTATGCAGAATTCTCAGCATTCAAGACCAAGTAAAACCTCATTCTTCATAACATGTACGGTAATCCCTACAGAGATAATTCTAGATGAGGCTTATATTAGACCTTGGACAGCAGCCAACTTAGTAAGGTGTTGATAGTGGTAACCCTCAGACAGAACACAGTGCACACAGACAAAATGGCAACCACTACAGAACAGTTATTTCATCATGAAGATACGATTCATACAGATAAGCCCGACGTCCACAAGCTACATGCGTTTCCCCAGGGAAGTTATTTTTAGGGTTCTCAAACATTACTTCAGTTGAAATGTTATCATGGGAATTGTCCTGTCCTGACCCTATTGAGAGTCACAGATCTATTTTGGTGTTATCTAAAACTGTATTAGGCGCTAATAATGTGTTCTTTGATAACACTAAAAGCAGCTTGTTCTAAAGCCAAAAACGTGTGTTCTTGTAATTGAAATCATGCACAGACCTGCAGAGCCAGGACTTTAGGGTATGTGCACACGTTGCAGATTAGCCTGCAGAATTCTCTGCACAGAATCCGCAGCTCTTGGCAGAAAACGCAGGTGCGGATTTTATGCACTTTTGATGCGGATTTTCATGTGTTTTTTTCATGCGGATTTGTATGCGTTTTTGTAAGCTAAATAAAGCTGTTATTTAACAAAGAAAAAAAAAGATTTGTGATGTCATTTCTTGTCCAACCTCCTCTTTTACATTTGTATAAGCCATACTCCATTACACACACAGATAGATAGATGATAATAAAAGATAGATATTAGATAGATAGATGATAATAGATAGATAGATGATATGGGATAGATAGATATGGGATAGATAGATATGGGATAGATAGATAGATAGATAGATAGATAGATAGATAGATAGATAGATAGATAGATAGATAGATAGATAGATAGATAGATAGATAGATGGATAGGGTGCATAAATAGTTAAAGACACACAAAATCTTCATGCAATATCTTTAATTTAAAAAAAAAAAATGGGAAGAAAAAAATGGTGTGGGCTCCCGCGCAATTTTCTGCGCCAGAGGGGGAAAGACATGCACACAGTCCCCGCCCACACACTATACACGCACAGTCCCCGCCCACACACTATACACGCACAGTCCCCGCCCACACACTATACACGCACAGTCCCCGCCCACACACTATACACGCACAGTCCCCGCCCACACACTATACACGCATAGTCCCCGCCCACACACTTCCCTCCTCCCGATCTGCAGAGTTTCATCCGCAGCAAAACTGCAGATGTGCGGATGTGCCAGTCTCAATGCAAGTCAATGGGTGCAGAAACGCTGAAGTTCCGCACAAAGAATTGACATGCTGCGGAAAAAAAACGCTGCGAATCAGTGCGTTTTTTTGAGCAGCATGCGCACAACAAACCTGCGTTTCCCATAGACTTACGTTGGCTGTGCACTACACTGCAGATCTGATGCTTTTCTGAGCGTCCAAAAACGCTGCGGAAACGCATCTAAATCCGCAACATGTGCACATACCCTTAGGCTGGCTATATACAAGCCGGCAGATTATCTCAGGGAGAACAATGCAGAAAAGCGAAACGACGGGTTCAGCCGACACTACTCCAATGTGTGTGGGGGGGCCTTTAGGTCAGTTTACAAGGGCAGACCGCTGGTACTAAATGATGGCAACCTAAAAAATACTGTTACCCGACGAACGAGTGTTTCATCACTGGCAGCCTGACTACATAGAAAGATTATCGTGAATTGAGTGTTCACAAGATTGCTCATTCACAATAATCTTTCAGTGTAAATGTATAATATATGGCTTAAAAACAGATGCTCCTCCTCTATGTACTGACTATACACAGGGTGGCTACATTGTGGCTTCAATGCCAAATATGGCTCACAGATTATTATAGCATCATTTATTCCATGGCCCTTTACATGTGAAAAGGGTAAACATAATAAAAAACAAGTACAATAATCTTGGACAAAATGAGTCACCGACTGGTACAGGAGCAGAGAGGACTCTGCCCACGAGGGCTCACAGTCTACAAGGGATGGGTCAGGATACAGTAAGTGAGGATAGAGCTGGTCGTGCAGTGGTATGGTGGATAGATGGTTACTGCAGGTTGCAGGCTTGTCAGAAAAGGTAGGTCTTCAGGTTCCTTTAGAAGGTTTCCACGGTAGGTGAAAGTTTGATATGCTGGGATAGAGAATTCCAGAGTAGGGTTGATGCACAAGAGAACTCTTGTATGCAATTGTGGAAGAGGTGATAAGAGGGGAGTAGAGACGGAGATCTTGTGAGGATCGAAGGTCGAGGGCAGGTAAGTACCAGGAGACTAGGTCACAGATGTATGGAGGACACAGGATGTGGATGGCTTTGAATGCCATGGCTATGTTTTGAACTGGAGTCTTTGGGTAACGGGAAGCCAGTGAAAGGATTGACAGATGCGAGTCCAGGGAATAGTGGGGAGACAGGTGGATTAGTCAGACAGCAGAGTTTAGATTCAAATGGTGGGCTGCAAGAGTGTTAGAGGGGAAGCCACAAAGCAGGAAGTAGCAGTAGTTGAGGCGGGAGATGATGAGAGCATGCACTAGTGTTTTTGCAGATTCTTGGTTAAGAAATTTGCAGATTCAGGAAATATTTTTGAGTTTGGAGTCGGCAAGAAGTGGAAAGGGCTTGGATATGTGGCTTGAAGGAGAAATCAGAGTCAAGGGTTACCTTGGGTCAGCAAGCTTGCGGAACTGGGGAGAGTGAGCAGCCATTGACTTTGATGGATAGGTCTGCTGGGGATGGGGGGAGGAGGTTGAGCAAGATGGAGGAAAGATGATTAATTCTGTTTTATTAATGTTAAAATTATAGAATTCTAGCAGAGAAGAAAGATGAAAATAGCGGACAGGCATTGTGGGATTCTGGTTATCAAGGAAGTGATATCGGGTCCAGAGAAGTAGAGCTGTGTGTCATCAGCATAGAGGTGATAATGAAAGCCGTGGCCTAGGCCGAAAGTGTAGATGCAGTAGAGCAGGGGTCCTAGAACTGAGAATTGGGGAACACCGACAGATAGAGGGAGAGATGAGGAGATGGTTGTGAATTGGAAACGTTGAATATCCAAGATAGAACCAAATCTGTGATGTCAAGAGATGAGAGAATCTGAAGTAAGAGGGAAAAGTCCAGTGTGTCGAAGACAGATGGCAGGTCGAGGTTCTTTCATTTGGCTTCTAGTTACTCAGCCCCGTCCCAAACAAGCGTCCAGGACTTATTGGATTGGAAAATATGGTTTCTGCTCTGGTCCCAGTGTCGAACGCATCGCCTCGTCTGCTACATTTTTCCTAACTGACTGCTGTCTACTTCTCTAATAGGAAAACAT
Organism: Oophaga sylvatica; assembly: GCA_033576555.1. Taxonomy (NCBI): domain Eukaryota; kingdom Metazoa; phylum Chordata; class Amphibia; order Anura; family Dendrobatidae; genus Oophaga; species Oophaga sylvatica. Next base: position 246,451,453 of record JARQOD010000004.1, on the reverse strand, counting down.
CTGCAAGCAATGTGAGCCCATGAACAGAAGCTGATGTTTCATTGGGGCACAGGCACAGTACATGCAAGTTGTTACTCTTAGTGTGGGCACCATTTTAGACAAGGCAGGAATGTAAGTGAGGAAAATGACCTTGGGTACAAGATTCAGCATACTTCTAAAATATTTGCCAACCCCTTATCTGATCTATTACTATGTAACATTTTCCTTTTGGGGCCAAACTCACAATAATATTAAGTAAAAGGCAAAAAAAAAAGAAAAAAAGAAGAAGAAGAAGTGTCTGCTGCATGCAATGCATTCCCGGGAAGGTACCAATACTGACCTTATATTAACCATTACTATTTGGATGTTTGATGCAGAAGCCACACAAACAAATGTGCTGTCTGCAGCTTTGCATATTATATTTATTGCCGGGAAGTACTCAGATCGCTCACACTCTCGTACGCTTAATAGATGATCCCTACTTTGTTTAGGAATATGCTACTAGGTAAATAAGTTCTGGTGGTCAAAACAAAATCTAGATTTACATCCACTCTGTGGCTTCAGAGGGAAACCATTAAAGGATGGGGTGTATAGTAAATCCGCAAGTATTCATTTGCAGTACAAATTAACTCCACACAAAAAATAAAGCAATTAGGTCTTTTTCCATAGGGATCACTCATTACTAGCTGGGATCTTCTTTGGGGAAATGTCTATTTTGCTGCAAGTATCCACAGAGAATCAATTAGACAGAGCCTCCTTATGCCTGGCAAACTGCGCAGATTATGGCACAGGTCTGTGTATACCACGATACACAGGGGTCATTAACAAGGCATTCCTGCAGAAAGCTCTAGGATGCATGCTCACAAAACTGTTAAAACTTGCACCATGCACCGGTTGGGGGGTTGAAGACCATGTACCTACCACCTGGGCACTGAATCTATAAGAAATTAGAAATAACCAATAAAAATTAATGCCATATTTTACCTATGGTTGTACTGTCCAAAATACAGTTTCCTACATAGGCTGGACCTATACATAAAATACACCAAAAAAGTCCGGTAAATGTAGGTCCCAGAGAAACACTCTTTATATCGCTGACCGGAATGAAAGGGTGGCTGCCCATTAGCACCTTCTCCACTATTGGGAATGAGCATGTTCCCATTAGAGGGACCCGAATTGATCAGAAATTTATGGTCAAGACGGGAATACTTCTTTAAGGCCACGATCCCATGATGAGCTTTTATTGTTACAGATTTTCTGCACCCATTAAATAAAAATAGGCTGCTTGCATTTTCACAAGAAAACACATAGTAGGAAAAAAAATAAAATCAACAGAAGCAAAATTGCCAAAAACCACAAACCTAAAAAGACAATCATTATTGCATTTGCTTTCCCCCCACAGATTTTGGTTTTTTTTTTCACCCATTTTCCATTTATTCTGCTTTCAAATTGCACCTTTTGCTAAGTCTATTTTATAGGCGTTTGCCTGTTTTCTAGTGAAGGGCGAACCCAAACAGTAAAGTTCTTCTCCCAGAAGTTAGTGTTACTGTTAGGGTTCAGCAGCCTAAACAAAGCTTGAACTTTCGGCTCCATCACAGCCAAAAACAAAACACACAATATGGGGTCCCCTTTATTTTTCATAACAAGCACAGGTAAAGAGATAAGTGCGAGCTGCAGCCCTCAGCTGTGTGGTTTATCTTGGCTGGTTATCAAAACTAGAGGGGCCCCCATGCCGTTTTTTTTAATTTCGATAAATAAAAAAAAACGAATGCGGTTCTCCTTATTTGTGATAACCTGCTGCGGTAAAGCAGACAGCTGGAGGTTGGTATTCTCAGGCTGGGAAGGTCCATGGATATTTTGCCCTTCTCAGCCTAAAAATAGCCAGCAGCAGTCCCACAAAAAGTGCATTCATTAAATGTGACAACTCTGACGCTTTGCCTAGCTCTTCCCGCTTGACCTGGCAAGTGTGGTAATATTTTGGGGTTGATGTCAGTTATCTAATGTCCGCTGACATAAAGCCCAGGGGTTAGTAATGGAGAGGCTTTTAAAATACACCCCAATTATTAACCTCGTAGTCAAAAGCAATAAACACACACACACACAGATAAGTCCTTTAATTGTAAAAGCACTTGCCCTATTTTAGGGTATGTGCCCACGATCTGCGAGCGTCAGCCCTTTGAACACAGCAGTGTCGCTGCGTCCAAAACGCTGCAGTCTATTGAACACAGGTGAATCCACATATGATCACTGAACCGTGCGGATTCACTACGTTCAATACATTATATTGGTGAAACTTCTTTTGCGGAGACTAGGGTCTCCGCAAGAGAAACGGACATGCTGCGGTCTGGAGAGATGCGCCACATGTCTGTCTTTGGATGCATAGTGGGCATGGGATTTTTTTTTTTTTTTTTAAAATCCCATCCACTATGCTGTAACAGCTGGACGCTGCAGGTTAGGCACTGCACAAGTACACAGCGTTTACTGATCGTGTGCACATATCCTGTCCCATTTATTACCTTTAAGAAAAAAAAATAAAAAATCCAAAGCGGAACACCGTATGCAGTGCTAAGTGGTGACATCAGTAATGCAACCACTCAGAACGGCTGCCGAAACACACTGACAGTAACATGTGAATTCGGCTAATGCAACGAGCGTTGACGTCAGTAAAGTTATCGCAGTTCAACGGCTATGAACTGCGAAAACCTTACTGACAGCAATGCTCATAACAAGAGCTGGATTCATACACTTTCAGTGTGTTCAACCGCTCAGCACGGCCGCTGGAATTACTGATGTCAGGTAATGCCAGTCAGGGCCGGTATTTCCCACACTGTCACATAAATGACAGCATGGGTACCATCGGATGTTTGGGCCCCGCATTCACTTAAATGGGGATCAGGATCAAGCTTGGGTACCCAAACCGAACATTTTTTTTACGAAGTTTAGCAGAACCCGACGGACTCAAACATCCACGGGACCGCCCATACCTACTGTTTAGTTTACATTTGTCATTGTTGGTGGGGTTCAGATTTACCAGAGATTTTGGCCGATTCTCCAATTGCAACTTTTTCAAAATTTGTAAAATGTTTGTGTGACAACTTCACCCTGAATTAAAAAATAAATTTTATGGTCGCCCAAAACTGCATAAATTTTAACCCCTTTGAGACTAAGCCTGATTTCACCTTAATGACCAGGCCAATTTTTACAATTCTGACCACTGTCACTTTATGAGGTAATAACTCTGGAACGCTTCAGTGGATGCCACTGATTCTGAGAGAGTTTTCTCGTGACATTGTACTTTATGACAGTGGTAAAATTTCTTCGATATGACTTTGAGAAAAAACGGAAGTTTGGATAAAATTTTGAAATTTCACAATTTTCAAACTTTTAATTTTTATGCCCTTAAATCAGAGAGTTATATTACACAAAATACTTAATAAATAACATTTCCCACATATCTTCTTTACATCAGCACAATTTTGGAAACAATTTTTTTTGTTACGATGTTAAGGGTTAAAAGTTGACCAGCGATTTCCCATTTTTACAACAAAATTTGCAAAACCATTTTTTTTTTAGGGACCACTTCACACTTGAAGTGACTTTAAGGGCCCTATATGACAGAATACCCCAAAATGACACCATTCTAAAAACTGCACCCCTCAAAGTACTCAAAACCACATTCAAGAAGTTTATTAACCCTTCAGGTGCGTCACAGGAATTTTTGGAAGGTGGAAGGAATAACATTTACTTTTCTTTCACAAAAAATTTCCTTTAAACCTAATTTTTTTTACTTTCGCAAGAGTAACAGGAGAAAATGGACCATACATTTTGTTGTGCAATTTCTCCTGAGTATGCAGATACCCCATATGTGTGGGAAACCTACTGTTTGGGCACACGGCAGGGCTCGGAATGGAAGGAGCGCCACTTGACTTTTTGAATGAAAAATATGCCGGAATAATTAGCAGTTGTCATGTCGCGTTTGGAGAGCCCCTGATGTGCCTAATCAGTGGAAACCCCAAGAAGTGACACCATTTTGGAAACTAGACCCCTTATGGAACTTACCTAAATTACATTTTTTCCCAAATAAATCTTTTTTAGCTCCATATTTTGCATTTTGATAAGGGTAGCAGGAGAAATTGCTCCATACAATTTGCTGAGCAATTTCTCCTGAGTATACCAATACCCAATATGTGGAGGAAAACAACTGTTAGGGCGCACGGCAGGGCTTGGAAGGGAAGGAGCGCTATTTGACTTTTTGAATGCAAAATTTTATGGAATAATTAGCTGACGCCATGTTGCGTTTGAAGAGCTAATGATGTGCCTAAACAGTGGACACCCACCACAAGTGACACCATTTTGGAAACTAGACCCCTTATTGAACTTGTGTAGATGTGTATTGAGCTCCTTGAACCCCCAGACGTTTATAACGTTAAGCCGTGAAAATTAAAAAAAAAATAAGAATAAAAAAAAAATCACATTCTTCCTACAAAAATCTTTTTTAGCTACAAATTTTGCATTTTTACAAGGGTGAGAGGAGAAAATGGACCCCAAAATTTGTTGCGCAATTTCTCCTCAGTTCACCGATACCCCATATGTGGTTGAAAAAATAATTTACATTTTTACCACCATGATTGTGTGTTAGCCCCAAGTTTTACATTTTCACACTGGGAAATGGGAATTTGTCCCACAATTTCTGCTGAATGTAGAAATACCCCATATGTGGCTGTACAGTCCTACTTTGCCATACGGAATGACTCGGGAGGGACAGACCGCTATTTGCCTCAGGGAATGCAGATTTTCCTAGACTAGTTTGTGGATTCCATATAAAGAGCCTCCAAGTGCTAGAAAAGCAAAATCCCCCTCAAGTGTCCCCATTTTGTAAATTATAACCCTTTGGGAATTTATCTACAGATGTAGTGACTCCATGGGTGTTTTCCAGAAACAAGCAGCAGTGGATGTTACTGAGTGAAAATTGCAAACTGCCGTTGTCGTGACCAGTACGCTGTAGTGACCAGTACATTATGCCCAGCTCATGATTCTGGAGACAAACACCTGTAAATTAGGCGGGCTCTCATCACTACAGAAATGCCAAACATGTGGGCGTTATACGTGCTTTAGGCACACTGGGGCTCAGAAGGGAGGGGGGCATTTGGATTTGGAAGCGGAGAATTTGCTGAAATTCTTTTGGCGGGTGAGGAACCGTTTAGCTTTTCCAGAGCCTTTGTACTACCAGTAACGTTGAAGCCCCCTAAATTTCCGTTTACAGATGACAGATCTGAGTGGGGACTTGCTTTTTTTGTGTATTGAGTGGAAGCTTTTATTGGGAACATTTTACATAGCGTTTGGGATCACAGTTATTCGGCGTCTATGCTGACCACTTACTTTGCGGTTTCCATCTAAATCTCTAAGTCACGTGATTCAGATGAAACCCCGATGGATCCATTCACTATAGTGAGGCAGCAGAGTTACTTTGGACTCCGTCTGACCTCTGTTCCGCGGTTTCCTTTTTTTTCCAGAAGTGCACAAAACTGTGGCTGACGGCACTTTTATGCAATCCAAAATAATAATAATAATCTTTATTTTTATACAGCGCTAACACATTCCGCAGCGCTTTACAGTTTGCACACATTATCATCGCTGTCCCCGATGGGGCTCACAATCTAAATTACATATCAGTATGTCTTTGGAATGTGGGAGGAAACCGGAGTACCCGGAGGACACCCACGCAAACACGGGGAGAACATACAAACTCCTTGCAGATGTTGTCCTTGGTGGGATTTGAACCCACTAACCACTGAGCCACCGTGGATGGACACCGCCAGATCACAGGTCCTATGGAGCCCACAGTGTCTCCATCTGCCTTATTATAGTGAATTTTCCGCCAGAGGTTCTGTCTGAATCACGTATTTTAGAGATTTACACGGAAACCCCTGTGTAACTCCTTGATGACTGCCGATATGCCTTTTAACGGCGGCAGCTTAAAAGGTACTTATTCCTCAACGCTGCTTTTAAACGACTTTGACAAATAAGATTATAGTGCCCCCAGCGTCAGAAAATCTCCGGCATTTCGGCTACTGGGGGTAGCTGAGATCACGGAGAACATGATTTGGGTTGGTCTTTACTGACCCCAATGTTGCAATCACGTTATTCACGGAATAACGGTGACTGCAAAAAAAAAAGAAAAAAAAAGTCTAATTTCCTATTTATTTCTCTCTCCTCTGATATGATCTAGCACATCAGAGGAGAGAGAAATGGGGTCCCTCGAGCCCACCCGGTACCTGCGGTGTCCCCGGTCCCTCTGGCTGTGTCCCCCGGCCCTCGACGTCTTCTTCCGGGAAGAAAATGGCGGGTGCTTGAGCAGTGCGCTCGCCGAGATCTGCTGTCCGGCACCCGGCAACAATAAGATTTCTCCTATTGGTTCATTTTGATCACTTTGATAGGGTATATCACAGTGCTCAAAGAAAAAACATAGTAAATCAAACCCCACTTTATCACCCTATTAGTTAGGTAAAAATAATAAAACAAAAAAATGTATTTGATTCCATTAGGGTTAAGGTTGTGGTTGGGGTTATAGCTAGGGCTGTGGTATTGGTGTTAGGGCTGTGAATATTCTTATGGTTAGGGTTGGGATTAGGGGTGTGTTGGGGTTATGGCTGCGTTAGGGTTGGAGTTAGAATTGGGGAATTTTCACTGTTTAGGTACATCAGTGGGTCTCCAAAAGCGACATGACACCCGCCATTGATTCCTGCCAATTTTGCCTTGAAAAAGTCAAACGGTGCTCCCTCCCTTCTGAGCCCTGCCATGCGCCCAAACAGTGGCTTTCCCCCACATACGGGGTATCGGCATACTCAGGAGAAATTGCACAACAAATTTTGTGATCCATTTTCTCCTGATACCCTTGTGAAAACAAAAAAGTTTCCAAAATTTTTTTGTGAAAAAAGTGAAATGTTCATTTTTTCCTTCCACATTGCTTTAGTTCTCATGAAGCACCTGAAGGGTTAATAAACTTCTTGAATGTAGTTTTGCGCACCTTGAGGGGTGCAGTTTTTAGAATGGTGTCACTTTTGTGTATTCTCTATTATATTGACCCCCCAAACTCACTTCAAATGTGAAGTGGTCCCTAAAAAAAAATGGTTTTGTAAATTTTGTTGGAATAATGAGAAATCACTGGTCAACATTTAACCCTTATAACATCCTAACAAAATAAAATTATGTTTCCAAAATTGTGCTGATGTAAAGTAGACTTGTGGGAAATGTTAATTATTAACTACCGTATTTTGTGTGATATAACTCTCTGATTTAAGGGCAAAAAAAATTTTCTTAAAATTTTTTGCCATATTTCTGTTTTTTTTTTTCATAAATAAACGCAAGTGATATCAAATAAATTTTACCACTAACATGAAGTTCAATATGTCACGAAAAAACATTCTCAGAATCAGTGGGATCCGTTGAAGCGTTCCAGAGCTACAACCTCAAAGTGACAGTGGTCAGAATTGTAAAAATTGGTTTGATCATTAAGTACCAAATTGGCTCTGTCACTAAGGGGTAAGTGCTCTGCGCAGAGCGAAGGATAAGTGTGCGCCGAGCCTTACTGCGATCTTTGGAAGGCAGAATGAAAAAAAATCAACGGCAGGTGAAGAATTGGTTTTATTTATTTTTTACACCGTTCCTTGTGCGGTATAAGTGATTAGGCGACTTTATTCTTCGGGTCGGTGCGATTACAGCGATACCAGATTTATATCGGGTTTTTATGTTTGGCTGCTGTCACACACTAAAAGATGCTTTTTATTGCAAAAAATAGTTTCTGCATCACCATATTTTGAGAGCTATAATTTTTTCATATTTCGGCCGACAGTAACGTGGAGGTCTTGTTTTTTGCGGGACTAGCTGACGTTTTTATTGGTACTATTTTCGGGCACATGACATTTTTTGATTGCTTTCTATTCTGACTTTTGGAAGACAGAATAAACAAAAACAGCAATTCAGGAATTGCTTCTTTTTTTTTTTTTTTTTCATACCGTTCTGCAAGTGGTAAAATTGGTAAGGATGCTTTATTCTTCGGAACAGTATGATTACAGCGATACCTCATTTAATTTTTTTATTGCTTTGGCGTTTTACACAATAAAGAATAGTTTATAGAAAAAATAAGTATTTTTGCATCACTTTATTCTGAGAGCTATAACTTATTTTTCTGCTGATGGAGCTGTATGGCGGCTTGTTTCTTGTGGGACAAGATGACGTTTTCAGCGGTACCATTTTTATTTACATACGTCTTTTTAATCGCATTTTTTTGCGCTTTTTGTTCGGCGGAATGATGATAAAGTATTGTTTTTATTTTTTTACGGTGTTCACTGAAGGAGTTAACTAGTGTTTAAGTTTTATAGAGCAGGTCATTACGGACGCGACGATACCAAATATGTGTGCTTTTGTTTGATTTTATTTACATAAATATATTTATTGGTAAAATATTTATTTCTTTTTTTTCTATATTTGCGGATTTTTTTTAAAAAAAATTTATTACACTTTATATTTTTTTAAAACTTTTTTTTACATTGTCCCAGTATGGGACATCACTATATAATGTCAGATCAGCGATTTGATAGGCAGGGAAGGAGGAATGCCGGCGTCTACTCTTAGAAGGCACTCACAAGCCACCTTACCTGCAGGACCCCACAGCCATCTTGGTGCCGGGGTCTCCATGGAGATCATCAGGACAACACGATCACATCCCTGCGCGATGCTTCTCTATGCCGCTGTCACTACTGACATCGGCATCAGAGGGGTTAAATGCCCACGATCAGTGCTAGCTCCGATCGTGGGCGTTGCTGCGGGGAGTCAGCTGTCACATACAGCTGACACCCACACACGATCGCCGCGTCGCTCAGTGTGAGGCCGTGGCAATCGCGGCGCCATACTAGTACTGCTCTGGCCACAAATGCACCTCCTGCAGAGCAGTACTAGTATGGCGCATGTAGCGAAGGGATTAAGATGAAAAACACAAAAAAAAGAGAAAAAGTTAAGACAAAAATAAAAACAATTTTGATTCCGTACAAAATAGATGAACTACGTGGACCTTTTGAAGAAATTGGCACAATAAATGTAAAAACAAAATAACACAAGTCAAAAAAAAAAGCAGCTTAACCGTTATCACCCCCTTCACCGACAAACAATGAATCAAGCTCAATATGCATGTGCAGTGTAAACACACACAAAAAAAAGTGCAATTTTACATGGTTTCCTCACTTTGGAGTTATGCAACTTTTATTTTTATGCACAAGCACACTGACTGGGCTCTGAATTATTCCCCAAAAGACACACAACTAAGTTCTGCTCGGCCAGCTACCCTGGAACATGGGAGTAATGCTATCTGAGGGTATGTGCACACAGCATATTTTTCAGGCAAGTCTGCCTCAGGAACCCTCCTGAGAAAATGCAATAGCTTAAAAAACAAACAAAAAAAAACACCCACAACACCACCCACACATGCAAAAACTGCGAAAAAGGCACCAAAAGGAGACTGTTCAGGAAAATCAAACCTAGTTATCATTTTCCTGAAACATTTTCTCCTTATAAAAATTCGGAGGACATGCCTGCATCTAAAAGACATCCTGCACACTTACTCTTAGAAGGCAAAAGATAATCCATCCTCACAAAGCCACAGAGATGAAAAAAAAAAAAAAAGAGGAGGATGGAGGAACAGTGAAGCTACCGGTTTTTCCATCCTCCTTGAAGATCTGTCTTTGTTCGCATTTTTCAACCCAAAAAAACTTAAGGAATCCAATGTAGGGAGAACATGACGGAACAACCCTTTGCAAGCAGCAGGAGGGATACTACTTTGTTTGCCATGTCCAAGTAAAATATGGTTTATGGGCATATATGGAGAATATCTGCTTTACTGACTGCAGGGTCATCAGCACACAGCATGTGAAATAATGCTGTCCCATGTGAAGAAATGCAGACCCATATGTCGGTTAATTGTCTTACAAGAAGGAAATATGGTTATGTACTAGAAAATTCCATTAACGAAATTGTGGCAAATACATTTTTTATGAAACACGGAAATGTTAGAAAATTCTGTACAGGAAAGTATGCGGTTTCTCTAAATTATAAGTCACCAAGGAGCTCAATGGCCTAAGGCAAAGTGTTTTTGTATGGATCATGGACCGCAGCTTCTAGAAGTTACTGAAAAACAAGGAGGAACTGTCAGCCATCGCCACTTCTAGGTCCACTGGGTTAAGCCTGAGACTTTGGTTACAGATACTGAAAACTCTGCACAAAAGTAATGCCTCATTCATACCATGGAATCCCTACCGAGATGGTGTGGGAGAGTTTACTTTCTAGACCAGGCTTCTATTGGACCTCTGAGACCAGCCATTTATGTACGGTGTGGACAGTGGCAACCATCACACTGGGTTACAGTGCATGCAGACAAGAATGGCAATAGCCATGCTAATAACAGCTTTTTTGGAACTAACACACGACTTAACTGGTTATTCCTAATTAATAATGTTATAGAATTATTAGCATTATAATAATAAGAATAGTACGCCATACCTTGATTGTGTGGTCCTGACGGTCGGACACGCAATCCTACTAATTGAAATATTATCAACAACAAAACCGTCACCATATTACAATATAAGAAATATTGGTTTACTCACCAAAATAAGTCCGGAGATGAGGGACGATGTGCCGGTCAGAGCAACGTAAAATTTGGGTGTAAGCGTGTTCAAAAACATACTCACTAAAATAGAAAAAAAAAACACAATACGTTTACCACATTTCTCTAGAACGGGTGTATGCCTCGTGTAGGGTGTAATGTTCAGATAGTACAAATCAAAAAGCGGATGTGATTTTAGTGTCCATTATCACAAAGTGATTACATATAGGATTTATCTAGCTTTTCTAGCTTGCAGAAATCTACTGTGAATGTCAAGTAATCAAGGTCAAATTACTTCCCCAGAAGTAGTGATAAAAAAAAGTAGGAAATGTGATAACGGCCATCATCTATAAAATACAGTATGCTCCATACAATTCCCAGCCAGTGTCGTACTATGGAAAATCATAATTTACACCAATTAAAGTCAGAAATTGTTAGAGCGCTTTTTGCACTAGATACATTTATCATCTACTAAATGTATGATCACTAGGGCCCCTCACTCAATCCCCAGAATGAAGTGGCGCAGCACAAGTGTGATCACAACTCCACTCTCTTCTGTGGGACCAACAGTGAGCCCTACAGAAGTGTATAGAGCAGTGGTCACACATGCATGCTTGTATGGAAGAACAGGGTAAAACTGAACGTTACAGGAGGAAGAAAAATTCCAGCTCTATAGGGTCATCTTCCTAACAAGATATAGGAACGTTTCTTTAAGTTATCGCCCTCTTTACCAACAGAGTAAATATTTTATTGAATAAAAGGGGAGAGAAGTTGTGTAGTGGCATAAGTAATCAGACAATTCACTTTGACTCAAATGTGTATCGCCATGTGGAGCAGAGGTGTTCCAAACACAGCTGTGCGGGACATGTAAGAAGTCTGAACTAGTGATGTGTTTGCCTCAACACATGCGGGGATTCCCTAACAGGCAATGCTCTCGTGTCGTGGCTGCCTAACAGACACAAATCATGCAGCGGCAGGGACATGAACATAATATAGGAGCATGCACCAGAGCATGCTTGGATAACACGTCATCAGAGCACGTTTGCTCATTACTACTTGGAGCATCTAGAATTTTTTTTTTTTTTAGATGCAGTTCACCTCAGACTTTGCTTAGGCAAGACTGAAAGGAGTATTTCTATCTACAAGATCCTACCCCAGTTATGTAGTAGGTGTAATAATAATTCTGATTCCCTATGTCTCTTTCCTCATGTGCAGACATTGCAGGACCTTCGGTATCCATGGTTACAACCACTGAACTAGTGACAGCTGGTGGTCATAACCACGGATACCCCAGGTCCTGAAATGCCTGCACATGAGGAAAGACATAGCGAATCAGAAAAACTATACTACATTTCTAATTGGAGGTATTTGCTAATATTATTATTACTACATATAGGGATAGGATCTTGGAGATGGGAATACCCCTTTAACCACACACAAATGAATTACACATTTCTTTGGAGTCATAATCCATGTGGTCTGCCTTTAGGCCATGTAGACTTGTAAACTGTATAAAGCCAGAGAATATCCAGAAGCTGTATTTTCCCCCAATTGACCCAGTTTACAGTAGACTGGACATCCATATAAAAGGCTTCAAGACAAACCAGTCAACAAAAAAGTGTGATTGAGAACATGCCACTGTGGCACCTTGGGGGTAAAGGGTTGATATCAGACACCCCCCAATCATGTTTAGCGCACCAGCTACCTGCCAAGTCACCTACGACATCGTGCTATCATTACTTCATAGGGCACATTCTAATCTGTTTAAAGCTTATTAAAATGTAAGCCAATTACTAAACCACATTATCCGGTTTGATTTAAAAGGTATTTAGCAGCTTTTGTTCTAAACTCTGACATGATTTCTTTTACTGCTTGGAGATTCTGTTATAAGGAAAACTTGTAAAATTAATTCTTTATTTTAACTGAAGGCTGAAATTTTTCTCATTAGACATCTTACACAAGCAGCAGTATCAAAACAGACTATTGGAATTGCCTAATGAAAATTGCTTACATTAATCTTGAAGACACTAAAATTAAGCAAGTCTCTGTTCTCCACCCTAGCACACTCCTAAAACATGTGTGCGGCTTAGACGCAGGCCTTTACTCCTAGATGCAGGCCCTTACTCCTAGACGCAGGCCCTTACTTGTTTGCTGGATCGAATTAAGAAGGCTTCAAATTTACAGTACAGGCAATTACTGCAATAATACTACATATGTGACCTTAAAATAGAAACCAGCGCAGCATAAAAATATTTATGTTGCTGTTATATACATTTTCAAATAAAATGACTGTTCAAACCAAGCACAGGCTCTTGGTGCATCTTTGGTGCTTCCAAGCCGTTAAGTGCACCTTACCATATACTTGTATTCCAGCCATATCGGTCCCCTGTAACCCTACAGCTGTCAATTAAGGAAGAAAAGGAGAAAGATGGAAAACAAGTAGGTGTGAAGGAGCACAGAACTGCTTGCCATACCGAGGGTGCACCGAGTATCTGTTCTTGTTTGAATAGTCATTTTGTGCTGACAGACTCCATTAAAGGCCGGTTTCACACGTCAGTGGCTCCGGTACGTGTAGTGACAGTTTCCTCACGTACCGGAGACACTGACACACATAGACACATTAAAATGAATGTAAAACACGGAGACATGTCAGTGTTCGTGGGAGCGCACGGTCTGCAAAACGTGCTGTACACGTGCACACGGAGAACAGTTCACACTGTCCTCCGTGCGCACGGACGGCCGCCGGGGAAGAAGCGCTTCTGTAAGCGCTGTTCCCCTGCCTGTGGTGCTGAAGCTCCCTGTCATTATTCTCCCTGCTCTGCCAGCAACAGCGAGCAGGGAGAATGAATAAAAGAAAACCCGACGTGGGGCAAAACTATACAGGTGCGGGCTGCTATGAAAACAGCCTAAAAACAGCAGCCCGCAGCTGCCCAGAAAAGGCACATCTATTAGATGCGCCTATTCCGGAGCTTTGTCGGGTTCTTCCCACTTGCCCTGTAGCTGTGGCAAGTGGGGTTAATGTCACCTTTCTATTGTAAGGTGACATTAAGCCAGGCTTAGTAATGAAGAGGTGTCAATATACCCATACCTGTACGCCGTACAGTCAAGATCCATGGCGTAAATCCATCTCGGGGGGTTAATCAGTTTACAGCCGGAGTGCTGCCAATGCAGCCGCTCCGGCTGTAAACTACTGGGGAATGAATGGGAGCAGCGCGCACAGGCTCAGTGACTGGGGGTGACATCACTGAGCCTGTGCTCGCTGACAGCTGAACTTCTGTAACCTCAGCACCGTGGGAAAATGACGGTGCTGAGGTCACAGGAGTTCAGCTGTCAGCGAGCACTCAGTGACGTCACCCCCAGTCACTCAGCCTGTGCGCGCTGCTCCCATTCATTCCCCAGTAGTTTACAGTCGCAGCGCTCCGGCTGTAAACTGATTAACCCCCGCTCCCCGAGATGGATTGTGCCGTGGGACTTGACTGTACGGCGGACAGGTATGGGTATATTGTTGCTTTTTTATTTTATATTTTTCGTAGAGATGGAGGGTTAGTAATGAAGAGGTGTCTTATTGACACCTCTTCATTACTAAGCCTGGCTTAATGTCACCTTACAATAGAAAGGTGACATTAACCCCTTATTAACCCCACTTGCCACAGCTACAGGGCAAGTGGGAAGAATCCGACAAAGCTGCAGAATATTCACATCTAATAGATGCGCCTTTTCTGGGCAGCTGCGGGCTGCTGTTTTTAGGCTGGGGGGCCCATACTCATGGCCCCTTACCAGTTTGAGAATAGCAGCCCGCACCTGTATAGTTTTTCCAGGTTGGTTCAAAAACTAAGGGGACCTCACGTTGGGTTTTCTTTCATTCATTCTCCCTGCTCGCTGTTGCCGGCAGAGCAGGGAGAATAATGACAGGAAGCTTCAGCACCACAGGCAGGGGAACAGCGCTTACTGTAGCGCTTCTTCCCCTGCGGCCGTCCGTGTGGTCCCGATGCGGCACACGGGTATACCACGTATTTACACGGATATCTCCGGTACCAATTTTTCCAGTACCGGAAATATCTGGACGTGTGAGACTGGCCCAAGCAATATTCAAGTTATAGGTTAGTGGTAATCTGTAACACTAACAGTATAGAGAGTCATCAGTAACATACCTGGTTCACATTAATGACTGGTCTCACTGGAAACCTCAAATCTTACAATTTTACACCCAGTTAGGTTGGTTATGCATTTAGTATGGCAATTGACGTAGGTGTATAAGTGTGTTGGAGTATTGAGGCTTTACTTATGTAGCATACCAAAAACCCAGACTGTTCTTTCACAGAGAAGCATAGTTTTCGGCGTCATCAAAATGGAGTTTCAGATATAAAACATCAGATGGTTCCCCCATCTTGCACCTTATTACGTAATAAAATGCACATGGAGGAGACGACACTGCAGAGAATGGCAGCATTCACATGTACGGTATATTCTAACAAGAAAAGGCAGAACACCTGCAGAAACAAGGAGCTCCTTAACTTTTTAAGGGATGAAACCGAAAAATTGAAGGATCTATCTCACAATTTGAAAATCAAAAGTACATCTTAAGACGTTAGAGCACCACCTTAAATCATCTGCTGTAGCGCAAACTAAACATTTTTTTGGAGGGGATGGAACATCTACAATTTTACAAAATGCAGCACAAAGTCTGTAAAAGCTACTTATATAGACAATAAAGTTTACTACATTCCACCATGTTACCACGGAAAGTTGGGAAGAGAATAATGACATGTAACTACACCTAGTTCTACAAGTATAGCAAATTAGCCCGGGCACCACAATCATATTCAGTTACTTATTCCGCATAAAATATGGATGAAGTGCAGAGTGCTAGACCCGTCTTGTGTGCCCGCCATACAGGGCAACACCAATTACACCATAGCACAAGTCATGGTGCAACGGACGAATTGCCGGATATTAACCGGTCTACAACAGAAATTACCAAGTTCTTATTGCATTATTCCTGTGTCCTGTTGTGTATAAATATGTGATTCTTCAGATTTTGTATTAGTCTTTGCCTGATGAAGAGACCTGAGTAGCCTCGAAAGCTTGCAATTTGTTACCATCTTTTCAGTTAGCCATTAAAAGGTATCAACCACTGAGGACTCTCAACTCTAAATATTTTTCTATCTACTGGCTAACACGGTACAAAGATATACATCTTTCCTATATTGTCCCTCTAGCAAGAAAAAAATATTGGTAACTGAAGAAGAGAATAGGTGCCTATTTATATACTTATATTTTAGGGATAAATTCACATTAATTCATAAATAGGTACATCCTTCTACACATTGGGAAATTCTCCCAGTGTATGCGCTGACATGAGGAAGGTATACACATTAGAGCCATTTATTAGGAGGCAAAGTAACCTATTGGTAAATTTTTAGACCTTGTGGAAAAACCCGAGAACTCTTGAGGAAACACTCAATTAACAGTTTTGAATTTCTAAAAAGAAACCACGTTCAATCTGTTTTTCTAGCTGCAGCTTTCTGGCCTCTAATGCAGTGATTTGACCCCCTAAAGCTACATTTCTTGTGAGACTTCACTTGACTTTGTAACATTGCCTGAACTTGGATATTTCTGCTAAAATATTCATTAATAAGAATTCATTTGTAGTCTATGGGGAAAGTGGAAATATCAGCGTGTTTAAAATCACTCTCTTGTGGAATGGTTAATCTGTCCTTGAGTGTTCTTGAGAGGTAGAGTACAACCAAGGCAACAATACGGACTTCCAGCATACGTGTGCATGACTGATGGGATTTGCTCCACCAACTACCCACAAGATAGATACCCAGTGCACCCAGAAAAATACAGGTACGGGCATACTATAATCGAGCAGTCTTCTGAACATTTTGTATAAATATATATATATATATATATATATATATATATATATATATATATATATATATATTTTAAAGCAAGGATTCGCAGCGGCAACCCTAAGGTGGCCACAACCACAATTTTTTTTCTACTTCCGTGTAACGCAATAGGCGCCTTGAAATTAAAGCTGTATATTTGCCTACAAAATGAAATGGGTACAGACAACGTTTTGATCACCCTGCAGCTGTCTGGAGTCAATCTCACAGCACTAAAACAACTTTAAAGGGGTATTGCCATCGCCACGATCCTATCCCAATTTGTAGTAGGTATAATGTAATATTAGCAAATACATCCAATTAGTGAAACAGAAGAACTATATTACGGTACTTTTCTATGTCACTTACCTCAAGTGCAGGACATTACAGTAGCTTAGATATCCATGATTACAACCACTAACAACTGTCACTATACGTCGTAAGAATGAGCTACTGAAATGCCCTGCACATGGGGTAAGCGACATAGTGAATCTACTAGATTTCTCATTGGAGGCATCTGCTAATCTTTTTATTACAACACCAACTACTTATTGGGACAGGATCTTCAAGATGGGAATACCCCTTTTAGGCCAAGATGACATTAGGAAAAACTTTTTTTTGCAGTGATTCTAGTGACTCCTGCCATTATAGCAGTCAGAGAACAACTACAAATGTAGCAGCTGCAGCACAGGGTCTTCCGAAGGCGGAGACAGTGACGCTAGCGCTGATTGGGCACCAGCGTCACAACAAAAGCAACAAAGTCCCGTGAGAAGTAGTGCGGACACCGTGGGAACGGCGCCAGCACGGGAAGGGAGTATAGGCTTTATTATTTTATCGGGGGTAAGAGAGGTGTATGAGAAGAAGTTATCCAAGCAGTGGACAATTTCTTTAATGGTTTGTCAATGT
Source organism: Oophaga sylvatica (assembly GCA_033576555.1). NCBI lineage: Eukaryota > Metazoa > Chordata > Amphibia > Anura > Dendrobatidae > Oophaga > Oophaga sylvatica. The sequence goes on along the minus strand of JARQOD010000004.1, from coordinate 246,434,017 downwards.
CAGTGGACTGCTCCTTCCAAAGTCACCTACACGCCCCAGTGCACTACTTCTACACTAGATTTTGCAGGATGGCACATCGCTTCCTAACAAAAAAAAAATTATTATTTTTAGTAGATGACTTCCATGGGTAAAGATTCAGAGGTTCCTTGTATGAGCCTACAACTCTACAGCAATCGGTCGTACAAAAATAATAATTTAGAGGATTATTCGGGCTGAAAAGCAATACACCTTTTGCCCTTAGGGAAATAGTGTAATCTGAGAAATTGGACAGTTGCAGCATATGGCAAGTCTCTGTTGTCTTACATGTAAATTATAAAGTTAATTTGCAACTACCTGAATATTTGTGAGCCTGCACATTCTCAATTGGTCTTTAATTACTAAAAAGGCTGTTCCCACTATCAAAAGTTATGCAGTAAACTGGGCTATGGATTCAGACAACTGGGCTCTGTCTTGACTTGAATAGAATGGAGATGCACATGGAGGTCCCAGCGCTTAGACTTCCAGCGTTCAGTAAATTACTGCCTATGTATGGGTGGGGGGATAAAGGGTATTCCCTGAATCAAATCTCAGGTTCACAGATTAGGCCTCTTTCACACATCAGTTTTTTCTTTTTTTTTTAAAACGGATCCGTTTTTTTTTTACCGCCGGATCCGTTTTTTTCTCATTGACATGCATTAGCGCCGGATCGTGCAGCATGTCCTTCCGTTTTGTCAGTTTTTTTGCCAAATAAAATTTCTATTCCGGTGACTGGACAAGACGCATCCTTGAACGTTTTTTTGTTTCCGGCGGAAAAACCGGACAGCGCCTGAAGCGGCGCATCAGGCTTGTTGATACAATGGACGTCTATGGGTGCCGGATCAGGCAAAGACTAATCCGGCCACCAAACTCCGTTTTCTTCCTCTGCGCATGCCTGGAACTACAAAATCTCTCTCGCTAAAAAACTGATCTGTTGCATCAGTTTTTTCGCAATCTGCGCTGGATCCGTCTTTTTACACATTGGACGGATTGTGTCTGACGGCGAAAAACTGATGTAAGTAGCCTTACAGTACAAGCCAGGTGGATGCCATACTGCATCTCTGTAGCAGATGATCACAATAGATTTCAATTCCACATGCAGATTTTGTTGCTTATTCACCACTAGTGTTGAGCGATACTGCTCGATATCTAAAAATATCGGATCGGAATGGTATCGCCGATATCACTAAATATCGTCGATATCCGATTCCGAAAGTCCAATGTAAGTCTATGGGAACAAAATATCGCAACTAAAAAAACACTTTCTTTCGTTGTAAACACAAAATATACACACATAGAATACATATATATATATATATATACATGTCATTGTGACATATATATATATACATATATTTATAGTTTATACACTTCTACATAGTAAAATAGACTCTGATTCAATTGCCGGGTAAAGCCGTGACATACCCCATAGAAGTCGACGGGCTCGGTGCCGAGTACCCCCAAAACCTCTGGCTCTGTGCGACTCAACTTGGGCGTCACGAACAGGATTCTGTAGCTCGCTATAAGCGAGTCCTGTGTGCCTGAATTGAACTGGTTTTGTGCTTGAGAATTGCTAAAATCATCAGAGAATGTATTTGCCATTTTTCCGCCATATCTGCGTCACGACGAGGCACTGGTGAAGAAGAAGGGCGAGCTCTTCGTGGGTGTACACTCACTCAGTGGCGCGAAAACGATGGCCGACCACTCTAAATGGTACTGCAATGTAAGATCGTGCCCCACAGCTCTTGAGTTCCGCCTCCTCATCCTCCTCAGTGTGCGGAAACTAACACGAAGGTCCCGCCTCACTACAAAAGAGGGGCCCTTTCCAGATGGTAATGACACATGTGACTTGGCAGAGATGGCTAATGGACACGAGCAGAAGTGTGAAGGGATGGAGCAGTCAGAGCTCTCCCCCCACGGAAGCGACCTGATCGCCACGGAACCACCGTTGGGCACCCGGCCTGGAAACCCTCCTACGCTGCAAGAAGCGGAGGATACCCTAAGAGGCCTGGCCCGGCACCGGGAGGAGGTCGCCAGGATGGAAGCCAGCTGGCGTGCCCTAAAACTAAACTTGGAGCGGCGCCAATCCCTCTTACCTGAAGTGTCTGTACCGGATGGTGAGGCACCCGTTCTAGTAGAGGAGTCCGTGCGGGCATCCCAGCCCTTGCAATGTGATCCGGTTGACGTTGTCGCAGTGGAGGCACCCGTTCCTGCAAAAACCGCTGCACCGGCAGCACCCCAAATCCCGCTGTCTGCCCCCGTCGCTGAGACAGAAGAAGCGACACCCGTCCTCATGGAGGAGGCCGCGCAGGCACCAGAGGTCTACCTGTCTGTACCGGAGCCCCGACTGTCATCTGTTCCAGAGCCGGCTGCTTCCTCCGCAGGTGAGCGCCGCCAGGACTGTCGGGCGCCAGGAGAGCTGCCGCAAACCGGACATCGTAAGCTGCAGTTTGATGGTGGAGACATGGAGATGCTGGTGGAGGAGAATTACAACCGGCGTCAGGAGGAAGAGTGGAGACGTTGGGAGAGAGAAGCCGAGCGACAAAGGGAGCAGCGCGAATCCCAGAAGCTTCGCCAACGTCACATCGAGAAGGACCGGGCAGATAAGGACCGGATGAGAAAAGATAAAGGAACCCTGATGGAGCCGCGGCGTAAGGGTGCAGTATGGAGCTTTAAATTGAAAGCTGGTTGGGGCTTCATCCAGGAGCCTGGACTTTATTTAGAAGTGTTTGTGACCCGGCGGGACGTGGAGACTCACCTCCCAGAAGGACACCCGGAGAGGGACCTGTTGCCAGGAGACTTGGTAACTTACACCAGACACTGGGGTTACAATGGATGGTATGCCCTAAATGTCACCAGGTGCGACCCCTGGTCCCCAGAGTGTCAGGAACCTGTGAGACCCTCGGAGCCTTCAGCCTCCCACATCCAGGCCTCTGCACAAGTGCCCACCCCACGCCGTAAATCTCCCCAGCCTCCCTCAGTGGTCTCCTCAGCAGCCCCAGCTATGGACATGATAATGATATCTGGCCCGTACCCGGCGCCTGTTAGGCCCCCTGGGGTTCGTTCAGTCCGGGACATAGGGCTCCAGACCCGGAGGGAGATGAAAGAGGTGGCCACACAGACACAGATAGCGGGTCACGACTTGACTGTACAGGCCACATGACGTCATCAGGTCCTGGTGGTCCTTGGTGTCTCGGATGTTTGGCAAGCATCAGAAGAGTACCAGGTGGTACCTGGAACACCCCTGCCAAAGAATTATAAATAACCCGGACAGGGTCCCTGTATGTAAATAGTTAAATTGTTGATGTACCCGGACGGGTGAATGTTCATAAAAAAGTTTTTTAATTTAATAAAAAAAAACAACACAGTTTTCATTACTTTTATTACAGTCTCATCCTGCGACGCCATCGATCTCCTGTAAAAAAAATGAAAAAAAAAAAAAACAGCAGTATACCACCTGTCCGACGCAGTCCATAGTAACGAGTGTCCCACGACGATCCAGCTCTGCTACATCAGAATGACATCAGAGGCAGGCAGGCAGGCAGAGCCTGTCATCCCGGCGCAGCACAGCTGATTACCTGCTTCCCCGGCGGTGACGTCATCGGACTGACTGCTTTACGGCCGGGATTACCCAGCAGTCACTGCAGTTATCGCGAAAAACTGCATGTGACCGCCAGGGAGAAGATAATGGCGGCCATCAAGCTGACCAGGCCGTGACCGCCGGAGATCTTCTGCCAGGTAAGTGCCGCTGACTCCTGACAGACCCGACCGACGGACACTCACAGTGACAGTGACAAATCCGATTCCGGTATCCGATATGACGAAAATATCGGTACTCGGAATCGAAAGCCCGATACAGCTAATATCGGCCGATACCCGATATTTGCAGTATCGTATCGCTCAACACTATTCACCACCAGTTTGCCTTGAAGACCACAGGTGCGTTTGAGGCAGAGTTTGTATTTCATGAGGTCGCATCACAAATCAAGTATTTTATGGTTAGACAGAAATTACACTTTCAATAGACCAGAAGCAGCAGATATCATTTTCTGGAATGGCTTCTTTAGAGAATTAAAAAAAAAAAATTGGTTTACAAGCATTGGTGAGGTCACAAAAAATATAAATAAATAATAAGGTAATTAAAAAAAAAAATATATATATATATATCAGCCATGTAACCGCGCTTTACAGGTTATTTTTTTACTATTGTTGGTCTACTTTCAGAAGGTTTCTAAGTGTGCCACAAAACAACAGATGGTTCTAGGCTGACACCTTTGCTAATTAATCATTACAACAATATCATTAGTTGATGGATTTATGATACATAATTTATGGTTATATTTAATCCTGCTCAGATGTCTTGTGAGCTAGGATTTATTAACATGACAGTGAGAAAGACCTGCCCACGTTCACCAGTTTCATTACACAACCCGCTTCTCTGGTAAATTTCGTTAGAGATCACCCTAGAGTTGCTAAAGAACCAGGGATTAGAGCTGGTTTATATGATGCATGTCATACACCGCTCCTGAGTAGAAGGTGAGCCTTCATAGGCTGCCCTCATTTGTGTGTAACAAGATCAAAATGCAAATCAAACGGGAATACTTTCATTTCACATGACAGGAGTTAGGGAGGAAAAAACAAAACAAAACACAAGTTAGTGCACCGGATTATGCATCCATCTGATGCAATTTATTATACAGCAGCACAATTATACATGGATCTATGGCTGTACAACTTTCAAGGAAGCCCCAATTCAGAACGTTCATTTTGTGAATATTTCAGGAAGAAGTCTTGAGGTTTCGAATGGTCATTGGACAGGAGGGATAGAGAGAACCAGTGGTCTGAACAAAAAGCCTAATGACCCTTTTAGATTACATATGACATTTACAGATAATAAATGGGGAAATGTCTGAATAGAGAGAGTAATACAGGGCGTCCTTCAAGAATTCGAGAGCTACAGCGATCATTGGTGTGCCCTGTATTCACTGTTACAATAAGGCTTTCTACATTATGACAGTCATAAGCTCTTTGACAACGCAGAAAACAGTTCACAGTACATTTTTCGGATTCGGAGTCTGTTATTCCACACATCAGTGTCTCCGGTACGTGTGGGGACAGTTTTCACATGTACCGGACACACACACGTAGACCCATTCAAGTGACTGGATCTGCGCATGTCAGTGTTTCCATGGACTGTGTCTGTGAGTAAAACTTGCTGACAAGTCTGTTTAACAGCAGTACAGGCCGCAAAACCTCCCTCACACGTACACACAGGGTGTCATCATTAGTGTGGCATGTACCGGCATCTGGGAATCAGAAGTACTGTTTGCGTCGTTCCCTGGCACCGGGTGCTGAAGGCTGCTTACATCAATCTTCCCTGCTCATGCAGCGATCAGCGCAAGCAGGAGACAATGTTGAGAGTTGTATTCAATGGATAACCGCAAGAGGAGGCGGCGACTGATGGGAATATTCATCAGCTGCCTCCTGCACTATGAATAAATAAAACAAATACATTGATGTGGGTTCCCCTGTATTTTTTATAACCAGCCAGGCAAACTGAAGTCCAATTTTAAAGTCTGAGTCCCCACAGGTCTTCCTCCGATTGTGATTGAAAATTCAAGAATAACATGATCGCTGCCTCCTGAGTTCCCAGACACCTTCAATTCTTCAACCATTTCTTCCATGTTGGTGTGAATTAGGTCCAAGATTGCAGATCCTCTTATTCTCTTTCTACCCGTATGCCACATGTATTAAAACACACGCACACGGATATCTCACTCCAGTACTGGAAATATCAGGACGTGTGAAAAAGACCTTAGTGAAAATATTGACATGGGTCATCCAGATATAGGCCAAATTCTTAACCTTGATCTGTCAATGGAGAGCAATGGCTTGGCTGGAGTTCAGGAACTGAGCACAAAGACCAATTACTGTACTTCACCATGAAATATTGGGCATTACCAGTTTTGGTAATAGTTATTTTTGGCCACCAATATAAAATAAACCAAAAAATGCAGCACTTTAAGGGATAACTGAGGAAGACATTTAAGATAAGGTCTTTGAGGCGAAAGAGACAGAATCTCAGAGGCAACTTAGTATGGGCACCAGAGTTTGATTACATCTGCACATCAATAGCAAGTCTATTCATTTTCTGTGTGCGCTAAACTGTATGTGTGTGAGCCATTTGTCACAAGCAACCCCCACATGACTGTAAAGGGGGACTCCACTTCTCACTCACTCACAATGAGATAAGTGCACCCACCCCGTGGCTAGGTTTCGCATGCACAAGACACATCTTGCTGCCAATTCTTAAAATGTTTGATTTTTCCCCTACTGTACATATTAAATCTAACAAAAAATACAGTTCTTAAAAAAAAGTTACATAAAGATTAAAATAATATGTATATACTTTTATTTTATAGTTACAGCTTACTGTAACTATAATGAGATCAGACAGTAATTCTTTGCAGAGCAGTCGCTGCAGAAATTTGGGCAGACCTAAGATTCAGAAGAGACAACATGAATAGGACAATTAATTTTTCTGGATGATATATTATAAAGGATCTCATCCATACCCCTTATCCTGGTCAGACGAGAGGAGAATGGCTCATTGTATGTAAGGAAATATGAGGTAAAGATGCAGTTATAATTATTTTTTTCCACCTTTTCGCACAGAAACCTCCTAGTAAAATAATATAACTACCATATTTTTGAGCATACAGTGGATATAAAAAAAGTTTACACACCCCTATTAAAATGACAGATTTGCCATGGGAAAAAAAAAATAAGAATCAATCATCATCATACCAAGAAGAATCATTTCAGAATTTTTTTCTCACCTTTTAGGTCACCCGTCAGCTGTACAAATCTATTGAGAAACAAAATATATTTTTAGGGGGAAAGTAAAATAAAAAACTAAAGTTATGTAAATTATGTAGTTGCATAAGGGCCTCGTCTCACATAGCGAGATCACTGCTAAACAGTGATCTCAGCAGCGATCTCGCTATGTCTGACACGTACCAGCGATCAGGCCCCTGCTGTGAATCGCTGGTCGTGTCAGAAATGCCAGGACTTTTTTTTGATCGCTGGTCTCCCGCTGGCCAGCACGCATCACTGCATGTGACAGGCAAGAGACCAGCGATCTCCTGGTAACCAAGGTACACATCGGGTTTCCAGGCGCGGGGCTGTGCCTGGAAACCCGACGGGTACGTTGGATACCAGCGCCCTGATTCAGGGGAGCTAGTAACCAAGGTACACGTCGGGTTTCCAGGCACTGCGCAGCGCCTGGAAACCCGAAGTGTTCCTTGGTTACCAGCTCCCTGCATCAGCGGGCTGGTATCCAACGTACACTGCGGGTAACTAAGCGACGTTACCCGCAGTGTTGCTGTGCTGATCGCTGCCTGTTTGGCAGCTCAGCAGCGATCATGTAGCGACACACCAGCGATCCTGATCGTTGTCGGGATCGCTGGTGTGTCGCTATGTGAGACGGGGCCCTAAGTGTGAACACTTATAATTGGGGGGTACAGTAGCTCAGTGGTTAGCACTGCAGCCTTGCACCAAGGACAACATCTGCAAGGAGTTTGTATGTTCTCCCCTTGTCTGTGTGGGTTTCCTCCGGGTTCTCCGGTTTCCTCCCACATTCCAAAGACATACTGATAGGGAACTTAGATTGTGAGCCACATCGGGGACAGTGCCAATAATGTCTGTAAAGCGCTGTGGAATTAATGGTGCTATATAAATGAGTAAAATAAAATTAAATAGGACTGTGTTCTGAATTAGTCAGTCACATTTAAAGCACCACTCCAGAATCTTTTTTTCTATAGCTGCACTGGAGTGGTGCTACTAAATCCAAGTTCCTTGCCCCTAGTTTTATACTCATCAGCGCCACACCGGTCGGTTGTGACCTGCCAGATTGCGCCAGTGTTTGCTACAGCGTCACTATTCAATGTAAATCTTTGAGAGTCAAACCAAGGCTGTCAGACTTAAACTGAGAACTTTGGCCGGAAGTTAGAGGTAACGGTCACAAGATGATGGCATGGGTGTGGAGCGGCGCCAGGAAGAGCTGAAGACAGAGGCTGATAAGTATAATGCTAGAGTCAGGGAACTTTGCTTAGCTGCATCACTCCAACGCTAAAATAAAAAACCCCTCTGTATTACATAACTCGTTATATAATAGTTCGTACACAGCTGTCAATTTAACATATAACGTTTAGCTGTTCTACTAGGATTTCCATGACATTTTCTTTGTTCTTGCACCATGGCTTTATCTGTAAAATGCAGCTGCTTACTTGATGTAGGTTTTGGCTATATTTTGCCAAAACCTACATCAAGGCTCCCGAAATCTGACACGTTAGGAGCGCTACTTACAAGGACGAGTGAGCAAAGATTGCCAATTCAAGATGTACCATGTGAACAGACTCCTACCCAAAAAGACTAAATGATGTCATAAATTCAAAGGGTACTTTGACAAAAGTATTAAATTTAAGCACTAACATTATTTTAGTTAAAATCTTTTTTGGATGTAAAAAGAAAGTTACTTTTTTAATGGATATGTACAGATTATGGGTGACATTAAAGGTAAAAAAAAAAGGTCTGAAAGGATTTTTCTTGGCATTTTTTTTACATGGCATTTTAACAAGTGTGTAGACTTTTTATAACCAGTGTACTTTCACCATTCTAGACTCACCAAATAGGACTACAATATAACCATAACTGATGTTGATATTACATTTCTGTGCTGTCCCCAAGACCAAAATCCTGGCGCGATTATGTCCCCCAGTCACAAACATATCCGTGGATGGTATTCAGATTATCGATATGGCATGGAAATCATGCATTTCCATTGCCATGTGATGTCTCTGGCATGGGCAACAGATGACCAGTCTTGCCTCAAGAATAGTTATCTTCACCTTTGAAGTGCTACCCATTCGTTAATGAGGCACTACATAGTAAAAGTATGCACTTAGGCCTCTTTCACACTTCCGTTGTGTGACGTCCGCCTATCCGTGAAAATGGCGGATCCGTCAAAAAAGGAAAAAAACGGATGGAAAACTGGTCAGTTTTGTGACGGATCCGCCAAGAAGATTTCAATGGGAAATGATTAAAATTTCGTTCCGGAAATGTAAGACCGGGAGAGGGAGAGAGGGAGAGAGATGGAGAGAGAGGGAGAGAGAGAGGGAGAGAGAGGGGGAGAGAGGGAGAGGGAGGGAGAGAGAGAGAGAGAGAGAGAGAGAGAGAGAGAGAGAGAGAGGAGAGAGAGAGAAAAGAGAGAGAGAGAGAGAGAGACTCTGGACAATGTTTTCTGCATTTTACTATGGTTTTCAATAGAGGCGACGGATCCGCAGGCGGATTCCGTCAAAAACGGATGCTGCCGGATCCGCCGACCATAGGCGGCCATTGTACAAAATGGCGGATGCGGCGGATCCGCCGTTGTCCGCCATTTTGGCGGTCAAAAAAAACGTTGCATTGGATGTTTTTTT